>OV725079.1:153592713-154192713 GCA_928085145.1 Nezara viridula | reverse complement strand
TTTAGTTTTAAGTTAAAATATTATCGCAATATTTACAGGAATATTTTCAGAAACAATCAATGAGTAAAATAGAAACCTATAGTAGTGGGTATAGAGAAAACTTAGAAATCGTTTTAAAACAAGAAATGAACATAAACATTTCTTCGTCTAATTCAAGATAATTGAAAAAATCAATATTTAAATTAGTATCAATTTATTTCTATTAATAAGTTTATTTCTAATAACAAAATTAATATAATGGTATTCTGTTGCCTGGCGTTTTCATCAATCGGATAACGTCCGGGTTTTTCAACTACATCCACTTACCATGAAAGGTTTGTATTTAGTTTAAATTAATAGTATCCGAAAGAAATAATAAATAGGCGGAAGGATATTGTTAAGGTTAAATTGAATATTTTGGTTTTTAAATAGCTTCAATAGGTTCAAGAGATCCTTCAGCAATTTTTGTTAATAATCATTCATCACTAGAATTTTCGGGTTCATTCTGCATTATTATTATTTTAAGTAACATTTTGATATGATAGTATTTCTAAGTCTATTATTGGTATTTTTTGATAAACTTATAAAATTATAGAAATTATCAACGGAGGTATGCAAAAACAACCAAACTTAATAATCTTAATATGTCGGGAAATTGTTTTTAGTCAAATTGTGTTCGCATACAACATCTTGAAGAATGATCACATTCAATAACTCTGCATTTCTGAGAAGGCATCATTAGCGGGATTGATACTATTAAATTGAGTCCTTCCATTACTCCACTGAATATACATACCTTTTTTTTTTTCGTTAGCGCTACAGACCATGATGATCTTTGGCCGCGAGATGTGCTCTCCTTACAGACATACGTACATTGCTTGCTGAATAGCTCGGAAGGGGTCACCCATTCTCACGTTGCTACGAATCATGGTGCCAGCGGCAGGCCTCCGTAGCCGTTTTCTCTGGGGCCAATCTGGCAGTGTCTTTCCCGCCGACTCACTCTGGTCGAAGGACATTGACAAATCGGTCTAAATCCATGAATTATGATTGTTCAGAATAAGCAGGCGCACGAGGACCTATATTTCTTTCTCTGAAACAGACTGATCCTGGTAGATCACATTCCAATTCCCGATTTAAGTACACGGAGTACGGCCATCAGTCGTAGGCCAGGTTGCTGTGAGTGACCTCCAGTAGCCTGAAGGGGCTCACATACCCGGGGGGGGGAGAGGAGGAGGAATCTTGGGGAGCGTGGCTTCAACACATTCAAGTACTAACCATGCTCGACATTGCTTAACTTTAGTTACCTATTGCTAGCGCCTTAGTCTGCAAGGCTAACCCTGCCTCCTTTTACTAATCTTGAACAGATTCACTATTGCATATATTTTTTCCATTAGTTGAAATGAATTTTTTGGATAGTATTAAAACTTTCTGTTTTTCTTTATTTGTGTTTGTACCCATTTGCTCGCTGCACTTACAAGAGTCTTAGCGAGTATATTTATATTATTTTGATTATACTAGCGAGACAGCTATATCGTCTACATATCCTACGACTTTATATTTCGTTCCGACGAGCATACATTTTTACATAAACATTTACGTGATGTTTTTGACCTTTTTCATGGCCTTATTAAGCTGCATTGGAGGGAGTATGTGTATACATATTGTTGGATTTACTTCCTAATTATTCATTTGTATAATTTGTTACATACCGGAAAAAGAAAATACCGGGATCGAAACGTCAATAAACAGAAGAAATGAAAATTCAATAGTTTATTAAATAATAATTAAGTGACCTTATTCCCAATTAAATAGTTAAGTTTAAATTTAATACTCAAAGGTCGATTAAGGAAAACTTGTAAATATATATATATATATATATATATATATATAATTTCTTGGAGGAAGGCAAGAATGAGCTGCGTTACCAATAGTATAAGTGCCTCAAGTTGGTCTATTCTGAGTTTATCGGGGACCAGAAAGACGCCAGTCATAGGAACTATAATTAGTTGGTGTAAGATGACGGAAATGACAACTTTTGGGAAACACTATGCTTCATACCTTTGAAGACAAAAGAGAAAAAAAAAGCTCAAGGTATTAGGTAAGATATTGAAAAAAACCTCCTAAAAATTCCAGTTCTTAAATCCATTCACAGTAGCCAAGAAAAATTACAAAAATATGACATTCCTTATTCAGCTTGTAATATAGATATAATATAAACAACAAATAAAATAAAATTACCAGGAGCTGAGTGCACTTGGTGTGCACTCAATTGGTGTGCAAATATGCCATGTCTAGTAAATGGATTCTGTAATGTTCAGTCAAATTTCATATTGCCCGTGAGGAGCTTCTGTGATGACACATTCGATGTCTGACGGTGAGTCAGCAGCTGACAGCAGTTGATACCTGCTTGATGTATGTTCCCTCACAATCTGTCTTCTATGATGTATTTTTCATATAACTATTACCTAGTCAGTGATCTGTGAAAGCCGGCTCTTAGTCAATTGCACTATTTCCTACAGAAAATTTAAATTTAAAACAAAGAATACAAAAAAAAAGAAAAAATGTAAGAAAAAACAGAAGATACGTAATAACTGTTTCCTTTCACCCTACTACTCAATGATTCCATGAAGAGATCGGCAGTACTCGATTACTTTCATGATTAGGGACACTTTGATTAGGAAAAAGTAACGAGTAGTTTTTATTCTTCCCCCAACTTTGGCGAGTATTCAGAGTAACCATAAGTTAATTGAACACAGAAAGTACTCGCTGTGTTGTAGTCGATTATAGAAAGTAATCAGCCAAATCCCTTTGAGTACTTTTTATTTTTCAACTACTACATCATTATTATGAGTATAGATATTTTCTTTTAATTCCGTCAATAATGGCGTCCATATTGTGGTTATGTATGACACTGAAATTTGGGTCCACTATTGTGTTCTGGAGGGAGGCGCTTTTTATGAAAATATCGGATTTAGGAATAGGCGACCACTCTAGGTGACCGTTCAGTTTATCTAAATTTTCGGATTTAATCTATATGATGTCCACTATTGTTAGTTGTCACTTACGCTATTTATGAAAATGCTGTCTAATTTCAGACTGCGCCACTGCTCATCAATTTTAAGCATCTTTTCGGATTTGATCGCAATTAGGGCCCACTATTATGCTGTGGAGGTTAATTTTTATGACATTATTATCTCATTTTAATACCGATTAAATACAAAATATTACGTGGTTGTGCATTCTGAAATCCGATATTTTCATATAAAGCGCCCTGGACAACATAAAAGTGACCTTAATATCAATTAAATTATAAATATTACGAAAACGTGATGTGCAATTGCCGAATCTTAAATCTGAATGTATTTTTATAAAAACCACTTCCCCCACAACACAATAGTAGACCAAAATACCGATTAAATCCGAAAAGTAAAAAAAATATTGAAGGGCAGTTGTACATTCTTAAATTCGTAAAACTTTTTATGAAAACGTTGTCGGATTTGAAAATGGGCAACAGGTTTTTGTAATCTTTAATTTTATTGATTTAATAGATACTAGGGCCCACTGTTATTTTGTCGAAGCTGCTTATTATGACATAACTATCTCATTTTAATATTTATTAAATCCAAAATGTTACGTGGTTACGCATTCTAAAATCCGATATCTTCATATAAAGCGACCTCGACAACATAATAGTGGATCCTAATATCAATCCTAACGATTATAAAAACCTGATGTGCAATTGCCGAATCTTAAATCCAAATGTATTTTTATAAAAACCACTTCCCCCACAGCATAATAGCGGACCAACATATCGATTAAATTCAAAAAGTTTAAACAAAAAAAGAAGCACAGTTGCGCATTCTTAAATTCTATATTTTAATAAAATCTCCCCCGACAAATTAATAATGGACCCTAATATTCATTAAATCCGAAAAGTTACAATAACTTGATGCGTGATTACTCATTCACAAATCCGATAATATTTTCATTAAAAGCGCCGCCGACATCATAATAGTAGACCCTAATATGGAATAAATCTAAAATATTTTTAAATCGATAATTTATTGATTTACGTTAATATTGATTGTATCATTAAAATCTATAACCCCTGTAACATAAGAATAGACATACATATTGAAGAAATATAAAATATTCTACTTCTGTAATTGGTCGAATGAAATACCTGATTACTTTGAAAATTATTCGTACTATGTCAAAGTGTTAAGTACTCACGATAACAGCTTAGTCCTTTTTATAATTGTCAATCATCAAGTTTAGTAGTGTCAGGGATGCCCAGAAGGAGGTTTTATAACGCATGCTGTCCCATCAAAATTAATGAAGGGGGCGCTTTTTACGGCGTTTTTAATTTTTGAGGGCGGCACATTTTTACGGGGTTATAAAATTCCAAAAGTTTCATATCAAAAGACAAGTGGAATCATTCAACATACCACAGAATGTGTAATGATATATAATCTACGAATATTCAAATTCTACTCTCGTTTGCACTGTTTTTAAGAAGAGTTGAATAAATTATCTTGGGTGGGGTGGGAAAAGATCTATGCGTCATCGGCCTTAGAGAGGATCCCTGAGTAATGTTACTATTCAGTACTCGGTTCCTCGCGAATATTTAAGTTAAATACTTTGTAATTTTTAATTTTACTTAGAGTACTTTTTTCCCATCTCTAATTCCATTGAAATAGGCAATAAAATCCATAAATTAATACTTTTTTTTCATAATAATGTCGAATCGCATGACACAATCTTCCCATGTCTTAAATTTTCTTGTTCATTGTTTAGATAAGCAATCCTGAATACTGGGTTCTGAATTAAAAACGATCTGGGTACGTAGTTGGACTCTCGCCGATGCTTTTTAACACAGTTGCTGGATTTATTAATCTTTATATTTATTGTGTAATATTATTATTCTTATTTATATATGTATGTATTATTGAATTATAATTTTCATTTTTAAATGTTGTTTTGGTGTATTCATTATTTTCTTTATGTTTAGTTAAATGTTCAACTGCGCAATATATCTTAAAAACTATTAGTTAGTGTATTTTAGTTTAATTTAAGGTGTATTAGTTGAAAAATGTGTTTACTCTTTTATATATTTAATTGAATGTTTATTGGTAATGATCTTTTTTTAAATTTTGTTTTCATTCATTTCAGTTGAGACGAATGCTTATTTAGACATAATATCTATCATAAGTTTAATTATTATGTTGTAAATACAATTCAAATGAATGTATTAATGGTTACATTTATTGTTTTAGTATAGATCTCCTTAATTTTAGTATAGTCACCATTCTATTTTTGAAAAATTCATAATCTTGAACAATATTATATTTATCTAAAAGTCTGTATATGTAAAGTATACTATTATTGATATATTCATGAAAAATTATTTTACTTCAATTTCAATCAGTAAAAACCCACAAAGGAAAAGAAATTCAATGTTTGGTAACAATTGAAAAAATCAAACCACACAATCTTATGTCTCCAAAATACCTATAAAGAATAAATAAATACCTTCAATGTTACAGCAATTCAGATATCATCAGAAAAATAAATAAAAAATAAACAACATGACATCTAACCGCTCATTAGAAGGAAAGTAAGGTAGCACAGTGGGAAAGTTTTGACAAATTTGACAAACAGAAATAATGCTATGAAAACATCATTGCATTGATTCACAAACAGCAATGAACGTTAATGTAATAATTGAGAAATCTCATTTCTTACAGTTGCACATGATCTGTTTGAATGCTGTGAATGTGAAAAGCTGCTAATAATGGCATGACAGTACGAAAAAAAAGATGCTTTAAAGAAAATATAAAAAAAAATAATAAGTTCTGTTTAGCTTGAAAATCGATCTTCAGTTCCTCCTCATTACCTCCTAACAAGCTTTTGATAATTTCAATAAACCAAAACTAAGTTTCAAATTTCTCACTAATTAGTCAGATTAATTAACGTGTTACCTGCGGCTACGTTCCCCGGGTTACGATATTCGTCTCGATTTCGGCCGAGATTGTTTCGAATTTTGCCTATCTTACGAATTCTCTAAAATGGTCATTTTTAAAATATTTCAATGGGAGTTGGATAGATATAAAGATAGATGCAAACGCAAATAATCATTGTATCTGATATAAAGCTATCGGTCGCCGGGAACTGGGGGGAGCTAAGTTTCAAAATATCAGCAGTAGAGTTACTGTTTCTGGTAATCGGAGTTCAGAATTTATATTTCCGGGTAGAAGGTAATATGATTCCTTCCTTATATATCTGCCTTATTTCGGGGAATGTTTCATTGAGTATTACACTGAGTGTCTCGTAAGCAGCGAGAAATATTTAGATGGTTTATAGTAGACATCAAGAAAAACAACGCTAGTGTAATAAAGGCGTGTGACCTTGTAGATTTCTTCGACCTGGGGCATTTGGTCAAGGTCAACGAAAAATAGTGAGAGCGGTATTTTATTTTTTGAGCCAGGCTGTTCTTTATCTTCCTTGAATATATTCACTATTTGGCGAACACGGAACCCCATCTCAGTTAGTTCTTCTTTAATGGCATCCAGCGGTGTTGATGGGTGTAATCTCCTGATCACCACCCTGAGCGCTCTCTCTTGGCGCAGTTGATATGTGTGAATATCCGCATAGTGTCAAATAAATACTTGACAATTTTTCTGTACGTATCTGCGGTGTCAGGCATTAATTTCGTGTCATTAGTGCGGCTTTGGCATAAATATTTACCTGAGCCCACTATATTATTTAATTGTTGACGTATTAAATGGAAATTTTTTATATTTCTAACGAATATTGGTGGAGGTTTAGGCTCACTAAGGATGGGTACTTCTTCCATTTGTTCATTCTGTGTGTTTGACAGCACTTGGAATGGATTAGCTGTAAAAAAAGGCGATTCTTCTAACGTACCTTATATTGGTATAATTTGTGTTGACATATTTTGAGATGATGTGCCAGGTTGATTTTCGACTTCGTCAACTGAGCTCTCTGGTGTAGCTGGCGGGGTATTTTTTTTAGAGCGTCTAGCCCTTTTCTTGATAGGTGAACTCTTTGAGTTATCGAGACTCCTAGATCTTAAAGTTGGATTGTTACCTTTACTCGACATTATTATGTGAAAATAGCGCATCTCATATTAATTTAATTAGATGTGTAATAATTTGCAAAAAAAATGTCCCTTATCAATTACGCATATATTACGCGAGTTTGTAGAAATCTGGGTAACGTAGATGTACTTCCGCCGAAGGGCAGCAGCCCACTGGTCGGATTAACGAATGTAAATGGCCGGCTTGTTATCTATCAATAACCTCAGATCTATTTACACTGTTCACAATGCCGTTATAAATAAGTGATTACTCACCTTGTTTATGTCCAGTTTCAACTTAATTGTTAACTTAACAGTTTACACTACTTTTTCACATATAACATGAATTATTTCACTGTTAATGAATGTTACAAGTAGAAAACTCTTACTTTAAAACGGGAACTATTTAAAGCATCGTTTACAATCGGTTTGCAATTTCCCTGAAGAAAAAATGTACTTGATTAAGTATATAAAACAAAAATTTAATCTAGGGGCAATTAATCAATATTTTGAAAGAATAGGGCACTTCAAGACATAACCTTTTTGATCTTTAATAAGATATGGATTCTTAACAACTGGGCACTGAAAAGGTTATATAGTTAACCTAAACTCAGATTAGCTTGTTATCACGGTTATCCATTTAGCTATTTGTTTCCTCACTATCGAAGGTAGGGAAGCGTTTTATTTGTATGAGAGTTTCCTCTCACAATTTACGTTTTAGACATTTAAGAGTGAAATTTGATTCTGCGTCTGTCTATAGTTAAATCGATGGGACGGGCACATCACCAACCACTGTTTATCTGACTTTTATAATTTTTTTAGGAATTGAGTTTGTTGATGCTAATATAATTGCATATCAATTTTATCAAAATCCCTCCAGCTGTTCTGCTTGTGCAAGCGTACATGTAAATGTATTTTATTAGATATGTCAATATTTCAGAAACGGCTGGTTCTATTTGGTTCAACTTAGAAAGAAAGGTGGGTTTTAGTGAAGATACGGAAAAACACAACTAAGTTTTGTTAGAAAGAATCTTAAATTATTTGTGTTTTTTTTATCACCATTTAACTGTACTAAATTTACCCTATTTTATAAATAAAATAATCCTTCGTTTAATAAGCTTTAAGTTATTATTAATTAAGTTGAGGTTTATTACGAAACATTTTGAGATTCACCTCAGTTATGTATAGAAATGACGTAATTTCCAATCCAGTCACCTTAAAAAAACCCGTGTTTTAAGCAAAAGCTTTTATTTCCCTTTTTTTTTTCCGTGATATGGGGTGTTTATTATATGATATGAGAACACATTTCACACTTAAAAATAATGATTTTTCATGTAAGAAATTTATGTAATTGTGTTTTTCTTCCAGATTTCTGTCATAGCAATTGGTATGTATTTATCAGAGACAAACTTAAAGTTTCTTACTAAAATTTACGTTGCCAATAATGATAACTGATTGCTTCATTAAGACGTAAATAATAGGGCTAGATACATTAAGTTTGTCACTTATAAATACACTTCAATTCCTATGTCAGAAATCTGGAAAAAACTAAATTTCATAACCACCATAAATAAAAAATATTTGAAAAATCATCATTTTTTATATTAACATTTGTAGGGAATTATGTTTATTGTAATACATCCCATATCATGGAAAAACAAGATATAAAAGCTTTGAAACAGGTAACTGTAGTCATTATTACTGAAAACACGCTTACTTTAGGTGACTGAATTGAAAATCGCATCATTTCTTTACATAACTTCAGGCGAATCTCATTTTTTTCCGAATTAAACTCATCAAATGAGAAAGCTTTTCTGATGAACTGAGTGTAGTTCAGTTAAACTATGATAAAAAAAATCACTATAATTTATGAATTTGTCTTAAATAGAACTTAGCTGTGTTTATCCGATTAAAGGTCTTCTTTAAATAGTTTTAACAATGAGAAACTCTACTTTAATTTAAAGTAAATTTTCTTTAGTTTTATGGAGCAAAGTTTAATTTCTTAAATCAAATTGTTTTTATTTAATCACTTCCTATTCAACAAAAAATGAGTCTCGTTTAAAAAAAAAATATCCTACTTTTCTGCCGGAAATTGGGCAATTGTTTATATAAGCTTTTTTGTAAATCTTTATGTCTACTGTCAACATTTCCCTCAACTTATGGGACACCTTGTATAGTATACTTAGTATTGAAAGAAAAATAATAAGACTCGATACAACTAGAAATAGTTGTTGTATTTGCAGTTGTTGATGGTTTAAATATCCACAGCGGAATACGCTCGTATTACCAAATGAGCAATTTAGAGTTTCAAATAAATGAAAACAAGAACTAAACTAAATATAATTTTTAAAAACTCAATCAATTAATAAATAACAAATTATTGTAAATATATTTACATCTTGGTTGGTTGCTTGGCACATCTTTCTTAAGACTTCGATCGATATCCGTTTGAACGAGTAAAATGCTCTGTAGTGTATCAAATGTTAGGGATGATTCATGAGTAAAAGTTAATAAATGACGTGAACAGAAGAATCATAGAATTGACTAGAGCACATATTGTGATATTAGATCTTAAAAATCGTACGATTTACCGTGATGAACCAAAGCCAGGCCTTTTGTAGTTAATAAATATTTAACGGGATACATTAATAAAATTGGTACGATTTTTGAAATGATTATTGCCACTTAGAGGTAGTTTTAAAGTTTCCAAAGACTTGATTTCTTGATTTAGATTGTTGTTGAGATCAACACTCATAGTTGAGTAAACTTTGGCATGGTCACAATGAACCTCAACCTCAAACACTGGCTGTATATATTATTCATTGAATACTGTCTAATCGTCGGCTTTGATGGAATAGCACGATGGGTTCCGTGGGATTCGACAGTTTTGCCTTCCCGAATTCTACATGTCACGTTTCTTTATTCCAGTCTCAATCAATTTAATCATTTATTCAATTTTTCAATCTTATATGTGATATAGTATTGACATTTTATTTTTAATTCTATTAAAAGTTTTGGCTAAATAAAAAAGATTTTTTTTAAAGTGCAAAACCTCTGTCGAGTCAGCTAGTTTTACCACTATTTAGCCAATTTATTACCGTCACCCCTGACCATCTCCTTCATTTATATTTCCATTTGTTCAACGACCAATATATTGTCCCAATTAGTTAGCAAAAAATGAAAAACAAAATATACAAAAAAAATTAATCTTATTTATTTATTAGTAATTTTTGTTTTTTCTTTATGCTATTTTATTTAATCAATTTTATTTGTATATATATATATAATATATATATATATTATATATTATATATATATATATATATTTACGAATTAAAAAAAAATAAAAAAATAGCTAACTTCAAATAATATAAAGCTACAAAAGAACAAAATAAAATATCATAGTGAGAAAAAAAAAAAAAAGTAATGAAAATAAATATCTTAGACGCAGGCATACCTATTACACTATTTACAGTCGGCCATAGGAACTCCGAACCATACTTGTCCCCCCACACGTGGAGGGAAAGCAAGGTTTTAGGAGATCCCTGCGCTTCTTCCTCAACCATTTCACTGGCATTGAAAGCCAGCGGAGATTGAGTAAGGGCGCTACAACCACGGACACTCATGACTTGAGTGTAGAAACTGGCCATTGCCAGAACTCCAGTATATACATGTTACAAAAGGCCACTGCCGTTTCAGCCTGCGAGGAGGATTGTAGGGATGAGTGGTGCTCGATAGGGATTGTGCTACGGGATTAGGGTGATGGGTAAGGTTCTGATGAAATTTGGAGAATTTGTCTGGGATAAGATCAAGAATAAATGGAATATTAAGGTCATTGTGCAGGGTTTTATTAGAGACATAAAAGGGAGCATCGACTATTGTACGGAGGACTTTGGACTGGAAGGATTGAATGCGTTTGATGTTAGAAAATTTGGTTGTCCCCCACAGTTCTAGTATGTAGGTCCACCTGGGTTTTAATATTGTCTTGTAGATCAGAAGTTTGTTTTCAATAGAAAGTTTAGATTTTCTATTAAGTAGTCTATATAGCTGGCCATAACGTCGGTTAAGTTCCTGTCTTTTCAGTCTAGTATGCGGATTCCACGTTAGTCGTCTGTCTAGGAGAAAACCAAGGTACCGGACTGTGTCGCAGAAGGGAAGCTGGATGGTATTAAAGTAAACTGGTGGACAGGAATTACGACAATATTGTATACTATAATTTGTTATAACATGAATTTAGAACCTGACAAGGGAGCACACTAGACTTAAGTTAATCACAAATTTAATGTAACAACTCAATTGAAACATGTTTTGTAAATAGTGCTGCCCAAGTGCGAGACCGAGACGAGTCTTGGTCTTGCAAAGTCAGTTTTGCTCATGGCCCTGGTCTTGCGCAAGAGTCTCGCTACAGTCTTGCAGTTTCTTATTAGCTTATTACTGAGAGATATTACTGTAATTTTTTAGATAGGAGAAAGTAAGCCCAAATGAAAAATTAGAGGAGTTAATTACAAAAGTATATTGATTACACCAATTATTTAAATATAGTAATTGAGATTTTCAAGTGTTAGTAACTATTTTGCTTTAATTTTTATTCAAAAAATCGATTTTTCTTTTCTACCAGTTCTGGTCTTGACTTTGCAACAGTTAGGTGGCCTTGGTCTTGCAACAGTTCGCGGCCACTTTGCAGGACCAAGACCGATTTTGGGCAACACTAATTGTAACATGAATTATATTTAACTGATTTTTAGAGATGAATCGACAAAGAAACATGGGATTGTAGTGCCCCTTGTAGATGGGAGTAAATTTCGAGGGCGGGGTGGCCGAATGGGCTAAAGTGTGTGCACAGCTCCGCGACTTGCCTGGCAACCAGATATATTAAGTTTTGAGAGATAAAAAATAGTACGAGGTGCCGAAGGGGATTTTAAATTCCCCGCCCTCACCCCCTGGCCGGGAAAATCCCGTATAGCCTAAAAGGCGAGGCAGGGAAGAACAAAAAAAAAAAAAAAAAGGGAGTAAATTTTCCGAAACATAAAAATGCAAACTTGTAAATACAACAAATAAATAAACTGTTGTTTAATTGGAAGTTAATATTGCCAAAACAGAGAATATACATACAAATTTCCATAAATACAACAAAGAAAAAAAGAAGAAGATAAAAGAACAATAATGATAAAATAAAAAAAACCCTCAAGAAATATTCATTGGCCTCCAACATTCTTTCCCTGTAATTTGTAAGCGATAATGACAATGAAAACAGTGGAGGAGATGATCTGAGCGCTATGAACCTGTTCTGCCACTGTCCAAACAGAGAGATAGATGGCGACATATAAGTGCTACCGGGTGACTATCAGTAAACACCACAGCTGAGGAAACAGCCAAGTGGAAGAACAAATAAGGCGATTAGCTAGTGTTTGCTTTTATCTCTCGGTCCTCTAATCACATCCCTGTGGCCTTTCTACTAATTGATGTGTCCCTCTTGTTGTTATAGCAGTTGGCCGATCTTGTCTATTTGTTTGTCCCCATTCACCTTTCTATTCTTCATAGAAATAGTAAAAGGAATCGGAAGGTATTTCTGTACCGTAAGGTATTTCGGTACTGTATTTTAGATAAAATCAAATGTAGAACGAAAAATGGTTTTAGATTAGTATACCTCAGTCAGAACTTTCATAATAAAGTAGCTCTCCTTCTTTGTAATGCATTCTAAGTATACGCGATATCAGTGAATCATATTTATTCTTATATGCAACATAATATTATCAAAATAGTCTGTTCAATAAACAAAATTTCCTTAATCACTGGTTTGGTTGTTTGATTCCTCAAGTTTATTAGTTAGACTATCGTTGAACATAAACTTGCTCAAAATAAATTTGTTTGGCGTATGTTACTTGGCTTGTTCTATGATTAAGAGTATAGAAATCACATTTTTTTTTTTGTATACATATTTTATTTTATATTATTTTTTAAAAAATATTTTGTACCGAAATACCGAAGGGATCATAGAATTATTTTCCTCTATCTACGTTTTCAATAGCATTTTAGTTTATGGAAGGTTGTCGTAACATAAATATCAATATTCTAATTTACTCAAACTAAACATGCGATAAGTATCCCATAGCAATCATTGCGCCCAAGAGCCATCGATTCGAATAACGATTTATCTTTCGCAATAGCGGGACATTTTTAAAAAGCAGGGATCGAAAGTTCCTATGGAACTTTACCAGATTTGGATGTTTTCTTCGTGACCTTTAAAACACAATCTATCTAGTTTTGATTTGTCGAGTTTTGAAACCACTCTAGTTTTGAAACTTTCCAAGTTCATCAATGACTTTTATTACTGCTGATGAAGGAATTTAATTATAAAAATTTTGATTCTTCCCTTTTCCAGATTTGGTTACGGATCGAAGTGCTCACTATAATGATGATACATGTAAAAATACATTCTATTGATTAACAAGACGCAATACATTTTTTATTTAAGTTATTGCAGCATAATGTTGCCATAAAAAAATACCTTTCAGTACATTCCTTTAAGCTGGTGAAACTAATATAACATTTTTTTTTTTTTTTGCATAACTTTAGGATCTGAATACATAAATATAAAATTAAAAGTGATATATTTTAGAAATCTTCCTCTTACGATTCTTAAGCAATGCTAAACGATTATTTTTTTTTATCATGTTTTCCAAACATAGAAACCACATACATTCCCTATCATGTATATCTTATTTTCAGCAAATTGTTCACATGTAGAATCTTTGAGAAATCTACTGGTATAAAACCGTAAACAAAATTACATGATTATCTCTAAAAGGCAGAATGAAGTGACAGAATCCAGAACTGTATAGGAGCCCAATTTATATGAAGTAAGGCACGAGCAAGCAATTGCCTTCATACAAACAGGACTGATTGAAGCAGGCGGAGAAAATGACCGTGTTGCTGCTCCATGGAAACGAAATTATTATGTTACTCAATCTCATCTGATACAGGCCGTTTCTGAAAAATATTTATTACCCTTAGAAATGATTTATTGTTTTTAAAATATTTTATGCTTGGTTACAGTTTTAAAATTAATTATATTTATTTATTTCAATTAAATTAAGAGGCAAGAAGTAAAATCAGTAACTTGAGAATGTATGTAATTAACAAAAAAAAATTATCGATGATATCTGGTAAAAAAGCCGTAGCTTATGAATTAAAAGTGTTAATATGTATGACTATTTGGAAATCAGGAGACAGCATTTAATGACATGAGATATTTATAGAAAAGCTTTATTGAAACTATGATTTCAAGCTAGTAAAAAAACAGAAATTTATTCGTTAAATAATTGAAACTAACTTTAAATAGACCAGCGATGACAAAAAAATAATGATCCTTGGCAGACAGAGAAAACCCTGTCAGAACGAAATGATTGGAGGATTACAATTCGAATTGATTATCCCTTTTTAATAAATAAAATTAAAGATATTTTAGGAAAAAAAAACAAATAAATATTTGACATATAACGTTACTTTAAGATTATTTCAATAAAAATAATACCAGTCTTATATTTAAGACAACTTGGTTTCAAATTGATATAAATTGTTTCATAAAAATCGTTATAGTCGATTTCGAGAAAATGGTAAACATGTGATTTACACTTTATAAATAAATAACAAATTTCTTTTTATAAACATTTAACTAATACCTTTTGGCATATATAGTAAATGTCATCATCATTCGTGAACTTCCTCAGCAGGATTAATATGAATGCTTGATTAACGAAGACTCCCAGCGAAGGCATTCCTGCATTCTCTTCTTAATGTAGCAGATCCCTGCTCCAGAGACATTTGAGTTCCTTGTTGGATTCCGTGGTAGTGTGTCTGTTAGTGATGTCTGTTAAAGAGGATTAGGATGTCCAATAAGTGAGTCGTGAAAATGTTTATAAATTTCTTAATTATGTCATTCACATGTGCTATTTTTCGGTCTTTATGGTGCGATTTATTGGTTACTTCACGTTACTCTGAAAGTATTATTGTTTGTGTAATTACATTTAATAGGAATTCAAGAACCACTTCATGAATTTAGTTCTTTCTTTTTTTTTTCAAATTAACTATCGTATATATAGATAGATAGATAGATAGAAAAAAAACTTTATTCTGGGACTAAGTCCCTTCAGAATAACAATAATGTACAAAATAATAGAATATTACTGGCCTGAACGTTGAAACAATAAATAAAATTGATAAAATAAACTAAAAAGTAAAGAAAACCTTAGGTGCATAAGCTATATACAATACAGATAAAACTATGTACAGAGCATTTAAAATTATGAACAAAACAATTAAAACTATGAACGAATCACTTGAACTATGAACAAAATTATATTTAAGGGTTGAACAACATAAACATACACTTTGAGAAATGAAGAACGAAAAAGAGATACAATGAGTTCATTTCATAAAAAAAAAAAAAAAAAAAAAAAAAAAAAAAAAAAAAAAAAAAAAAAAAAAAAAAAAAAACTTTACTTGAAAATATATATATATATATATATATATATATATATATATATATATATATATATAAATAAACAGTTACTTATAATTGAATAAAAAAAATGTATGTATTGAAATTCCTACGTCGATAGTAGGAAATGCATGTACTATCTCTTACCAAGTGTTATGATTATATGATTGCTACACAATACATATATAATATTAATAGTTAGCTGGTATCTTACTGTTTTTGGAACAGGAATTGGAATAGGAGGTTTTTGAATGTGTACAGGGAAGGGGCATGTCGAATTTTGATTGGGAGGGAATTCCAAAAGTTGACAGAGCGGGCTATAAAGGAATTTTGGAATGAGGCAGATCTATGAGAAGGGATGTATAGGTCAGAGGGTCGTCATCTTGTAGTGTGTGAATGGATTGAGGACTTAAATTGGAGAAGGTTGTAGGCATAAGAAGGACGATGATCGGTAATGATTTGATAAAGGAAAGTGCCTTCTTAAGGAGGGGAAGAGCCACCCTAACTCAGTGTAGTGGTGGGAGACACGGGAGCGTCTCGGGGTTCCAATTACAAATCTTACGAAGCAATTCATAAGTCTTTTGAGTCTATCACGCAGTTCCACCGAGAGGCCATCGTACACCACACAGCTGTAGTCAAATTGGTGAAAGATGAGAGAGGAAATTAGGAGTCTACGGGTATTTTGGGGTAGAAGATGGCGGAAGTGATGGAATAGTTTGAGGGTAGAAATTGCACGGCGGGATATATGAGAGATATGGTGATTCCAGGAAAGGGTTTGATCTATGAGAAAGCCTAAATTTTTAACAAAGGGATAGAAGGTGATGGGGTGGTTGTTTAGATAGAGTGAGGGAAAGTTGGTGTGGGATCTAAGAAGAGGCTTGGAACCAATGAGAATGGCCTGAGTTTTGGCAGCATTTAGCCTTAATCCATTTAAGTTGGCCCAGGCACTAATTCGATCATATATATATCATATATATATATATATATAAAAAAAAGCTTTCGTGATGAAGCTCCCCCCCAAAAAAAATAAATTATGGATCCGCTAGTGGGTTAGGTAGAAAGGACAATGAGTGATATGTCGGAGATATTTAGATTGGAAGATTTGAATAGTATGAAAGTGAGTTTGACTCCACACCTGAGTGGTATATGTCCATTTAGTTTTGAATGTTTTTTTATTAATTTCTTGTTTGAAAGTGAAAGTTTGTATTTATGGTGTATCGTTCGTCAATCTCTTTTTCAGTGTAGCGCGATTTCTAGGTGAGTGGTTTATCCATGTTGAGTCGTAAATATTGATTTAGCGAATGTGTATTGTAAAATGTCAATGGAGGGCAATTCAAACTTCTAAGTGTAAATGTAACGTTATTTGATTTATGTATGTTAATTTTAGTGCGCCATTTATGAAGCCAGTTAAAAAGAATCTATACTTTTTGTACTGCTTTTGTAATGTAGGATTAGAATTCGTCAAGGGTATGAAAGTATCGTCTGCGTAAGTTGCGAGTAATGTTTCTGGCGTCTGTAAAATGTCAGAAGTGTAAATAGTACAGAACTGGACCTCAAATACTGGCCTGCGGTACTCCTACACCGACCGAGTGTTTACCTTCCTGATTGACAACGAAAAATCTGTCCTCAAGATACGATCTAATGATTAAACAGTAAGTATGCGGTTAGATGAATTTCGCTAAGAAGACTGGATGCCACACTTTTAAATTTCACTATCTAAAGTTCCATTTTGGAAGAAGAGTTGACGTAACCTCCCAGGTATATCCCTACCTAAAATTTCAGTGTCGTAAGATTTTATTTTTTAAGGTAGGCAGTTCACATTCATACTCAGATCATTTTGCAAAAAAAGTTGTCTTTAAATTCTGTGAACCAGGGAAACTTAAGGTATATTTGTGGTGGAATCTCGGATTAAAAATGTTCTCAATACTTTCTTTTACTCTATATTTAATACATTGGTAAGAATTCATATATTCAATGAATTAAGAGAAATATGTCCATCATAATTTATATATTTCCAGATCACTTTGTTTAGTAACATTGTTTAAGTTCAAAGCTTTGAAAATTATTAAACATTAAGCATTCTTTGAATCGTAGCACTTATTTTCCGAAAATAATCAAATTTACACCATCCCAGATAGTAACATAAGTTTATTTTGTGTATTATTTCTTTTACGTGGTCCAAATTCTCTTTCTCTTGATAAGGGGTGGAAGCGGTATCAAGTAGAAATTGGGAAATAATGGTTTTCCCTCCCTGGCGAGGAAATACGACCAACTCTTACCTCTGGAAGGGAAAGTAAACTGCCTGAATCAGCTCAATTACACGGAAAATAAAACTAAGTCAGCAATTTATGCATTCCCTCTGTCTCGTTATACGAGTCCTTTAGTTTTCTCTTTGTGCTCGTATACTAACGCTAGGTTCTTTCTTTTTTTTTTTTAATTTTTTTTGTTCCAAGAGTTTTCTGTTTCATTAATGTCATTGAGAATAATTTAGAGAATTCGTTCTTTGATCTTTCGGACGGTTATATTTTTTTCTTTCATCTTTCATATCCTGAATTTCTCAGTGATAATTCCTGTCTGAAAAACTGTTCAAAATAAATGATCTGCTGCGCATTATATTTTTCTGCTATTAACTACCGTTAAAATTGAATTAAAAATCTACAAAATTTATTATATACGAATAATAGATAAAATTTTCAAGTTAAAAAACAAAAACAAAAATAAAATAAAATCTTCCAAGTTTTGTGTATTTTTCATTTTGCAGTTATCTGTGTGTTTACGTATATATATATATATATATATATATATATATATATATATATAATTGCTAATTGCTTGATATATATATATATATATATATATATATAATTGCTAATTGCTTGATATATATATATATATATATATATATATATATATATATATATATATCAAGCAATTATTCCATCCTCTCTTCCATGAATCCTACTTACTGGCCAACATCCCTCAATCCCTCAAAATACGTCTCGATATCCTGGACATATTTATCACCTCCTAGATTTCCTCCTGCCAAGCCATTATTAAATCCATGGATGGCCTTTCTTCAGATCATAGTCCGGTTCTGCGTTTACTACATTCAAACCTTGCTCTTAAACCCTCATCTCCTAACTTGATTTCAGGACGAGTAGACAAAATTCCTGATGATATGGAAAATAAACTGGACTTAGAAATTCCCCTTTAGACGAAACAGGATATTGACATAGCCATAGAAAAACTTGCCACATCAATAACAACCACAAAACTTACCACATCAATAACAAGCACTATAAATGATAACACTTCCGTCAATAAAAGCAATAACTTACGGCATATTAACTTGTCACAACATATTCGAATCTTAATAAGAAAAAAAAACAAACGCTGAGCAAGACGAAGTGGCACGGGACTAGATATTCTTCAGATAAAACATACTTACCGAATTGACTAACAAACTAAAAACAGAAATTAGAAAATTTAAAACTCAAAAATTACTTAACCTAACTGAAAAACTTACAACTACTGACAAATCACTATGGATAGATAACCCCCAAAAAACTTCTCAAGTTTCAAGACTTTAATCACCCACTACTCTTACTGATTCCCAAACCTGGTCTAAATCCGATGAAGAAAAGCCCAAATATTTGGTCAACATCTCTGCTCAACTTTTAACCCACATCCCGATATCCTTAATTCTACTCACATCGATTTATTGAAGCAGAACTGGATATTTCTCACAGAATCGCTCTTTCTAGAATGTCTCTTCCACTCAAAGCATTTCATTTCACAGAAATATCCAACATTATTGAAAAATTACCCTAGCGCAAAGCTCCTGGACTTGACCTAATTACATCCCAGATCTTAAAACGTCTTCCTTGAAAAGCCATCCTATTCCTAAATTACATACATAGTGCTGTACTCCGTTCCACATATTTTCCTGATTCTTGGAAACGATTTGTTGTTAAAATTATGGACAAACCCAAAAAACAGCAGAATACCCACCCTCTTACCGTCCTACCTCCTTTTTACCCATTGTTTAGGCAACTTTTCTAATTTAGGCAAATAACTCTCATGAGTTTTAATAAAGGCAACATTGAAATTATGGGCAACATTCTAATTTTATGCAGCGGAAAGTATCTTAATTGATTGGTACATTATGATGATTATGCAAAATACAGCTTACCGTCTTTATGCCAGCTTCTAACTACATCTTTGGTTAGGGCCCTCAGGTACCGGTGGTGGTGCTGTCTCCGTGACTGCCAATGAAGAAGTGACTGAGAAAACCAGCAGCTTTTGAGGGTTCAGTGTTATCTTTTAGATCCTCTGATCTGCCCCCACCACTCGGCGCAACGCGGGAAATTCAAAGCATTTTTGGCACAAACACCCATCATGGGCATAATCCTAGAAAACCTCATCATAAAACGCCTTTACCCCATCCTGAATTCTAATCACATAATCTCAGATCACTAATTTGGATTGCGTACTTCCCATTCTACTATACAGCAATGTCATCGGGTAAAAGACGTAGTCTCCTTAACATTCGAGCTCGGAATGTACTGTACGGGAGTCTTTCTCGGCGTTGAACTGGCGTTTGATAGAGTTTGACACCCGGGACTGCTGTACAAACTCCGAATATTCTTACTACATACACACTTCCTCTTTACCCGCTCATACCTTACAGATAGACACTTGAAAGTAAATCACAAAAACGCTAATTCATTCCTCTTTTCCCAGCCTGCTGGTGTTCCTCAAGTTATCTTAGGTCCTATCCTTAATGCAGTTTATACAGCAGACATCCCAACTTATCAGAAAACCTTAATGTTTCATTTGTTTCACATATGGCCCAATCCAGATACCTATCCTTCCATAATACACTTCAGAATGATCCCAACTCCCTTGTTTCTAGCCTTGCTTCCTCATCAATTCCTGATAACCCTCCGAGATGCCTGAAAAGAAGTTGTCCCCGTGATCTCCTATTGTAGACATATTATTAGAGTGCTACCATTGGATAGTTTCTCAACAATTCTTTACGTCATGATATCCATATGTTCAAATTTACTAAATGCATTTCTTGAATACAGTTGTAAATATCATTAATAAATAAAAAAAAAACACTTAAATATATTGTAGGTACTTTATGGCAACCATTGTACTTAATAGGGTTTCTCAAAGAATTAGGTTTTACATTGAAAGCTTTATATTTCCTTTTGGAACTATCCAAGTCTCATCATAATTCGATTTTGGAAACCTCAATTATATTCCAATGGTTTCTAAATCAGTAGTTCATAGGTTTTAAGTTTTGATGTCAAGAATTCTTCAATTTTCTAAGAGATTCTCTTTCATATGCTACCTCAGTCATTAAAACCCATCAATGTAGAGGGCCGAAAAAGGGTTCGATACTACCGTAAGTACAAAAAGTCTGTTTTTTTAACACATCACGTATTATTATTTATTACATTTATTTTTTATGTATATTTTTTTCACCTACACTTGCTTGACCGACTATAATCATAACGCAGGGGATTTAGTATATGTATTAACCTAATGGCTTCTAAGCCGATCATCTTCTCATGCATCATTATCAGGAAGGCCCAGTTACCATCCCATTATTACACAGCAACATAACAACAATAGCTAACCATATTTTTGAGAAATTGAACAACGTTATTGGGAATAATATATTTTTTTAAATTTATTTTTCAATTAACTTTTTTTTATTATTGGGTCCTCCCCTTCTTGCTCTTAAGGCTATACGGGGTTTTCCCGGGCAAGGAGAGAGGGCGGAAATTCAAAACACTCCCCTGGCACCAGGACACGAACTCGTCACAATTTTCATTAATCTGTCTTATCTATAACTGCTTTGCTGTGCACACGCGATGGTCTGTTTGTCCACCAAGCCCACTTTCAACTCATACCTGTTAGGAATACCAACAACCAAACCAAGTCGAGAACAAGAATGTGGAGTATGATGTTGGTAGATGCGAGGAAGAGGTTTGTCTCGCGGCGTCCCTTCCAATCTCGATATACATATGCATAGTTAATGGAAGAGATCCCTCATCCAGCTACTTTTGAGCCTCCTACTGGTGTTAACTGGCATGTGAATAATAATAAAAATTATTTAAATTTCGATAGTGGTTATAATATTTGCAGCTTAAGAAATATTTATAGAATTATAATTTTAGATATGGTAGAAATAAGAAGAAAATTTCCTTCCTCATAGCTGATGCTTTACAAAAAAAATTAAAATACATTCGACGGTGTTTAGCAATGGTGCTTCACTAAACCATCAAATTCTTCTCGTATCCAATCCTTACAATACAAAATTCGTAGTAAAATTCTCAATGCTCCTTACTAACTAACTCTCCGGCGCTACTGGCCAGCATGACCCTTGGCCTACTGAGTTATTTTCTCAATGCTCCTTACTTTTTTACAAATAAAATCATCCATAATGACCATAATGTTCCTCATGCTTCAGATTTGGCCCAATCTACGATTCCGTAATAACAAACTTTAGAACCATCCCTACCCTCTCGTTTCTAACCTTGCTTCCTCTTCAATTCCTGATAACCCTGCGAGGTCTCTGAAAAGAAGATGGTCTCGTGATCTCCTGATATAGACATATTACTAGAGTGCTACCAGTGGGTAGTTTCACAACAAGAGATTTCATGCCATCATATCTATTTGTAAAAATTTATGTGTTTTTAAGAAGTAAGCAGTTAACTTCTAAATATCCAGAAGAATGTAAAAATTTAAAAACACTTATATATGAATATAGACGCAATACTGTCCCAAAAATACTTTCAAAATACAAAATAAATCAAATAAATATAAAAGGAAAACATTATGTTGAGCAAACATCTGTAGAGTGAGTCGTTATTTTGTAATGTTTGATTATTTTAGTTCTATAATAATTAATCTTGTTATTATATAATACAAAATTTTATTCTATTGCCGATGGGGCCACTAACCCTCACCAAAGTACCAAAAAAAATCATATCAAAATATTTAGAATAAATTCAAACATTAAATTACATTTATATATTATAAAGAAAGCTGTTGTTTTTGTTTGACTTTATATTTTCTGTCTTAATAACTTGTTCATTTAATTTATTATCTCTTAAATCCTTCATATTTTATTATAATTTATGCTATTGAACTCTAAATTGTTCCACTATTGTAAATAACTCACAGAATGGCAAATATAATAAAATATATTAAATATTCATTTGGTTCTGACTTTATTCTCAAGCCCTTCCTTCTTAAATCAGCAAAACCAATAATTATAAGTATTTTCGATAAAATGTTGATTTCCCAATTTTTAGTCGAAAGTTGGTTTTAGTGAAGTTTAAACACGTTTTCACACAATCTCGAAATAAAAATGTAAAGCTAATCAGCCTAGCATTTCATTTGAAGCTAAAATTGATTTTTTTTTTTTTTTTTTTTTGAAGAATGAAAATTTTTTCCTTATATTGTAATATTTTATTAATCATACCCTATTCCATCATACCCTCCGGATTCAGCATCTTACAAAACATAAGAATGAAACTAAAATACCATACACAATCATGAAGAAAAGTTTGCATTGTGCCCCACTCCTTCTACTATACAGCCAGAACGTGTCGAGCATTGAAGTCCCCAAGAACTACTTGACGACTAACCCGCAAGGAGTGTTGCAGCAGATGTGAGTATGTCTCTCGGTCTCTTATACACATATGTGAACTTGTACCGAATTTTCTATCGCACGTCAACTGTAACTCGATGAGTTCCCTCGGTACTTGCAACTGGGTCCAGGATGATTCTAGATGGTCTGTGTCTTCTGACCAGGATTAAAACGCCTTCTGAGCAGCACGTAGTACACACCTACGTACCTTTTACTATTTATTACCCGGTCCGTAGTCAAGCTATGGAAATGTGGACGAGACGAAGCGAATACCATTGTGTATGTAAGCGCCACAAGTGTAGGTCGGTGCTGCTGCAGGAGGAGTTGTAGTTCAGTTTACTTCTGGGAAGAGGCCTGGGATGATCTAGTTGATGACGAGGTGCCCAACAATGATGACAGGAGTTTTCCCTGGAATGGGGTGAGGGCTGGGATTTAAAATACTCCCCCGGAACCGTGACACGAACTCGTGACATTTTTTGTTCTTACCTACCTCGCCTCTTAGGGCTATACAGGGTTTTCCCGGACCGGGGGGTGAGTGCGGGGATTTATTATGCTCCTGCACCAGGACGGGAACTCGTCCTTTTTAATTTCTCTGATTTCGGTTATCTGGTTGAAGGGCAACTCGCTGTGCTTTGCAAACGCGTTAGCCCATTCGACCACTCCGCTCTCTCCTCAACGCGATCTCCTTACTATTTTTATCGTGGCATCTGTGTATCAGGTTGCCGGTCAACGGAGATGCTGTGCATACACGTTAGCCCGTTCGGCTATACCGCCCTCCCCCCTCTAGATCTGAACGTTGTGATTTAGATGTCTATTTGGGTTAGCTATTATCTATTCCTTAATGACTCCTGGTATTCATATCTGAATAGAGTCTTGACACCTCCACTCCGGTAAGTACGGGGCGGTAACCTCTAGGTAGCAGTCAGGTGTGGACAAAAGGCTAGACAGGCATTCCAAAAGGTCCATTCGGTTGTTTAGTTCTCCTCACCAATACTAGTACCAGAACTTTCAATTTACTTCTTCCAGAAAATCTCGTGAGTACCAATCTCATACTCAGCCAGTAATTACAACACTTATAATGAATAGACTTATTTATTTTTTTTTATTATGTGAAATTTTCTAAAACACCGATGGAAAAAAAAATCCCATTTTTTCTTCATTAGAAATATGGTGTTTTGTTTACTGGATAAAATTCATCCAATCAAGAGCTTATTGAGTTTAGAGGTAAAACATCGACATGTTTACACTATTGGTACAATACGGTCACGTCGGTTCGACTAATTAAAAACTGTTTTTATAAAACTTCAAAATGAAAATCTACGAACTAGAATAAATGACAAACCTGAAGTTAGGTATTGTTTGTTCGACGTTTCTCCCTTATCAATTACTATTTGTTATTTAAACCTTGTTATATCCCTAGTTAATGTTTCAATTGTCAATTCAGATATTTCGACAGCATGACAACCATGTTTATTGTTTCGTTACACGTAGTTTTCAAATGAACATAAAATCGCATTCATTGAATAAATGTACAGATTGCTTCACCAAACAATTACACCTGTCCTATTAAGTTTTTTCACTCGTTGTCTGTAAAATCCTTTTAGCAGAGTGACACACCAACATACCGCTGTGCTCCTAGAGCCTTTATTCTGGTAGTTCTCTAAAAAAAAAGACATTTTTTAGACTCTGTGGAATTTTATTTCTATGAAATGGAATAATTTATAGATTGAGACTCATTCACTGTGGAGTTAGTACAGGAACTCAATAATCTTTTAATTAGTACACTTATGTTTATTAAAATATTGGGAAAAAATTATGCATAAGTTTGTTTGGTATTATCTGAAGTTCATCAAACCGTTACTTTTTTATGAATATATAGTTAGTCTAGATATATGGATAATTGTACTTATATCGACATATGTACAGTACAGTGGTTTGAAGAAAAGTTCCGACAACAATGTTTAAGAAAATGGGAAATGTTCCAATATAAAATTGTCTTTATCTTCTTGATTGTAAACTGATTTAACCTTGCAGACATTATTGATGTAATATATATTTCGATTAGCATCATTTTCAATGAAAAACAAGCCAAGCTACAAATCCGTTGCACAGTGGGATGAATGACTAATCTAGGTGATTAACATAATTGGTGAACATTTTCAAATCCACCGTAATAGTATAAAACAGAGATGTTTAATTAGAAGATAAACATAAATTATTTTGATTTTAGCGGTGCCTAACGATAAATATAACCAAGTAAACAATAACCATTTGACAATTGATGTTTTGTTTGATTATTATCTTATCTTTATATGAGCTCGGTACCTCTAATTAACTTTTGCATCCTTATTACCGAAGGTAGGGAAGCTTTGTATTCATGCAGAGGGTAAAAAACCAGAAACATCTTGTCCGATATAGAATTCATCAACAGATAATCAAGTATGAAAGGATCAATCAAATTCTATCTACTAGATCAAAAAAATACATCCGCCTTTAGATCAGGGAATGTATTATTTGACACGTCTGTATTGTCAAAACTGGGCATTCGATTTAAACCAAATTCAGATAATAATGTAGAAATTTCCTAATATCAGTTTTATTGAATTCCATGTAACAATTAAAATAATTATTAACAATATAATGACCTTAAAATGTGGAAGGCTTTGATCATATGGATTGAGAATTATGTTAAGACAACCATTTTATAGAGTTATAAAGTTTTATGGCTTATTCAAGAAGTAAATTTATACTGTATCGTTTGGTCGATTTCAAACGTAATTGTCTTGGCACTTACTGCTGTTACTTAGATTTCGTTTGATTTCCAATGAATTTAAATCAATTTTTGCTCTTAAAAAAGTACTAATTGTGATTGTGTTTATTTCTATTGTTCAACCTAAGGTTCAACCAACTCATCGAGGTCTCGAATCCCTCCTTAAAGATCAATACTGTGTAAACTTCACAAATAATCCAGCTTAATTAGTTTTGTTCTGACTGAAAAAAAATATTCGTCTCGTTAACTCAAAACAACCAAAACTTGATTTTTTCCTATGGATTTTTTTCTATGCATTTTAATAACGAAAACTTATCTATTAAGTATGTATCATTAGTCATAGTGCAAAAGGTCGTATGTAAAAATTTTCAATTTTTATTCTATTTGTACTAAATGTGTTATTTTAAAGTAGTCTGCTATTATGAAAAATAGCAGGGGGTAATAAAGTATTGAATTATATTCATAAATCATCAAGAAATAATTAATTTTTATGCTCTGCTGTAAAACACTCAATTTTTTCTTACGACCTTTTGCGCTGAGACTAATGATATGCATATTCAGTATATACTAGATTTTTATTACTTTTTTTAATCATGGATCATCAAGTATGGAATATTTGAACTATTTTAGTATTCGCTGATGAACAAAACTCTAGGATATATAATCCATGTATAATGAGGGATTACTGGATTTCCGAAAATGGCTTCTCCCAGAATTTTTATTCTCGTACGAAATTTTTTAGAAATTGTAATAGAGATATTTTTTTCTACATACTCTACATGAAATTCATTCCTGCGAATCTCGTAATTTCCCACCGTCTAGAAACATGCAATCGTAGTACCTCTACTCAAGCCGGGAAGAAAGGAGACACGGCTGAGCACTATATTCCGATCAGCCTCCTCTCGCACATCAGCAAGGTCTTCGAGCAACCATCTCATGAATCACTGCAAGAAGGAGATTATTATTCCGCCAGAACAGACAGAATTCCAACTAGATGTCGCCTGCGAGCACCATCTGGTGAAACTTCAGGCACACACCATAGATCAGATGAATCACAACAGACTGACGGCGCTCATCTCTCTAGTCTTCACCCAGGCCTTTGACTGCCTGTGTCACACGCAACTACTCCGACGGCTGGAAGAGTACAAGTTACCAGCCCCTCTGTGCCGACTGATCAGAAGCTACCTTAACGGAAGATCTTTCGATTTACGAGTTGTTGGCGACTACTCTAACCCAGTCGATATCAACAGTGGAGTCCACAAGGGTCTGTGCCAATACTGTTCGTAGTTTTCACGGCGCCAGAAGTGGCACTCAAGCATCCATATGAGGTATCTGATTTTATATGAGATCGGCCAGCGGTCAGACCTGGGAAATGGCAAGGCAAAGTCCCTCTGGTGGACGGCCTTGTCGAAGGAAGAGATTTGGACCCTGCAGTCTGAACCCACGATCTATGTACATAATTAAATATTGTATATGTGTAAATAGTTATTAGTTATTAACCCATTTATAATAAAGCAGGGCGACCACTCGACGCCCAGTGGAGAAACAAAGGCCTCTGGCCATAAATGTAAAATATGCATGCAGCATGCGGAGCTCTTTACTTTAAAATGCCTTCGGGCAAAAAAAGGAACTTTGAGAATTGTATATATATAATTGTATTTATATATTGTCTTTTATATAATAAATAAAATCCAGAGGGGGTGGGAGAAAAAAAAAAGATCTACTTGTGATGGACTGATTAAATATCATCTCAAAAAGTCATATAAAATATCATCTGGCATTTCGATTCGATAAAGCTTTTTTAGCGTGGTCATTTTGAACCACGGGCTCATGGGTAATAAAAGCCCGCCTACATAGGATCGGTTTTCCGATCGGAGGTTGGGTCAACTCCCTGGAACCAGCCATATTCCACTTTTCAGGTCGCTCTCCCTCTCTCGAATTTTCCTTCCTCCCTCCATCCTCCCACCGTCCAGGTGATGCGAGATTTGGAAGTAGAATCCAAGTCAGATAAGAGAAGGATGAGCCAAACAACGGACGGATACGGCTATCCTAAGAAAACTGGCTAATACACACCTCAGATGCCATCGATGAATTTATAAACTATTTCTTTGGAATAACTAGATGTGCAGTGAATTCATCCATTCTACTCTTCGTACCTTTTTCTCCCTCGCAAAGGACTCCACCTCATCACATCTTAGAACTGATAAAAATTATACGAAGGCATCTGTAATAGGATCTTCAGGCGATATCGCCAATTATAGTAGCAGTATGAACGCTACAAAAACATTAAAACAAGAGGAAAAACCAGCATTGTCATAAAAAAAAAACTGAAATTGCTAAATAAACATGTAAATTCAACAGAAGTTCTAAAATCTTTAGATTTCCAATGGTATATCATACATTTATTTATTTTAAAAAAATTTATTTATTCAAATCTACAATTGTACTAGAAAAATTCAACTAGAAAATATGACTTAGTCAAGAGTAATAACGTGAACAGACTTATGGAGACACTATCCAATGATAACACTTCCTAAATATCATACATTTATGTTACAAATTTGATTTCCGGAAAATTCTCTTAAGCATGTAAAAATAGTTCTCTTTATGTTAATGATCACATTATTTCATAGTTCATTACATCTTATAATCAAAATTAAGTTCCTTTAAAGGAAAACATTTTGTTCTCACCCTGTTAGTGTTTCAATGAAGATTATAAAAATTTTGACCGCTTCAATGAAAGTAAGGTCAACTGGTAATAATGATCATTAAACTTTACACCGATGCAACGATTTGAGTCAATATTGTTATAGCTGGTTTTGAGATATGTATGGAAAATCGAAGAGATAAGGTACAAGAGATAAGATACTTTTCCTTTTTGAGCTCACGCACAAACACACACAACTTTACGAGGTTTGTTCATTAAGACTCATGAGACCCTCAGAAAAAACATGTTTTCTGCTGAAAAATCAGACTCTAACTTTTTAACTATCGGGATATATCTTCTAATTATATATTATTTGATATATAGGTGAATGGAATTGTAAATTTATAAATAAAAATTGTTTTCGATAGTCTGATAAAAAATTTAGGTTTTTTTTTTTAAGTATGACCAACACTGAAACTGACCCCCTGTCCATCACTATTACAATAGAATTTTGGGGTGCCCATTCGTAGTGTAAAAACTGGTCATTTTAATCTGAATATCAAAATAAAAAAAATTAATATATTTTTAAATTTTAATCGATTGAATATGAAAATGGGGTGCTAAAGTTTCTAAGTATCCTACGGAGAAGTTGATGATTGAAATGAGTTAGACGGGAGAAGGCAAAAATAACAATTTCCTAAGCTATGTCCATCACCGCTGCGATTTCTCTAAATGATGTTCGGAATGTTTTCATTCTAGACAGAATTCTTGAATTTATATTAATTTATATATTTTGCAATATTTTATAAAACTTGATAGATTAGATATATACACAGATTCTATCAGGGTTGCTTTCTAAAGAGGCTTTAATATCCAATAAAATAACTAGGTATATTTAAACTTAATAGATCTTAAATGAAATCATTAATTTATATTCTTAAAATATGAATTTAACAAAAAAAAACTTTGCTGTAAAAGAGTTTTACAATAGACCCAGCCCCAAACCCAGGAGCCCATATATAATAATGGCCCTAAAAATAATTTCCTTATATTTTTTTTTTGTATGGTGTGAAAAGAATCTATTTAAATTAGCGTTTTATGAAAATGGAAAGTGAAGTTGACTAGATTGTGATGAGGCAGTTGTCGAATACAAAAGGATCTCATGTTCAAACTTCAACTAATAGATTAGTGTTCAACTCAATTTCCTCCTAAGACCGTACACCGTAGTTTGTTCCAGTTCGGCAGGAAATTGGCAACTGTATTTTATCAGTATCTGATATATATCGTCTTAAGCGCTGTTATTTAAAGGAGATCTTCTTACAACAAAAAAATATTGTAATTTGATATTTCATTAGTATTGAGTGATGTTGGACTTTTTTTTTTTTTTTCTGGCTGTTGTCAGGTCTTTGGACGTATTGTATTTTTATCAACAGGGATCTGGAACATAAAGGGACCATGAGAAAAAAGGAGAAGAATTTCATTTGTTTTGTTCAATTGCGAGAAAAAAAGGAGTCGATTTTTTGCCGGGGTCTCTTTCCACAATTCTCTGTAGACGGATTGTTAAAAAAAAAAATCACAATTCCCTTATAAATTTTTATTCAGATTCTCTCAAAATCCCTGATCTTGTTTATCAGAAAATAAATTCATAAAAACAAGTTCACACAAATGAAAGGTTTTGAGTCTATGTACTATATGATAAGTTTCTACAGTTTTAAGAACCTTTAAACTATAAATAATTATCCCTTCATCATTACTCCAAGTTTTAAAAACAAATCTTGTACTGAAACAAAATAAAAAAAAAAAACACTTATTCCACAAAACCTCAAATGTTTTTAATAAGTTACTAAATTAAATTTACCTTTATTTACATCAATATTTTGAGGATATTTTCTTATTTTTAGCATAATCTAAACGTGTATTATCTTTTTATACTCTATATACATTTAACACCGGAAAGTTTCTAATTTCATTTCATGTTGCTGTTTTACATAATATTTATTTCTCATAGTCACCCATTCTCTATTAATTATTACTAAACAAGTATTTTAACTCACCATTTATTAAAATTTATCTAGTCAGTGTAAACTTGATGTTATTTAGTTTCCAACATTTGTTTTATCAATTTCAAATATTTTATATTCTTGTATCATAATTAATCATCATTTGTTTTTAATGTAATTTTTATTTTTATTATCAATGTGCTGTAATCTATTTGATTCATTAATAGCGTTTGATTTATTATTGTAAAATATTTTTTAACTTATTTTGATATTTTCAGTCTTTTAAAGGATCATAGTTCTGATGTTGATCCCATTTGTATTTCTCTCTATTTTATATACCAGGATTTCCAGATTCAAATGTGTGATAACAATTCCATGTTGTGTCTGTGGATATTTTAAAATGGCCTTTATCTTGTGAAGTACTTGTACCAGTGAGTAAATATAAAACCAAAATTATGTGTTAAAAATATTTTATTCAAAATATTGTCTATCACTACAGATTTATTTTTCAATTGTTACATTAATTTATGAACACCATTCCAATAAACAGTTACTCTTTCACGGGGAACCAATCATCATTTTAAAAACATGGATTTCTCAGACTAAAAAATAATAATAAATTACAAATCTACGAAGACTATATAGATAGATCCAGACAATCTTAACATTACAGCTTTATTCAGTTTTTTTTTTTACGATATAATTTACAATCTTTATGTGAATATTTAATTTTTATTTAAAAACAAAAATCAAAGCTAAATATAATAATTAAATGGCAATGATTCAACTAACTTGTTCCAAACTTAAATAAATATGCAATCATAATACATGAAATAATAATAAATAACCAAAGGTTTTTTATTCGTTGAACTAGAATTGTGTGACATTTCTCATCCCGTGGAAATCTTAGTGTGTGAAAACCACCACTGCGTTCCGCGTACCATTTAAATGTCAATATTATATTTTGTTTGCTTGACATTTTTTTAGATCGAAAAATGCTATTTTCCTTCCTTACTTTGACTATGTTGACGAATGAAGTTTTTGGCTTTCCGGATCAAAATCTTGAAGTCCCATTTTGTTATATACCGAACCACAAACCTACCACTGTACTAGAGTTGAAGCCCAGCGAAGTGTTTCAAACGACTTTAATTATTTTAGAAAGAAATGCAAAAGGAGTAGAATTCGCTTACTTCTCAGTGAAATTCTGAACCCGATGGTATCCAATTGATGGCATTTGAGCATGACAGGAGATTTATCATAGGTACGATTTCGATCCATAGTTTGTGGATTACATGTGGAGATTTACAACTACCACGAACGGAAAGACGACGGATTTGATTTTAAACTAAATTAACAGACTAAAAGCATTATTTCATCTATCAGTGTACAAAAATATTATGCATAAAAATCATCATAGACAGGTATCTAATTAAGTTCCTGAAGTTACACCAGTCAAGGATAGGACTTCCGGACGATTCACTTCACTAATACCAATAATGAGTAACAACATTAAGCCGAGGCATCTGCGGTCAGGTCCCGAAGCTCTAAGCAGAAATTAACTTGAGTACGGATCTATACTAATTATCTGCAAACAGAGATGGTGGGGAGAATCATATCTTCACCCTGCTCTTCTAATAGCTGGGGGTAGAAAGCGGCTTACCTCCCGATTTCCTTAAGAGGATGCCGAATTAATGCCTTCCCCAACATGTAAACATCCTCAAGAACAAATTTATTCTGAGCCAAAGGTTTCCTATTGAGTTATATAATTAAAACTTGAAATAAAGGGGACGCATATTATCTAAATCAAATTCGTGAAAAGAATAAATAATTTTAAATTAAATAAACCATTATACAATTAATCTTTATTACAGAAACCTTCATATCTCCAATATTAAGTAAGTTTGCCAAAATCTCTATTCTATACTTATTATTAATGATTAAATATAATAGTAGTTATTGCATCGTGGAATTAGATTATTCATATTAATGCCACATAACTTATCATTAACATATTGTCATACTAACTACATTGCTTACTCAACCTAATGTTAACCCTTCGTTTGCAGTGTTATATTTTTAAAACGAAAATACCACAAGAAAGATTCTTTATTCCAAAATCTTAACTTTAAGTAAACTTTTATTGCATGAGATGATACTCTTAGAAAACTCATTTCACAACTCAAGTATCACTATTTCCTATCTCTTATCAGTAATAGAAGTAGGTACGGGACTATTTAAATTCGCAATGAAATTATTGTTAAATTATTTATAGGGAACTCAACAAATGTTTAGTGCAGAGAAAAAAAATTCCATACTTCACAAGTTTTAGAAAAATTGAATGTTTTGGAAAACAATAAGACTGTAGAAAAGCCATTCTCAAGCATACCAACAATTTACACAACCTATATTTAACTTATAGTAAGTGTAATTTTGGTTATTATTTTACTTCTGAAATATTATGTTCACTATTTTTTCATAGCTTGTTTTAATGTACACCAACTTTCTTATTTACGGTTTTCTTATTTGTTGTTTTTCATTATTCTGCTACTTTTAAATTAATTCCATGAATACAAAACATAATATTTGTACGTCATGTGCTGACAAATCTAACTGATTTAAACAAATTATTTGTTTGCTAATTAATTATTAAATAGCACAATCTAACAGGTTTGACAGATTTGAATAAACTACATTATGTAATTCACATTATAACATTTCTGCCTACGCAGCATGATAACACTGGTTCATGTGATAAAGCCATTGCAACATATATCATACATTCGTACTGTTTTCTCTCTTTTGCAGATTAACTCATACTAAAACTTGTGAAATGAGGAGCAACTTTTCCTTCGTACCTTCCGATTCTACTGCGGCATAGTATTCTTCTTGAAATCCAAGTGAGATTCTTGTTCCACCAAGCAGCGTCTCGCGTCTAGTCTCACCATCATCGATCTTCACCGCGGCCGCCTCAACTACGATACATTTTGTTTGTTTGCGGAAGATACCTCCGTTTCATCATCCCTATTTAACTATGAAATAGCATTCTTAGACCTATGAAACAGTTAAAGATTTGGCCAGTTCCATGGATTATTTAACATAAACTCTCTATATTCTATATTACTGTACAAGCAAAACTTTATTCTATTCAGATTTTTAAATTTTCATCAGAATCTTAGTCATTACCAATCCTTGTCCAGCTGCTACCATATTTTTAGTAATTATTGAAGGTTGAAGTAATTCCGATAATTTTGTTAATAAGTTAATGGAATACTGGCAATAGCCAACTTCTTCACTCAAAACCTGCGTGTCTATGACTTCAACACCTCATCTCAGCCTCCAGTGGCTTTCAATAATGTTTTTTTCACCTGAGACAGGCAGGCTGTACCTCCTGGATTATGCTTGTCCTTCATAAGCGCGAGAAAAGGTCTGACTGAGAGCTCATTCGACTGTAAATGAATTATGACTTATTTTGTGACCGTCTTAATTTATTTTAATTTTAACAACTTATTAAACTTTCTTAATTTTTTTTACTTTATGATTATTTTTGTATGTTGTTCCTCATTTTTCCTGTACACACGGTAATAATGTTTTACATGTAGCTCTAATAACATTAGCCTTTAACACTGAAAAATACGTTCTTTATCATTAAAACAGTTTAAAAATAATAAATAATCTATGGTGATAGAGGGAACTTTTGATAAATAATATATTGTTGTAGTTCATGTTAAAATACTGTAACCATTTACGTTTTCACTTCGTCCTTAAATTGAGGGGCCATAACCAAAGGCAAAAGGGCCGGAATTAATAATAATTACCTAATTTTGAGTTATATGTTCCCAGCTCCGAAGCAAACAGTCCCAACACTCTCACTGCTCCCCGAACTTCCCTAACAACTTCAATTATAAAACATTCAATTATATACCCACTGCCGTTTTCAACTCAATAGTTTGTCCTTTATATTATTCATTTATAGAGACTGCATATTATTATAAATTTTGAATAAATAAGGTTGATGATTACATATTACACACACACACACACACACACACACACACATATATATGTATATATATATATATATATATATATATATATATATATATATATATATATATATATATAATTATGGTTCATTACTAATCTTCACTACCTCGCACTTTCTAGCAGCATATGAATTCCAGGCCGGAAAAACGACTCGTGTTAGTTTGCCATGGCCCTATTGGCCATGCGGTGAAAGGTGGCCACAGGGTGGAAAAACACCCTGATTGGTCGGAAATCAGTTTAACCGATTACGAGTTCGGGTCCCAGTGCCGGGGAGACTTTTAACTCTAGCATCGATCCCAAATCATTCCCGGTCTGGGAAAATATAACGGGAAATTAAAAGGCGATGAAAAGTAATGAAGATAAGAAAAGAAAGGAAAAAAATAATGATGGATAGTTGTTTACTGTTACAAAGTATCGTTAAAGAGAAGTTGGCTGAAGATTGGAGTCACTAGAAGAATGAAATTTATTTTAAAATACTGTGATTGGAATCCCCAATCAAATTGTCTTCAACAATTATAAATAAAATAAAATATATATATTTTTAGTTTTTATGGAAAAAAAAATTACACAATATGCTACAGTGAAGAGCATCAGGTATTATTGCTTTTTGTGTACATTCATACTAGTGTTGCCCAAAATCGGTCTTGGTCTTGCAATGTGCAATTCAAATCAAATTCTAAAATTGGTCTTGCAATGTGCAGACCAAGACCACGACCGGGATTAGTAAAAAAAATAGATCTTTGTAATAAAAATCAATGCAAAATAGTTACTAATACTTGACCATCTTAGTAACTATATGTTAATAATTGGTATAATCAATATACTTTTGGGTTTAACTCCTCTAATTTTTCATTCGGGCTTAGTTAGGTTTCTCCTATCAAAAAAATTACAGTTATATTTCCATAGTAATAAGCTAATAAGTAACTGCATGGCTGTTGCAAGACTTACGCAAGACCGAGACCTTGTCCAAAGCTGAGTTTGCAAGACCCAGATCCGTCTCGGTCTCGCATTGGGGCAACACTAATTCACATCACACAAACATATATAAGATAAAATACAAATATAAAAAATTAAATGAAAATTGAAATGTTTAAAAAAAGTGCGTTAAGTAAGGTCAGTATAGCTTCATCACCGCTTTCATTGGCTAAAAAATATCTATATTAAAAGGTCTAAAATTCTTTGTTGGAGAATAAAATCTCTGGAAGAAACTGTTTTCGGTAATTCAGCAATCTCTCAACCTACAGTTTTGATATCCACGAGTTTTGTTCATCAGCAAACGCTAAAATTTGGAAGAGTTCCTCATTTGCAGGCTTGATGATTCATCATTAAAAAAAAGTGCTGACCATTAATATTGGTAAAAATTGAATGTTTTACAATAGAGCTCAACAGCTAATTGTTTCGTTATGACTTATTATTATAATTTCATACTTTATTGTACTTTGTTATTTTCTGTCGTAGCAGCCCGTACAAAATATCACCTTAAGCACATATAGAATAAAAATTGGAAATTTTTACATACGAACTTTTACACTAACAGTCGTAATATATACTTAATAGCTATGTTTCCATCCCTAAAATAGATGGAACAAAAAATTCATATGAAAAATTCGACATTTTGTTTGTTCAGACGAGACCAATACTTTTCTTCATTCAGAACAAAACTAATTAGGCTGGAATATAAAAATATTTATGCAGTTAACACAACCTTGATATAAGAGGGAATCCAGATCTCTACAAGTTGGTTAAACTTCATTTGGAATTAACACAACCATATAAAATGTTTTGTTTTTTTATTTACAAACTCAGAGTAGATAATAAATAAATTCAAATTTACTGAAAATTACACGAAATCTAATTAACGACAGTAAGTGTAATGCCAGTAACGTTTTGAATCTACCAAATATTAAATTATAAATTAACTTTTTGAATAAAACTTCAAATTTTATCCTATGAAAATATGTCTTAACCTAACTCCCATCCCATATCATCAATGCCTTCCACATTTCGCAGTAATTATATTGTTAACAATCATTTATATTATTTTTATTTATTGAATTGAATTCAATGAAATCAATAGTAATTTCTATACTAATCTCCGAATTTCCTCGATGATTTGGGCAAATCGAAAGCGGAAGTACTTTATCAAATTCTATCAACTAAACCAAAAAAAAGTTCATACATACTTGATTATCTGTTTACCAATCCCTAACTTCCCTCTAAATTTGAGCCAAATCGAACCTGCAGTTTTAGGGATGTAGACGTATCAACGAAAACACGTTTGCGCATATATAAGATAGAGTAGTGGACAGAATTTAATAAAACTAACACTACATTATTTGTTTACCAATACCTACATTTTGTCTATCTTTGAGCCAAATATTAGCATATCTCAAAAATATATTTGCGCGTACATAAGCGGAAGTAGCAGATTGATATGAAAAAATTGATATGGGGCCACCTAAGCACCAATCCGCACAATAACTAAAAAATTTCTTGAAAATCTCATGAACGGTATGAAAATGAAATGAATGAAAAAAATAATTTTATTCTGGGACTTAAGTTCCCTTAGAAGAATAATAACATGGTACAAAACTTGGTCCATTAGTCTGGCTTGACAAACTACAAAAAGGTTCTTGTCATTTGAAAGCTAATTTTAGTTGTTATTGCAATTATACTTCAACAATACAGTAAAAAAAGTAACACTAGTACATTTTATGTGGTTTACATGCAAACAAAGAAAAAATAAATAAATAAAATAAAATCAAATGGTACTTGTCTTGACGAAATATTGATAGAAGGATCTTGTGGTTGGCGGAATCGGAGGCTTTTGAAAAATTGAAAAGGATTGGGATAGAAATTTTTTGTTTATCTATCGTAAGTTTATTTAATGTTTAGCAAGAAAGATCGGGTAGAATGGGAACGGAAACCAGATTGTAATGGCTTAAACAGACGGCAGACGGCAGAAAGTTCTTAACCTGAGAGTGAACTAGGTGATATGCCCGCCACATCAATTTGATAACAGACAGACAGACATTGAACTAAATTTGATCCCTGATGTCTGAAACGTTAAACGCGATTTGAAATTTTCGATTCTGAGCACAAACATTTTTTAAAATCTTGTAGGATTAAAATACTTCCCTACCTTCGTTATTGAGGCAGCAACATTTAATAAATAACAATGAAACATATATATATAATAACGATAATAATAATAACAATATATTACATTTTTTTATTGTTTATTTAAAATATTACAATCTGTCTCAAAATATCTCAATCTGTCTGGACATTTATAATAGTGTTCAGAGATCACATCCACACTCTATGTACAATAATAATAATAATAATAATAATAATAATAATAATAATAATAATAATATATATATATATATATATATATATATATATATATATATATATATATACACAATAAATCAGTAAAAAATAACATAAAAATAAATAAATAAAAAAAGAACACAAACATACCTATATACACTATTTACAATCAGGAGAGAGAACTCCGAGCCAAACTTGTCTCTCCAACTGTGGAGAGAAAAGCATGACTCATGGAGATCTCTGCACTTCTCTCTAAACAGCGTCACTGGGGCAAAACCCAGTGGAGGAAATATATTACATATTAAATAAATAAAAATAAAATACATAATAAAAAGCATAAAAATATTATTAAAGAATAATAAAAACAAAAATTATTCGTCGCTCATTTATTTCTATATAAGATATTTACATTCAACCTGTAAAACCTTGGGCCATGCGTTACTGCTTACACGTAAAAGGCAAAGCAGAGCCCTATGAGATCCCAGCGCTCCTCTTTCCGCTACTTCACTGGTATTAAGGGCCAGCGGAGACTGCGTGAGAGCGCTATAGCCGGGTATTACAGAAAAAAAAATACTAGTTGTGAAAGGCTTTTTTTTCTTTTGAGAAACAACGCCTATCACATTTTGATCTTAAAATGTTACAGATCCTGGGACTATTCAGCAAGTAAATAAGCAATTATTCCAGTGGTATTATACATAGAGGAAATTTAAACAGGTCTCGAGGAAAACGATGTTAGAGAGTTCTCATTACGCGGTACCCGACATACGCCGGCAACACTCATGTCCTAACGGCTCCTTAGAAAATTCTCTGGGACTCATTACCCGAGACGCCAACACATCTCATCATAGAATGATTGGCGTTTCATTCCCCGTCGGAGATTGAAGGTGGGAGTTTAATTTGCGGTGAGGTTGGCACACAGTAGTATTGTGGAATTTAATACCGGTTCTGGCTCACCTGTGGAATGTCAATATGAACGGTCGCTCTTCGAGCTAATTACCCACCTCACTAATCTACACATCTCTCGAATTCCCAGACTCTTTAACGTTCCACGAGATTACTTGAATTACTTAGTGTGACTCTCTTGGACAGTCTGCAAGACATTCTGTGTTTTCATAATTGTAATGTTTATTTTAACAATTACTCAGTTTGTATAAAGCCCCTTTCTTCTGCAAAATGCGATAAGAAATATTCACTACTTATTCGATTGAATAATTAAAATATATTATTTTGATGTTATTTTATTCTGAGTGCTTTTATACCCTACAATTTGTCGACGACTCGGTAATAATAACGAAATACGATGAAGATACCAGTTACACACTAAGAAAGCAAGTAGGAGTATAGAACATAGGGTCTAGAGGATAATAAAGAAAAACAAAGTATGTTGCATTTAACGGAATAAAAGAGCGTTATCACTAGTAAATTGAGTATTATGAAAAATCCATTCAATTTATTTATCTTGGTCGATTGACAACTGAGGATGAAAGCTCCTCCAAGGACATCATGGAAAAAATCACTAGAGGAAGGCGGATTATTAGTACACTAAATTCTTGGTTGCGGGACAAGCAGATAAGTCTCCAAAAAAAAAAAAAAAAAAAGATGTATCTTTCCTTTTTGGAAATCATCACTCTATACACATCTGAAAAGTGGGTGATCACCAAAAAGGAGAAGGTCCATTAAAGATGGACTTTTGGAGACGCTGTTGTGCCATTTCTAGACTACATCACGTTCTCAACAAAAATATTAGGCAAAATGTTCAGCAGGAAACAACTATGGTCTACGACTGAGAAAAAAAAAGTAATGAAACGGTATGGACATTTACAGAGCATGACAGAGGACCAATGGTCAAAATTAACCTTCTTATATCAACTGACAGAAAGGCGATAAAGAGGACAATCAAGGAAGAAATGGTTGCAGGATGTGGAGGAAGGCTTGGATGGCTGCCACAGGCCAAGAGGAAGACTGTCTAGACCAGAAGAAGTTACAAAATCTAAAGAATACGATAAACAAGTAAGTTGTAAAAAAATCGTTAGTAATAAAAAATATATTCTGTTTTGCATTTCAGTTGCAACTTTATTTCAACGCTTCAACAAAATGTGTTTTCTTTACTTCTGTCTTCTTTTTTCTTGATATATATTTTTAATTTCAGCAGAAGATCTCTAGGTTACTGCCTTTTTATCCTTCGTTGATGCTCACAAAGTAACAGGAAGAATGAAAGAGAGGACAGCAGCCGAAGATCTGTGCCTGCTCAAATTAAGAACAAGATAAAAAATAAAGAAAACTAATGAAAATAATATCATAAAGAATAGAAGTTTACCAACCTCTACTAAATGAGGTCATAAGGCAGATATAATGGCCTCTGGAATAACGGCATTTGCTTAAAGTTATCGAAATGTCGATCCCTAGTGCAAGACCGAGACAAGTCTTGGAAATTGCTAGACCAAGACCGATTTTGGGCAACACTAATTTCTTGACAAATCTTAACACTGTTACTAGCAGTAGAAATATATCCTATGCGAAACTATAACAATCTCAATAAAATAGGGTTGTAAGGCCGATATATTGATCTTTTTAATAACAGTATCTTCTCGAATTTGGGGAAGGTAGGAAAAAAAAAAAGGCAGTCTAACAATTAAGGTAAAATTACGTAATTAGGCCGATATTCCGATGTAAATATTCTAACCGGGCCAATCCCTAGATATTATTTATATTTTTTTCACTTGTTTATTGATAAATATTACAATCTTTCTCAATTAAAGACACAAATATTATATCATATAATATTATAAATATAAAAACCTATTTATATTTAACAATAAGTAGGACTGATTGTTTTATAATTTAAAAAATATACATGCATACAAAAACAATGAAATGAAGTCATGAATGTTAAGGATGAATATACTCTCATCAGCTTATGACTGTTAGCCAATTTAATATTTTAACTAATATTTGCTTTATATTGTTATAATTACAAATCAATAAATATTATTAATATTATTTTCATCATTCAGACTTATATAATTAGAGTCTAATAGAGTGATAGATTTTCCCAAATCAAATATTCGTTGTTAAGATTACCTTGTGATATATATATATATATTCAACAAGCTTTCAGGTTGTTTTGAAATATTAATTTAAAAATATAAATGGATCAATCTTCCTCCTAAAAACATGAAGCACTTTAGCCCTCGTTTTATCAATTAAAAAAAATATTCTTTTTTCCCCCTTAAAATAAAGGGAACCGGCTTTTTATGCGGCCATTTAATATTCTGGTATTTTTATTGAATTAAAACTTTAATATATTCACTTTTTTTCTTTTCTTTTAATTTCCTCCCTTCCGTTGGCGACAATTTCGTATTTACAATTTGGCCCTCTGAGAAGTATAATTAGAGGAAACGGAAATGTAATAATAAAAGAGGAATCTCGAAACAACTTTTAAGTTATTCGATTAGGAGTCTTTTAAAACTAGGGGACCGTTTATTCAAAAACCTTAAGAAAGAAAGATTTAATGCTTAAGCATTGAAAATGTTCCAAATAAATGTTTTTAAAAATATATATTAAAAAAATATGTATGGTCAAACTCACCACATTGACCAAAATTGCGAATTTCTATAATGAATTAAATTAATTCAACGTTTCTTTCCAATTTAATATAGGTATTTTTATTTTATTGTTTTTAGCAGCTATATTACAGTATTGTATTCCTATTGCTCATATGCTTTCTTTATTATATCCTCATAGCTATGTATATATACTTGTCTTATTATTTATTTTTTAGTTATTCTTTAATGTAAAAGGTCTTTTGGTCAGATTTAATGTTAATTTACAAAACAATATTGTTATCATTAAGGGACTTTGTCCCAAAATAAAGTTTATTTTTCTATTTCAGTATGGTGTCAATTGACCCAATATACCTATGTAAAAATAAGATCACGTATTCAGTAAATAAGTCAAATTTAGTTGCATGATATTTTCGTATTAAGTATATCTCTTTCATTTTTTTATTTTAGTATTATTTTTTTTTTTTTTGAGCTGATTGATATAGTATTCTTTTACGTTTGTATAAGAACTAGTAAAAACAAATCATGTTACTCTTACAAAACAAACGTACCTCACCAAATGAAAATATTATAAAAGTATTTTATAAAATGACCGAGTGAACTCATGTTCAGAAAATCGATTGTTTTTCGTTCTCCTGTTCTTTGTTTCGATTCTTTAGTTGAACCAATAAAAAAAAAAAAAAAAAAAAAAAAAAAAAATCCGACCCAAGTCTTCTCGGAAAAAAAGAATTTCGGTCCTGGCATTATATAGATTCTGTATGGAAGCTGTCTGGCGGGAGACAGTTGAATTTGTCTCCTCTGGGGGCGAATGGAGGGGAGGGGGAGTTCGGAGGGGGGGGGGGGGTGAGAGGGAGGGAGGGGCTTAACTTTTCACAATATTGGAATTTCCCGAGGCCAACATATTTCCAATATAAAGCCCCAACTTGCGACGATGTGAGGCGATATTAAAGTCCAATTAACCTAGCTCCGAGGTGGCTCAAAATTGTTATTTCGCCCTGGGTTAAGCAGTGTCATGACGCGCCACTCAAATCTTTTAACTCTTTTCCTCCCCCATAAAAAACCAAAACAAAAAAACATGAGGCTATGTTTTAGGATATTTAAATTTTCATTCGGGATGCCAGTGGATAATTATCCAGAATTATTTAATAAAAATCAGTAAAATAAATTTGAATTTATAATATATTGATTGGGCCAGAATTAATTAATTGGATTGCTTTTCTCAAAGGCTGGTTTCTGTTTATCATGCTTTCTAATTACACACATTACCTGTGATCATCATGATATAAATAGGTGGCAGAATTAAAATAACTTTTACTAAAAAACTTTATTTATATCTATGTTTAATAAAGAATATATACAAATTATATTTACAAGAACAAAATAAGTGATTCAATGAATTTAATAATTAAATGTGAAGGCATGATTGCAGATGGACTGTTTGAGAATTGTATTGCCATGAAATATTTTAACATTGGTAAATTTACTATTGGGAATAACACCTATCTCTTGTATATGAAGTGGTGCGGTTGGTAGATTTCATTGATGCTTCCGCTGATCCGAAGTCATCTTTTCAAGGCGACGTCCGAAAATCTCTCAAAGACGCCCATTTGTGTGGTCTATGTAGGGCCAAGGCTTCAGTCCCCAAGCCGGAAGAAAACATCTGACCGGTCCCCCAGGCCGAAAATCCACATAAGACCTCTTCGGCAAGGACGGTTGTCATTGGTTCTTAACTTCACCCTATTACTCTGCAATAACTGGTAACACCCTAAAAGGAACCATTCACTTAGCCCGTTACTAGTTTTTACTCTAAGCCGTCCCCAGGGGTCCAGGTACAGGTCGCCGGTCCTTATCTACCTGTCCCTCCTCCCTTGACGCTCTGTTTGGTGTCAGAAGTCGGTTTCATTCAACTTGTCATAATAATTTTAAAAACCCACCTGCCATGTTTAATACATAGCAATGTATATATACGAATCGAAACACGAATAAATTATAAGTTCGTTATAAGAAGCAGTTATACAATAGAATTGTATTTTGTTAGTTACACCGCATTTCGACCCACTTTGTAGGTCTTCATAAGGGCCTGGTATCAGGCATTGCAGGAAGCAGTTGCTAGACTGACTTGAGTCTGCCAACTGCGTCTTAATAACAGAGTAGATAACATACAAGTTTTTCGCTTTAACTCCATAACAACCATCCACTGAACAACCCATGTGGTTTATCGCTTTTTCGTATGTGCTATTGCGCTTTAAATTGGTAATTTTTATGTTTTTTCGTATTTAAAGTAATGATTCTTTCTCTAACGCCATTAATCATTCTCTCAATCCAGACCAAGGTCGCATGATTAATTGAATAGATATTCACCACAAATTTTTTCATGATTCAAAATTATTTCATTAAATATTTTTTTTCGAATTGCAAAGAGAATATTCTTTGAAGGTAAAACTATTTTCGTAACAATATCGTATCGGTGGAGCATCCTTTCTTATTTAAACTTCAAGTTATTTCTAATTATTTAAAAAATATTGTATTATTGATTTATATTTAATTATTTTAAGTTTCGTGGATATTCGGACATCATCTTGGTTATTCTTAAATCTTCTTGTATATGATTGAATATTCTGTACATCGAATAATCGTACACGCAGCCAAATATTTTTTTTAAAAACTTATTTATTGAAAAAATATTACAATCTCTCTCAAAAGACATTTATAATAGTATTAAGAGATCACATTCACACTCTATGTGCAATAAATAAAATAAATTATCAGAAAAATAGTATATACACAATAAATAAGAATAGAATAACTTAAAAATAAATAAATAAAAAGAGCTCATACATACCTATATAGCCATAGCAAGGCAGAAAAAAACAGTACCTGGTTTTCTCTGCAGCTAAACCAAGGTTTGTATTAATTGTATTTAAGATGAGACAGATTATTTCGCCGTTTTTCTTCTTGTATATATGCAAGTTTCTGTTTGTATGTATAAACTAAAGGGACGTTTATACTTTTGTTTTCGTTGTGTAATATTTTTTTTTTCATTTTTATAAATAAACACAGAGCTATATCGAAGTTCAATCTGGCCTAAACGTACAATTATTTTATGCATAGCTCTACAAGACAACCTTTTTTACGACACATAGTATAATCAATAAGCAATAACTTACCTACGAAACAATCCACATGATCTGCTATTCGACCACGGGTTCTACTCACCAATACTGGAGCCTGGAGATGTATAAAAAAAAGAGATATATCCAGAGGTGCCTTCCCCAGCCGGACCCTTACTGGAACGATAAAGGTGATATACGCTGGAGGAGGGCTCTCCAAGGGCCTCCAGTAAATTATACATTGATAAGCCCCGACCAGAAGACTACATTACCCGCCAAATATGCACATATTCCCGCCGCAGCTACGGTCTTACCCTAATGTGCATACACAGGCTATTTTGCACCTGCCCTATCTCTCCAGCCGTGTATAATTCTCCATCGTTTTTCTGCCTCTGTTCTACGAGCACACCGCGCCATTCAAACGGTTTAACTCTCTCGAATAAAATTCTTCTGATATATAAATATAAATGTTCAGTAATTCATATTTATTTATAAAAAAGATTTGTTAAAGCCGCATACACTTTATTTTTTTAATTATTATTATTTCTCACCATTCACCCCTTTTTATATGTCAATAATAAAATGGTTATTTTTTTTTTTTTTTTGGTAAAAACTGAGGGATAATTCTCCCAGAATTGTACATTATTTATATAGTTAGGTTTATTTTCAGATGTGTTATAGCATTTATATACACACCAGCCCGGCAGTAATACTCTGTCTTAGGGATTAAGACATCAAAATACAGCTGGGTCTGGAGGTAGCTTTTGATGACGGATCCATGTAGTGGACGGTTACCCCCACCGCTGTTCCAGGTTCAATTCACCTCATCTCACCTGCCAACAGTCTAGCGTCATTTTCGAAGATCAGCTGTTTGGCGCCGCTGCAATCGTCGATCCCACCATCGACTTGACATCGTACAAGGTAACCTCATTGGAAGAAGATCCTCCAACTTGGAACGTATTTATTCTCACCATCACCATAGGACATTTAAATATTAATTTGGGTTTTCTCTCTAAATTATTATTTAAACTTTAATGAACTCTCAAGTTAATTTTTTTCCTTTTAATTAATTCTATTCTCGAAATTTGATTTTGTTCTCTTGATGTTATTTTTTTCTCTCTTAATTTAATCTTTTTTATAAAAGTTTATTTTATTTATGTTTTGTTTTTGATGGACATTTTTTCACTAAATATGGTATTTATGTTTTATTTTTCTCGCAACTTTACACCAATATTTATTTTAAGTTTTGTACTTAATTAGATCTTTTTTCATTCAATAAATTGTAAACATTCAAATGGGGATTTTTTATTTTCCATTTTTTCTTTATGTATTGAAATATTTCTATGTTTTAATATTTTCTTGTGCATGCATATTTTTTATGTTTTACAGGTCTTATTTTTTTCTTCTTTTTTTCCCTCTTTCCCAACATTTTTAATTTTACTTAAATTTTCCCCACCGTTGAGGAAACGCACCGGGGAAAGATTTGCACTTTGATTTTGAAGTACCCCTGCCCCAACACGCTTATATCAGATAAAATTTGGATAAAAACATTTAGTTATAACATTCAGTTAACAAATATTATAAAAAAACCATTTTAAAAGTTAAAATAACGGACCTTTTAGGAAAAAATATAAATTAAGAAAAGAATTATAAAATAATACGTAATATGCCTGAATGTGCAAGTATTCAATTGGAGGATTCGTCCCTCGTAAAATTAGTAGCGCCTAATGAGAAAAAGACGTGGGGGTACGGATAGTCCATCTGGTCAATAGTTATACTTTAATTTTTAGTCCTCATTTGACAAACAGGAGAGGAGGATCACCATTGGTTAGTTACCATTTAAATAAAATAATTTATTAAAATTGGATTTTATGTTGTTAAATTTTAAATTAGGTTTTATAATTATTTTTTTTAAAAAATGATGACAAAAAGACAAAAAGTTGTCAATTTTATTATTTTACCTAGCCTGATCTTGGTCCGATAAAATCGGCTGCGCAAAGAGAAAAAAAATAAAGGATTATAGAGGAAGAAAATGTATTTTTTATTAAAATTAAATTTCAATCCTATAACATCAAGTCTCAATTAAAGAAAAAAAAAAGAGTCTGCCAAGTATGGTCAGTATAGCTTCCTCACTATTTTCATTGGCTAATAAATATCGATATTACTAGATATACAATTTTTCGTATGACAATAAAATCTTCGCATTCATAAAACTTTCGCGGGTTTAATATCCACGAATTTCGTTTATCATCTAATACTAAAATCCGAAATAGCGCCGTATTTGAAGATTCCATTTTGATTAATCTTAATATAAAAAAAAATACCAATGCATACTGAACGTGCATTTTACTACTGATAGTGCAAAAGGTCGTATGTAAAAACTCATTATTTCTTAATGCTTTATTAGAATAATTCCATATTTTATTGTCCTTTGCTATTTTTTATAGTAACAGACTGCTTATATCAGTTCCATACTTCAAAAATCACATTTAGCACTAATAGAATAAAAGTTGAAAATTTTTACATACGGCTTTTTGCGCTAATAATAGTGATATATACTTGATAGGTACGTTTTCAGTACAGATGAAGCTAGAAAATCCATAGGAAAAATTGAACTTGTTGTTTGTTCGTAGTTAACGAGACCAATACTTTTCTTCAGTTAGAATAAAACTAAATACGCTTCAGTATAAAAATATGGGTGAAATTCAAACAATTTTAATATTCAAGGAAGAAATCGAGACCAAGACGTGCTGATTGAATTTCAATGGAAATAAACAAAATCACAAATAAGACGTGTTGTTTGTTTACAAATTCAGGGTAAAAATTAATTTAAATTTAATTAAAATTACACGAAATGTAATTAAGGCAGTAATTGTAATGCCAGTAACGTTTTTAATTGATCAAACAATACAGTATCAATAATTTTTTAATAAAACCTAAAATTTCATTTCCCCATAACAATATTGTAATAACCTAACTCCCACTCCAAATGATCAGTGCCTTCAACATTTCACAGCCATTATATTGTTAACAGTTATTTATGTTAATTTAAATTATTAAATGGAATTCAATGAAATTGATATTAATTAATTTCTATACTGTTCTCCAAATTTTCTCCCAGTTTGGATCAAATCAAATGCGCCGCTTTCAAACTATAGGCATATCAAATAACACATTTCCTGAGCTAAAAGCGGAAGTATTTATTTTTTGAGCAGTAGATAGAATTTGATAAAATCGATGCCTATTTCATTTCAGGTTTACCAATCCCTAAATTCCATCCAAATCGAACTTGATCTTTTAGAGATATAGACGTATCAAGGAAAACACGTTTAAAAGAAAGACATGGAGATAATTCAATCAAATTGACACTACATTATGTTTTCACAAATATATACCTTTTATCAAATTTTGAGTCAAATCGAAAGAGCAGTTTTTAAAATATTGGCATATCTACAAAAATGCCTTTGGGCGTGCGTTATCAGAATTGACTGTTAGAATTTAATAAAATTGATATTGGGCCATCTAGACACTAACCTCCACAATCTCTGAAAATTTCATGAAAATCGGATAAACGGTAGTAGGTGATATGCCCGTCACATCGATTTGACTACAGACAGACATACACCGACACAAATTTAATCCTAGATGACTGAAACGTAAAACGCGAATGAAAATTTTCGATTCTAAACACACATATTTGTTTAATCTCTAGCACGAATACAATACTTCGGTAGCGAGGAAGCAAAACTTAATAGTTTTTTGGATACATAAGTTTTCCATTAACAAAAATAAAAATTATCGGCAATTAAAGTTTATATATTAATAATGCATTTTAAAAGATAATTATAGAGCTTTTACGAACAACATATAGCTTTTTGCAAAAAGTTGTGTCAAGCTCTAATGCAGCATAAGCTGGTGACTTAAATTTTAAATATTACACTAAAAAATAAAAAAATAAATAAAAACTTCCCCCATCATTTTAATGTTTGGAGCATCCTTTGACAGATGCTGAATCAACCATGAAAAACAGTTATCTTCCGAAATGAAGAAGTTTCTGAGAAAACACTCTGGATATTGACATTCGAAGGACGGTGGTAAAAGCCTTTAGAGTGAGAGGGAGCGAGAGAGACAAGAGAGATCCCGCTGAAGAAGTTAAAGAGATACTTAAAAAGTTTTGGAGTGGGTGGAACCTTTACGGGGGAAGAGGGGTTTGTGCCCCTCCCCCTCCTCTCTCCACAGAGTGATAGAGTGAAAACAGATAATGGTCCCCCATGAGCAATGCTTGAATTAAACCGCATCACCAATTGTCAACTACTCTTACATACAGCTTTTCCTTACTCTCCTTCTGTTTCAAGGAAATTCAATCATTTTAAATAAGATTCCCGTTTAGTAACTTTTTTTTTATTCACAAATATAGCGATAAAAAAAATCCATTTTTGAATCGACACTATACACGATACGGTAGTTTTTATCTCTTATATGATTCTTAGGAGATATATGTTTTGATAAATGAGGTATCAAACGAAAGGGAGAAAAACCAATCATAATCGAATACTTGAAACTTGAATACTTCTTCAGGGCTAGAACGAGCAAGATACAAAAGGCTATAGAACAATGTGGAAGTTACACAATATTTAGATAAAAAGAAGATCAGATCGAAATGTTGACTTTCAATAAAATAGATTTTAGTATTTTATGACAGCCAGCCCGGGCCAAATTCTTACTCATTTCATAATTTCCAAACCTTAAACCATTACTACAATTCCAATAAAAGTCAATTATAAAATTATAATTGTATATTATATTATAAAATATATATATATTACAGAAAATTAAGAGGTTTCAAAAAACTAAGGATCAAGATGGGATAAATTGTGATTTTAAGACTTCAGTCAAGACTGAAGGACCGTACCTTGCGTTCTACGACCTAAAAATATCCTGTTTCAGAGACAAATCGTAAATATTCCCGAAAGTCTCTTTGGTTTTATGGTTATGTGATATTTACCACTTTTTGTTCGGTTGTTGAAAATTAAAATATTTCTGACAGTTTTGGAGAGTTAAAATCACTAAAACTAAAAACATAAATAGAGGAGAACTAAGACATTGTTTTTTTTTTTATAAATAGTAATAATAATTACTTTATGACTTCAAAATCTTTGTGAGATATAGAACTAGAAGCCAAGGCTCTTGGGCACCATAAAGGTCTTGAGCGAGTAAAATAATGTATTAGTATAAGTTGACCCACGTGTCCATCAACTTATACAGAGGGTCTTATTGCTTAACTATTAAACTAGAAAGACATTTTCCAATGGGAAAATCCAATCCCATAATGATAATGATGAACCATTGTAATGATACGAAAAATTTAAAAACTTAATCTCTCCTCAAAATCTGTGGTTTTACATTTCATAAAACGTAGAATTCGAAAAAGGAATACAAATTTTTTTGTCCGTACGCCATCCGCGCATTTTCTCTGAAACTACTGGACCGATTTTTTTTTTTATTTTAAATTTGGATTTAAAGTCAGAGGTCAGCCAAAGATGATCCTCGTTCATGGACATTACTATCCGCCTTTTCCTTTCTATATAGCGGCCGAAAAACCTACGTTACTATAGACTTTAGCGCCTAAACGAATGTACCTATTTCAATGAAACTTGGCTTAAATCTTATTCTCGATGCTCTTTAAGTTTATCTATATAACATACTTCAACGAAAAGAAGCTGGAAAAATGTTAAGAGGGGTGGAAAAATTTGTTTCCGAATAAATCAAAAAGTATACGCTTTAAGTTTTTGAAATTTCCTAAAAAAAAAAAATCGTTAATATCGGACAAATTGGAGCAAAGATATGATCTCTAGATGTTTTTTATATGTTCTACTGCAAGGTTATATCTTTTATCTTGAATGTGCTACTGAAGTAATGCTATTGTTTTTTAGAAAATTACTAATGATGGAAAAAAATATATTTAGGTCAATAATTGGAATCACATTTTATTTATTTTTCTTTGTACTAGGAAGGTAATGCTACTTTGGGTGTATAATTTTTAGAAATAACAAACCATTGTGAAATAATTGGATGGGTTTTAACTTAACAGTGCTGGTGATGTTTGATGCTTCACCAATTGTGTGCTTTAAATAGACTATCTTAATAATATCGTTTGTACATCGGACGCATTACGAAGAAGGATAACTATCTAGTTATAATGTTGTGGGAAGTGCTGGTATAATTGTGATTTCACAATAACTTACAAGGACGTTAGCTAGTTCTAGTGGGTTTTCGCAATGGATCGATTCCAAAAGAAGCTGGTTAAGAGATCTCCTAGGTTACATATAAATTCTAATAAAATCACTATAAGAAGGGAAATTTCTCTGAGTGGTCATTTCAATCACGCGTAACAACGTCCGACTCTTTAACTTTTCCTCAACATATTCACTTCTTGTCACTATTTCTAACAGATGTGGATGGAAGAAATAAAGTTGATTTCTGCAGATCTGAAGTAGTCGAGGGTGAGATTTATTACTCATTGTTATAGTATATTCTTCGTTTATTAACTGTAATATATATATGTATCAATAAGAATAAATTTTGTCTGATCAATATTATTTTTAGTAATGCAAATAACTTTTTTTTTTTAGTATATATATATATATATATATATTCACACGTGATATAGATGTTAGTAAAAAATAGAATAGAATCAATTAAGCTACTCTTACATATTCATAATTTTATCTCGTTCCAATAATTTAAAATTTAGCTGAGAAAAACTCCTAAATAAAGGACAAGGATAGAAATGATGCACTATTAGTCCACTTTTTAACATCCGAGTTATCAGAGGGCAGCCTGGAAATTACTTGGTATACAATATTTAATTGGCCCCTCCGTGTCGTTTGAAAACGGCCGCTGAGATTGGGTACTGTAATTTAATTCCATTCCATTCCTCTGCAAATGGCGACGCTGCTATGATGCAGTTCTGTGTATAGATGATTGCGCTATTTCGTTATGTCTGCAGTGAAATACTCGCATTTATACTCCGCCATTCGTTCAATAGTTCGTTACGCTGCTTGGATGAGGAACATTTCTCTCTTACTGAATAACTGGTATAATTTATTTTCAAAGAAGTCGAAAATCTTTTATATTTCGCATCAACAAATATAAATTCTGGAAATAAAAAGGATAACTGCTATATTGAGAAACACATCTAAAAACTGTAAAACTAAAAATATGATTTATGTCAAACTGATCAGCTCTAATTTTATTTAATTGTTCTAAATATTATAAATTCCAATGACATGGTTACAAGCAGTATAAGTAGTGTACTCATTTCTAAACCGATTTTTATTTTATTTTTATGACTTACATAATTTATGATAGTATAAGAACTAGGGTTAGCTTTATTCTAATAGATACCTTCCGACATAGATTACTTAATCACTCAATTGTGGAGAATAAGAAGAATATTATTCAGCTGCACGGATCTACGATATAGCTTTCGGGATGAAGCTCCAGAAAAAAAAAAAAAAAAATATATATATATATATATATATATATATTCATTAATTCATATTGGTTTTTGGGAATGATCTAAACTATATACCTAAATAATCATAATATGTTATCTTTTTAAATTATAATTTCATTATGAGTTCTAAGAACGACAATATTATGCATAATTAAAGTTTGTTTAATTACACACATCAGAAAATTCTAATTTAACATTAAACATCTTAGATTTCTTTTGAAAATAGTATCATAATTTAGATTACGCCCCAACGTACATATTTAATTAAATTTCAGAAGAATATAGTTTGGGACGCTGTCAAAAAATACTATTTTATATAATAGTATATTTATTATATTATCCTACGTTTCGACTTGCGTTATAAGTCTTCTTCATGGCATTCCGTCTGACACTGATGAAGGCAGTATGGTTCCAGATTTAATTTAAAATGTTGAACTTCCATGGTAGTGAGGTTTTCGGAGGTGAAGATTTTGAAAATAACATACATTTTAAGATTGGACCATCGTGTATCAGTTTATTTTTGACATTTCGGATTTATTTAATATAATGGACCTATACTTGGCTCTCAGAGACGAAATATTTTAAGAATCTTTTGATTTTAAGATGAAAAAATCGCATATCAATTTAGTTAAACTTATCGATTTTCTATGGCGTAAGGGAATTTTATTAGGTTATCAGAGACGAAATTTTCGAAAATACTATTTATTTTAAGATTGTGCAATCAGAATATTATAGGAATTTAATGGAAGCCATATGTTAAAAAATTAGGAAAAATAAATAAAACACTGAGAAATCACAGGTTTTAGATTTTTTTTTTACTTTTAAAATATCTTCGATAAAAAGAATCCATGACTATATTTTTGGAGACCTAATTTACGAACAATATTAAGTTTACAATGGCGCTTTCGGTAGTTAATTTATTTTAACTTCTCGATGGACTGTTTTTATTTTATCTTGGGAATAATTTTAGAAAACAATATTGATGTTAAAACCGCATGACTGTGAATCGATTAATTTTAAAATGTGTATATCCTCGCCATTGACGACTATTTCTGCGTTATCCAAGCCGTGGTTTTAAAAACAAATTTATCGATTTAAATATTTTGTATCAACCTTATGAATCTCTACCTTCTAAGTCTGGCTATAATGTTATGTGCTTGTAACCCACCAGAATAAAATTGCTCATTATTGTGATATCTGACTGTGCATATATTGCCTATTCACCATTACTGTATTCTATGTTTTGGGGTACTTTTATTGATTACGTCAGAATAAATATTCCAGATATTAAAATTTCAAAATTAATCAGAACGTGAGAGCGCGCAAGCTAAGCTAATGATACAGCACAGTAGATAGAATATACTAATTAATAATAACATTTATTATTATATTATATTTATATCATAGAAATATTCAACGTTGATATAAAATTATTTTAACTTGTGTATTATTTTTAAAGAACTACCTCTCGAAAACCCTAAACAATAGACTTATTGAATATTTAATAGTTGACGGTTGCATTATAAAGGAAGGAGATGGTCCGGGGTAGCGGTCATGAATAGGCTAACTAGTGGCAAAACTATTTTATTAAAATGCTAACGTTTCGACCCGACTTTGCAGGTCTTCTTCAGGGAGGTATGTTCAAGTAGGAGTTTCGCTTTTTGAGTTCTAAGTGAAACTTGGGTTTTAATAAAATAGTTTTGCCACTATTTAGCCTATTTATGACCACCACCCCAGACCATCTCCTTCCTCTAAAACATAGACTTTTGTATTGAAGAAAAGATTACAGTTTACAGTGGATTATAGGAGCAAATTGACAATTACAAAGCTAATAATAAATAATAACTAGAATATAAATGGAAATCCAAACTATGAACCATGAAGTCTCTATCATAAAGATAAACAGTTAACCTCCGAATTACTTTGTTTCTATTCTGAAGATGCTGTGCATTGGCGAAACGTTAAAGCTAGAAATTTTTCATTCATATCCTATACCTAATTTATATTTTAATCATAATAGGTTTCTTATGTAGATTATTGTTTATTTATAGCTATAATTAGCAATGTCTATGTAATTAATACATGGAAGGATGGATTAATATTAATTGTATATTTATCAATACAGTATAATAATATTTTATTGCTAACGTTTATCCTAACAGTTTGTTGACACAAAAAGAATTTTTGCAATCTATTCACTAGATTTTCGAGAAATTATTTGCTATAAGTAGTCTTGTTCATCCCTCTAATATCTAATCGATGTCGAAAATATTGATGACAATGATATCAGATATATATATATATATATATATATATATATATATATATATATATATATAGTAAATAATAGATTATCATATAGTGATACATAAGTGATTTTAGAGTCCTACGCTATATACATACACTAGCCGCTGAAAATGATCAGATATAAAAAGAAGAGGCAACAAGAATATCACTTTAATTTTTAACAAGAATTTTTGAGGGTGGGAATAACCCAGTTCTATTCCATTCGATGGGCTGAAGTCAGTCAACTGAAAAGAGAATGAGAGTTAATTTTCAATTAAAATCTCCATTTTGTACTTTCCATTAAAACGTTTTCCAGAACTTAAATTCCCTTCTGAAATGGTTGATATTAATTGAAAATGTTAGGTTGTATTATCTATACAAAAAATTACTATTAATTAAGTTTATCGCCATTAAGAAGCTATCAACCCTTGTTTTTACTAAAAAAAAAAGTTTAAGACATGTATATATTTCATTATTTTACTTGGCTAACAGCCTCAAATCATAACAAATTTTAACAATGTGATGAATGGAAAAACGTATGAATGGATTTTTGTGATAGTTCTCTTAATTTCCATGACTTACTCCCCCCTTCCCCTCTTCTTCCACTGATTTGAAAAAGCTAACTTTCAGAAATGACATATTTTTTATCGCACATTTCGAAATATTCTGACAAATGAATTGCATCCCAAACTCTTCAATCACACATTACAAGTCTTGAAGAATGGTGTCAAAACTGGTAGATTAAAATAAATTCCAATAAATCATATCAATTCACCTTTATCCTTTGTCGTAAACCTATGACTTCCTTTTCTAAAATATGCTTAAACAATATCCCACGTATTCTTGTTGAACAAATACGATACATTGAACTCCAGCTGGAGAGAACGACTCACTTGAAATTCTCATACCAGACTGAAACGATTGGAAACAGCCCAACGTTTTCGATTACTACAGCACTTACTAGACAAACGCTCTAAACTTACAATTATTTACAAAAGACTCATATGTATTACTATAATAAGGCCTAATTGGAATTACGGGATAGAGCTTTGTGGCTCCACTAAGCCACCGGATTTCTCTCGTAAAATCCTTAAAATCCTAAATCCTTCCTAAAATTGTCGATGTACCTTACTTTGTCACAAATAAAATCATCCATAACGACCTTAATGTTTCCGATATGTTTTATGTTAATGATAATATGTTTCCGATTTAGCTCATTCCAGACGCCAGAGAATGGGAAATTGTTTTCGAGTAATTTCCGTTAAAGTAGTTGTTTGATGAGACTTCGAGAAGACAAGCGTATTATTTTGAGATAAAATACACTCCCGTAGAGTTGTTAGTGAATTGTAAATCCATTTTTTTTTCTTTGTAACGTAACAATAAGTGATTTGTAGTTTTTCTTCCGTTATAAATTATTTATTTTTATATTGCTTTATTAATGGTATGACTCCTTAGTAAATAATATATGAAATACACTTTTTTATTATATAATTTATTTGAATACTATCCATTTTTTTTTATAGAAATGCCACACAGAATTATTTTTTAATTGGCTTATTGGCAGAAAATAAATTTAGAAAATAATATAAATACTTTTAAATAACGGAGTACCATACTAAATAGTAATTTGCAAATATGTCAGCTAGAAGATATTATACCATATAAGAGCAGTTTCATGATGCAAGAACGGATGTAGTTTATTAACGGATATACCGTTCTTGTTTTACACATATATAGTATCGTAATGATAATAATATTATATTATGTAATATTTTTTCCCCAAATTGATATTTTTTAATTATGTTTTTTCACTTATCTTAACAAATATAAAATTGTTGATTTGTTATAGTTTATAATGGCATTATCATTATGGTGTTCCTCTGTATTTCTTATTAAAAAAAAAAAAAAATACTCCTTCTTATCGAAATTTTCTCAAAAGGAATACTAACATCAAATGAATTTCTAATTGTACATTGATGGTTGAAGGTGGCGAATAATAGAAGGGAAGAATGGTTAAGTAAAAAAAAAAAAATGTCAATATAAATAAATATATTATTATTTATGACAGAACCAATGATACAAAAATTGGTGTTTTTTTTATTGTAATAAATATTCAGGATTTATCATTAATTTAAGAGAAAAAAAACAACATATTATTCCTTTATTGATGGTTATACCAAAAAATTACTTCATAAAAAACCGATGAAATTTCCTTCACTTTGTAGGAAATTTAAATACCTTTGAAACATCTTATCTCATTATCGACAAAAAAGTGTAAACTTTTTGAGTTATTCGGAATTTAATTTTACGATCCCTCGTAACTTTTTTTCCAGCTTCTTTTCGTTGAAGTATGTTATATAGATAAATTTAAAGGGCGTCAAGAAAATGACTACCGAAATTTCATTGAAATCGGTACATTCGTTTAGGAGCTACAGTCTATAGCAACGCAGATTTTTTGGCCGCCATTTTAAAAGTAAAAGGCGGATGTAAATGTCGATGAAGAAGGATCACCCTTGGGTGACCTCTGATTTTATATCCAAATTTGAAAATAATCCGTCAAGTAGTTTTGGAGAAAATGCGCGGAGGCGAACGGCGGACGGCGGACGGACAAAAACAATTTTATTCGTTTTTCGAATTCTACGCATCCAGAAACGTGAAACCTCAAATTTTTAGAGGGGGTTAAGTTTTTGAATTTTTTGGTCGATCACAAAGGTTGATTATTGAAAATAATAAACCAAAAGAAAATGTATTCAAAAATATATATATTTTTTTATTTATATATTTACAACTGTATACAAAAATACATTTAGTAAATAAAAAAAAAATATATATATATATATAATTTCTGAATAACGATTCGTGATGAAAAGAGGTATATAAATATTATATCAGTGAACCGGAGGTAAAGGAGACCATGTCCATTTCTTTATTGAATAATTTAAAACTAATAATTTGTAACTAAGAAGCAAGTACTATTAGCTCAAAGTTAGCTGGTGTGTTAGCTTATTATATACAATTACCATATTGTATTATTTTTATTTTCTTCAACTCTACCCTCTAATCATTGATATAAAGATAATATAAGTGTTTAAAAATACTTAGAGATCCTTTATTGTTGAATCAGCTAAATCGTATTTTTTTTTCAAATCGATACAATATTGTCGACAGTAGAATGCCAAGTGATTTACATAGAGTTTATTTCTGCTGCACTTTATCTTTCCTCTTTGTTGAACAATTTCCGCTTAGACAGTGATAGCAGCCGCCACGCTAGAAGGATTTATCTTTTATAAAAGCTCTCAAGCTCGAGGAAACTTTGCAAGTCCTCAAAACGAAGTTCCAAGACAGTTTCTTTGTTCTTAGAACATCACTCTCAAGAGAGTCGTGGATATACATATTACTTTTGGAAGTGGATTTGGATTTGAAATCGATTAGATCGGAATTTCCTAACACAGACTCTTTGTTTGTTTTTTGTATCAGTATTTTATCGTATTTTTATATTATTTCTTTTTACATTAATATTATTTATAAATTTATGTGTTATTACTAGTGTACGGATTTTCATGTAAAATAAAAAGTGTATATAAGCATTCATATTTTATTCACAATGAATAAAAGTAAAAATTAAATTAAATAATCATTTTAGATGATGAGAATATAATAAAAAATATATCAATATGTATGTTTTTTTGATGAGAAAATATGGTTATAAAAACAATGATTATTAAATGAGAAGGAGTTGATCGGGGGGAGAGGGGAGGGGGTGCAGTCAAATAAATACTAAATTATAGAAATAGTATTATTTAATTTTTTTTTTCGACGTTTAGACCCACTTTGCAGGTCTTCATCAGGGTGTAGGATGTAACACTGAAGGAGGCAGTTGAAATACTGCAATATTTGACCGCACCCCCAATCAACTCCTCAAATTATAACATGGTCAACCATCTCTACATCATAATGATTATTAAAATTTGAATGCAATAATTGTTTTGTAGTGGGAGTAAATCTACAGTTTTTTCTATTGTCCCTAGTCACTTCGGGATAAAGTAAAAAAACAAAATTCAGGGCTTGAAGACACAGAGCTATATAAAACAAAGTATAAATTATAAGTTGAATTCTACCTATAATCAATTTCAAAAAGAATAATTAAACTTAAAGTAATAATAATTAAAAAAGAACTTACATATTATAAACATCTTTACACAAAGATCATTTTGGAAACTGGATGAATTGCAAGTTAATGAACATGAAGGATTTAAATATGGAGAGGATATTGTGACGAATTCAGCGAAAAAGAGTTCCATAGGGGCGAGAATAAAATTTGTTTATTTCATTATTTTATTTGGCTCAATTAAGTTCATCTATTTCTGAATTACATAAAAGAGTTTGGTGTAGTAACAACGGAATTAAAAAATAACTTTAAAAACTTAACCCTGTTAGAGGCTTCTAGTGTGTTTTAAATGATTGACTCGGTTCGTCGGAAGCTTAGGCCTTTCAGAAGAAGAGCATTAATCGTTGGGAAGGACGTCGCCTGGTAAAGCCCTCTTAAATGATGATCTCCACCTGAAAAAGCCAGAAGCTAATTTGGATTCAGAGGAAGGTAAAACGTGATTTATATTATTCTAATATACAGTCTTTCATAGTCTTCTATTTTTCTATTCAAGATGGAACAGACTTTAGGGTGAACATGAAGTTCTAAAGTTGGACAGATTTTTTTTTCAGAACACGGAAAACCTATAGAATCAATGTTGCAGAGCATCGAATATCGTGTAAAGTGAATATGGACTAATTTAATCTAGATCACTTACTCCGAACAAAATAGGTAATCTTCCAATAGTTAGAAATTGGTAATGAAGATAAATGTGATTTTAAATATTTCGACAGTATAGGTGTCTATTCTACTGAGTTAATTTTATTTAGAGTCTGTTACATGCATTATAAGCTTCTTTTCCACCTCTCGGTAGCGAAGGAATTTGAAAAACAATGTGTAGAAAGATACCTAATTTCATTAAGAAATAATCCCGATTCGAGAAATATAATTGGCATACAATAAAAATATCAGTACTCAGTGGACGCAAAATTACGTTATCTACAACTTAGATTCTATGGGTTTTTCCTTTTAGGCTACTCATTTCCAAGTTTCAGGGCCATTTGTAGTAATTTTTCTCAGTTTCTACAAATTTGGTAAAGATCGGCATTGGTTAACCGTAGTTTTATACCATACCGCGTAACTAAATTATTAAGTTTATTTACTTGTTCGAAGGACAATTTAACGTTATTTAATATACTACAGAATACATTTTTCGCCTTGATGGATCGTTTAGAAGTTATAGGGGGAAAAAAAATATCGAAAACATCTGACTTTTTTTGGCTGTAAATAGTTTTCCCTTGGTGGCCCGCTTTAGCAATTTTGTTTTTTATATATCTTTAACTATATATAAAAAGTTATTATATATTTATATATAAAGTTAAAAAAATAAAAAAAATTCTCAAATTTTTCGCAACGGATTTCTCGTTTCGATCTTTAAATTATCGGCCTAGTATTTTTTAAATCAGCCGCCATTTTTTAAAGCATCGGCTCTGGAACGGCAGATAAGGTTCTTTTTACTCACATTAACATACACTTTCGTAATTTACAATCAAACCTTCGCCAGCGGTGTGGTCAATTTTTGGGCCCTGTCTTCAGAGCTAAAAGGCGAGGAAGGGGAGGATAAAAAAAAAAGAAGCAATAGTAATGATTATATTGATAAACGAATTATTATTTTTAAATAATAATTATTATTATGCATACAATAATAATTATTATTATTATTTGAATTTTACATCTATAAACTTTGTTAGGTTTTCAAATATTCATATATTTAATGAAGGCATTGTAAAGGATATGAGTGGAAAAATATTAAATCTGCAGCATGCCAAGTAAAAAATATAATTTAAAAAAATACAAAATAAATTACAAATTTCAAAGCAAGCATTCATACATTCATTTAATTATTAGATATTTATTAAGATGAATTAAACTTTTAATATAAAACTTTTCGATCTGCAGCAGGCAACAGAAAAACTACAATCAAGTTGATAGCCGCTAAAGGTTATGCCAGACATATGAGGGCACATCCACGTGCACAAGCGACAGCATGCGTGAGAACAAGGTTGGCAAACCCTGCTGTATTTGATTATCCAAAGAGATTTAACTTTTATATTACAGGCATCAGGTTTGGCTGAACAATATTATGAAGGATGGCTGAAATCACAGAAATGTTGATAAAACAAATATATCTCCTCAAAAATTCTTATCGATCACTTTTATTTCTAACCTGACATTATTGAAACCTTATTAAATTCCTTTCGTAATTAAATACTTACTCCATATGTGAAATATTTCTCAGTGTTTTTATTTTTCCGAAAATTATAAAAATATTTGATATATAATCAATAGTCAATATTAAAATGGAAATCTCTCACTGTTATGTAAATAATTTCTATATTTAAAAAAATATAATATATAACTATTAATTATATAATGGTGTTTTTTTTCCGTTAATGTTGAAGTAAATACTGTTGATTAATTCGTTTTCAAGTTGTACTGGATATACAAATATGGCAGCTGTTGAGAGCAGCCTATAATAATATCATGAATGATATTGTGTGATAGAATACAATAGACTACATTTTCAATGGCTTCATAAAATTATCATACGCCGTTGTGTAATACAATGTCACCGGAACAGTATTTCATATTCCATTGTTGAAATTGATTCAATACATAGCATGTAAAAAGTATTAACAATATCATCGATCAATATTTTTATTCAGAAGCTGTTGCAAAGTAAAGATACGTATAGATCTTTTCAAATTCACAAAAAATATCCATATAATTCAGCAAAATAAGTATTTGATAAATTACTCTGTACAAGAAGGATAAGTTTTATTTATTTTTTTTTCGTTTTCGAAAATTGTTTATTCCATCAAGTGTAAATACTTCATTAATTTATGTTCGGCTATTTATTCAACCCCGACGGCCTCGGCTCCATCTTCAAGACTTTTCTTTTTAATGTTCTTCAATTCGCCATATAAGTATTAATCCATAATTTATTATATCCTTATATTTTATAAATATAGTAGTAAATGTAACTGTAAATATAATATAAAATATAATAGTTTGTTCAGGTCATGATCAGGTAAGAATATATTCAAATCGATAGTTTTTTTAATAACTACGCCACTAATAACATAAAAAGAAATCTAGTGGTTACATCACAATTTAACTTACCCCTATCTTCTTAGTAAAAATAAATATTTTAAGAAAAGGGAAAGTGAAAGTAAATATTTATTTAAATTTCATTGGGTATTTTTATTTGTTTAAATACCCTTATATAGACAAATTTTTATTGTTATATCGTTTTATTCCATACAATCAAATATTAAATAATGCCAACGATAACATATATGAAAACCGCAAATGTATGTGTACATAATATTGTCGGAGTCTGTATTATATTAAGCTCATGTTACTTACGGAAGCCTGTTGTAATCTTTCGGGTGAGATCGAGTGCGCTTGTATTCCTTTGGTCCTTCCATTAAAACTATTAACCGTTACGACCTCTTGAATTGAATAAATATATTAAAAAGTGCTTAATGTACTAAGCTTAATCAAAATCGTTAGAGCTGTTCTTAAGAAAATCGTAAATATGTGTTAAATCGACTATATAAAGTACAACTTCCGGTTGCCGATTTTGAGGAAAATGTTACTGTACCAAGGATCATAAAAACCTCAAATTTCAGGTTCGTACGACTTTTCGTTTTTGAGCTAGGCTGTTTACATACTCACAAAAACACACACACACACACACACACACACACACACACACACACACACACACACACACACATTCGTTAATTAGACTCAGATTCTAAAATTTTCACGATCACAATACTTACACTTACTATATATTACATTAATATGTAAGCGAAAGTAAAAACCGAGCTCAAACTCTCATTGAATGTTTTTTGCTTGAAACAAAACCGACCATTTTGGTGTGTTTATTTAGAGACTGATGGGGTCAGTATTATAACTTAAATAGAATACAGGCACAAGCGAGGGACACACAGCATAGCACTTTATTCAACGGGTAAAAGTATAAGGTATTTCCAGTGCTAAAGTTTTCAGTTAATTGTACTATAACATGACAGACGTTGATTGCCTTTATCCATTAGCTGTTTCTTACTTCAACAACACTGGTATTTTTCCGTTTGTATTATCGATTTGACTGTAATTTAAACAAAGATCCTAAGTAAATATAGTATTACATATATTTGGAATAAGTATATCTTTAATGTTTTACAAATAGCTCTCCAGAGTTATTGGATGATTTTAAAAATACATAAACCAATCCAAAGAAATTTATAAATTTTTAACAACAATATTCGATCGATTTATTATTCAATTTCGGCTTACTCAAAATAATCATCGTTTTTCTGGTTTGTTATTACTAGGAACTAAATTTTGCTATTGTGGATCGCGTTATTATAAAACTGTAATGTTACATGATTTCTTTATAGGAAAGGAAAGGGGATAAGCTAGCTATTTTCGTTTCGGATTTCTTCAATCTTTGGCTGCTATTATTATGCTGTTGTCAAAGGATTAGATTTTGAGAATAATATTAGTTTTAAGATTGATTATTGGCATATAGCATATAGAATATACAATTCGTTTTATCGCTCCAACATTCCTCTATTTAAAGAACGATGTGATGTTACTGTAAGTCTAGTTTTTAAAATATGATCGTTTTTTAAAATTAAGTAATCGTACAAAGATTTGTTTTGATTTTAAAATTCTTTTATAGAGAATAGTACAATCGGTATGTTATCAAAAAAAAAAAGCAAAATAAATAGATACAGGATTGCTATATCTCAAATTTGATACTATTTTTATAATACGCCTACGAAAAGAATAATGGAAACTTATTAAACTTAATAAGAAGCAGATTCTCTTCCCCTAACGACTTTAAGTGGGATTAGAAAAATGTAATTTAAAATTTAACGGAATATTAACCTTTGTGGACAATATATAACCTTAAACAAATATAACTTTTTCAGGAGATGGACTTTCGGGGACTTGAAAGGCATGTAATAAGTAACACTCTTGTTTTTTTTTTTTTTAATTTAGAAATACCTAATTAACAATCTTTTCTATTTTAATATAGTCGTTTTGTTTGGTGTAAAAACAACCAGTTCGAATTTTAACATTAAAAGTTATTACTAGTTTAAAATTGTAGTCAAATGTATCCGAAATTTACAACTGTACGATATAAACAATTATTTATAATTGGTATGCAATTAACGGACGAGGGGTTAAAAAAATTGAGCCCCTCTAACTAAGTTAACCACCCCCAAGCCAGAGTAATAGTATTAGCTTGATAATCTATTTTCTGAAAGTGTCTTGCCTTAAAAATAGGTCCTCTTAATTCGAATTAGTTTTGGGTTTCTAGCAGGATAAAATGTTTAAAACTCCGTTGGGTCTAATCTCCGTGCGTCCTATTTGCATCTATATTTTTACCAAACTAAGCGAAGCGAAACGAGATTTGTGTTTGAGTCGTCCGTTAAAGGATACATTACTCTTTTTTGAGCGAACCGCTGGATCGTTTTGTAAGTTTGATGGCTCAAATTATTCGGGGAAATCCGCTGAGTGCTTTGAAACAATTTGAGCTAAAAATGCTGACTCGTTTTTAAATAAGATGAGTTGGATCAATTTGCAGAAACTTTTGTAACGCTGTATTGATTCGTAAGTTTGATGGCTCTAATTATTTGGTAAGAAAACCTGATTGTATTGAAATAATTTGAGCTAAATATAGTAATTAGTCCAGTCAATGAATGGTTATAGAAGGATATGGGGGAGGGGAGAGACACAGTTTTAGACTTTGGGAAATTGATGGACTAGTAAGGAGGTATATGTACAATTTACATAATTGAAATATGAAAATGTTTCAGTAAATATGGAAGTAAATTACTTTAGGGTGGATAGAATTTCCCAACTTCTGTAGGTGAGCTTTTTAAAATTAAAATATATGTTTTTTATACCTTGCATTTTATCAAGTTATAAAAGTTAAATATATATGTTTGAACTGGCAATAATGATGAAAACATGATCAATAATCAGTCCACCTTCAAATATTGGCAAATTGTATCATAAGATGTGTATGATCTATGTATTGTTATTCGCAGGCCGAGCTGTGAGGGAACAAGAAGCGTGTGTAAATTTAAGGAGTAAGGATAGTTAAATAAGCAAGGAATTCGTAAATAAGATTTTTATCTGAGGGAGAGAGAAAATATTTTATTGACTTCTACTTACTAATATCCGATTATTGGCTTCAACACGCTGATGATACAGACATTGTTGTACACTTCCTGCATGCTACGGCTGATGCTTTTCTATTCCTGGCGGGACCTGCCAGTATTCTTTGACTAATAGTTGATGAATTCAAAACAAAATATTTGGTAAAAGGATAAATTCCCAAGGCGAGATAGTTACTACTGAACCTCATAAATTTATATAAGTTTCGGTGTCCACTTATCTAGGATTTGTGGTAACTTAGGATAATAATTCCCTACCGTTCTTACCGCCGCATTAGTCTTCTACCTTCTCTATCTTAAGTATTCCAAAAAATTCTGTTTCGGAGTTTAAATTCACTTAGACTATTTAATGTCATTCCGAATTTCCAGTACGGGTTCAAACAGCATCATTCCACTATTTAGCAATGTTACCGCCTTGTAGATTACATATCTTTCTCGCTAGAATCAAAATCGTACTGCCCTGGCGTTTTTCTGGACATGAGTCAGGCTTTTGATAGAATATGGCTCGATGTTTTGTTACATAAATTAAAAACGTTTATTCCTCCGACGTATTACTTAATTTTACTATCATATCTAAAAGATAGATTTTTCCGTGTGAAAACGGGGACTGAGTTTTCTGCCATCAAACAAATAAAAGCTGGAGTAGCTCAAGGCAGTGTCTTGGGTCCAAGATTTTTCAATATTTACTGTTCAAACATCCCACAACATTCTGAAACACTTTTGGCTACATTTGCTGATGACTTGGCAATATTAACATCTAACAAGGATACATCTAAGGCTTCTCAGGTACTTCAAGAACACCTAGACGACATAGCTTGTTGAGCTAAAAGGTGGAGAATAAAAATGAACGAGTCTAAGAGCCAATTTGTTTCATTTACACTTAAACATGACTCTTGTCCTCAAGTGTTCTTTAGTAGTAGGAAGTACTTTCTATCTTCGTTTGGGAGAACTAATATACTTTTCCAAGTCTGGGTAGAACTGTAAATTTTATAAACGGTTTTGGTTCATCATTCAATTTGACTTAACCTTTACGCTATGCACCTTTAACCCATCTCTCCATTCTTTACAATGTCTAGATATTCTTCCGTCCCATAATAGTCCTACATACCAAGTCTAGAGGCTCAAAACTTAGTTAATATTTCTTCCTCCCACAAATTCTAGAGTGCCATCTCCCTGTTTGTGTTTACAGTCCTACAATGTCTTAAGGCTTATCCCATAGATTGCCGCCCGAGGGTGATTTGGGAGCTCTTCCTTCCGACACCTGAAGTCTTTCTTTCTTTCTTCGTTATCCTTTTAATCTGTTTCTACTTTGAAGACACTCTGTCGCGGCTTTCTGTGTCCCTCATTAACCTACCTCGACAGTACTTTGGGTGGAGAAAATAGCTAATCAGGGTACTTTCCAAACTGACTGAGCAGAAGGGTACTTTCCGGAAGACATTGGTGCTCTCCAAACTTCTTTATGGACCTGATGGTTGGACAACTTCATAGGCCATTGAAAATGAATCCTTTATTTAAACGAAATATGCTAATGGATAGTTTTTTGCTGTGTTTTTTGAAGTTTCAAAGGTTAGAGAAGAACGGACACGACAGCACAAACCAGAAACTGTGAATTTCTGTTGCTAATGTTAAAGCAATGAAATTGAGTTCATTCCATATATATGTTCATACCATGATTTAAAAACTAAAGAATCGTCGGAATACCTACTGAATGATTACTTGGGGCTTGATAGCGAAACAGAAGCTTGCATTTAAAATTTTACTTGATATATAAGAGTATAACTTTCATCAGTCATGATTATTTAGATTGTGAAGTTTGAATTATTTTGTTCAGTTCATGAATCTGTGAAGCGTCAGTTTATACAGCTTATTGCACCATACTGTCGAAGTAGTAATTTAGATTGCCTTCTCCTTCCCAGTCACACTTTTAATGCTTGTTCTTACACTTCTATGTAATATTATCTGTTTGAGTTGTTTTCGGTGTGCCGGAATTATGTTGGATTGTAAAAATAAAGTTTCGTGAATTCGATTTGTTATTATTTGTGACGATTGTATTATATTGCTGTTGTAAAAATAAAATAAACTTTATTAGCATGCAATGAACAGTTAACTTTTGTTTTTAATCAGTTCCGACAAAACCTGGAATTTTTATTTTCGATTATTTTCTAGTTTTTTTAGAACCATCAAATTTCCCTATAACTTTTCGATATCTGTTTTATAAAGCTATGATTTAAAAATCTGTATTAAAAGTTCTTATTAAAAATTTAAATTAATATAGTGAATTTAAAAAAATTTAAACTGTATAATTCATTCTCAGCTGCTCAAGCTATATAAAATGGAAACATTAAGCCAATGACCCTTAGGGGTAGAGGCTAAATCAACAAATTAAAAAAAAAAAAAGTAAATACAATGTAGAGTTTTGTGTACACAATCTCCAGGAATTTATTTTAAATAATTCGTTAAGTATACTTAATTGTTAATTAATTTTTTTAATCATATTTTTTTAAAAATTATTTATTTAAAAATATTACAATCTGTCTCAAAGGACATTTATACTAGTGTTCAGAGATCACATTCATACTCCATGTACAATAAATAAAATAAATTACACAGAAAAATAATATATATATATATATATATATATATATATATATATATATACAATAAATAAGAATAAAATAACATAAAAATGACAAATACATATATATATATATACAATATTTACTCCGAGCCAGACTTGTCCCTCCAACTGTGGACGGAAAAGTATGTTTATCAATTAAAACACAAAACTGTCGTCAATGCTTTTTTTAATAACAGTAAACATCTTAGCCACATTCCATTAAAATTCTCACATTGTAAAACTCAGTAGATGTTAAGTAATTGTACTTAGCATTCGATAGAACCCCAAAACAAATACAGAGAAAGCAAACAGTTGGTAGTTCATTACTAACCCACCTCGGGAAGATTCAATTGATTTCCCCCCTGCAAGAATTAAGGGGTTAGGGAATTATTTACTTCCCTGAATAAGGCAGTACCAAACAACTTGCTTGGACTTAAGGCTTTTCAAGACTCCTCGTCGGTGCATATTCATGATCAACCCTATTTAGATCAGTTGCTGGAACAGTTTTATTTAAGCTGGTCTCGCAACTGTTAATAAAAGGTATATTTAATCACGTTCCAAGAACAGGCATGCCAACTAAAAGAAAAATTAAACTTGATACCTGCGTTATTTTAATGTAAAAAAAGAAGGTATTTTTAATATTTAAACTCTGCAACTATCAAGAATAGAAGTTCAAAATCAGGAAATAAAAGGAATGAAAAAAGAAAACCTCGATGAAAGTAATACGAAAGCAGTTACTTAAAAAAAAAAAAACAATCCCTAAAATATCTGCATCACAAACGTTCGGGAATACAAACATTGTTTAGCTAACACAATGTTAAGGATTATTTGAAAAAAAAATAAATATTAGACTCAGTATAATTAATGGTTTGGAATATTTAATAATAGGTCATTCCATTATCGTGGGTTTGAGTGTGTATTTGATAACGAGGTTTGAAATTAAATTTCTACATTAATTTTGAACAGTTTCGGTATTACTGGAAGACTTATCTTAAATTATTTTTCTGTTATTTTGAAAAAAAAAGTAGGTATTTCTTTTTTATAGTTAATATTAGTTTTACTGAAATTAAGAAAATGAGTTCAATTCTCTTCGTATACCGCTTTGGCGATTTTTTTTTTGTTGATGTCTGTGAAAATAAATAAATAAATATTGACAACGGTGACCTGCCAAAATCTTTTATATGATAAATTGATTGATTATATTTCTTTTTAATGAGGTACTAAAAACTCATGAACATCCATTTACTTTCCGATCAAATCGTAAGATAATTTGATCACAAAATCAAGAATAATGGTGGCCTACAAAATATTGGGCCGGTTAGCATGACCTCCACCCCCAACGGCGTTAGAAAATTTAATACAAAACATTAATAAAATATATGATTTTATCATAGTTTCGATTTTAGAAAATGGATATTACAATCCGCCGGCCATTAAGAGGTCCTATTACTCACTCCCTATAGCTCGGTCATTTTTAAAGAAAAAAAAACTGGTACGCGCAACACACAACTTTCACTTACCGCTCAACTTAGAATAGAAATTATTTTCTGACCATATTGGACTATTATAACATTTTTGAATTGTTGAATTTTGAATTTTTAATCAAGCTAAAGCTAAAACATTACAGATAACAAATCATAAATACCATTAAAATAACAAAAGTCATATTTATTATATCACCGGTAGATTATGGATTGAACAATTCGTTGATTATGGATCGTACTATTAGTTATTAAACTGTTACTTTTCTATTGCAAAGTTTACTAAAACGGAACTAAGAGACTTGCATTGTCTGTCATAGGCAGGTCAAAAGTTGTCACAATAATTGTAATTGGATACTATTGGAATATCACAAAAGGAAATGTCATCAAACTATTCAATATTTAATTTTCTAAAAGGTTACGAGATTATTTTTCGGAATAAACGGACGATAGATTGATAATAATTTAAATATAATATCAGATCTAGAGTTTTTAAACTACAGTAAATATATTTAAGGTTATAAACAAATCTATGAAATAATTTTACATTTCACTTCCTCTTTCTTACAAGTACAATGAAATAGTAGTGGATGTTGTTGAAATATCACAAATGGAAGATTCATCAATGTATTCACTAACTTAATTTTTAAAAATAAATGAAGTTAGTGAATACATTGATTACATTGAAGTAATTATATCAATGGAAAAAATAATAATAAAAATATCTATAATGTATATTTTTTTATTTGATTTATTATTCTTTTTTTTTTTATTGAGAAATATTACAATTTGTCACAGTTAAGGACGCTTATAATAGAGTTCAGAGAGTACATTCATACCGTATATACAAAAATATAAATAAATAAAGTAATAACAAAAGAATAAGAAAAAAGAACAAAAGAGAAAATAAAATAATATATATATATATATATATATATATATATATATATATATATATATAAGTTAAGGTACGGAGCGGGACAGTATTAGCGTTAATACCAAATGCATTGATGTAAACAATCTCAGAATGTATTTATAGAGGATAAGAAGGAGAAATAAACCAGTCTTGATTTCATCTTCATGCGTGTTATTTCTTAAACCTATTACTTTTTTTTAAGTGTTTTAAGCCCGCTACCTTAACTTATAAATATTTATATATACACATAAGCAAGTAAAAGTAGAAATAAAAGTAAAACAAACATCCTAGATAAAACATACCTATATGCATTATGATTTATTATTCTAAATTAAATTCATAACCAGAAAATTCTGACGGATAATTTTTTTCCATCTTTGTAAATTATTAAATACCTTTTCAAGTATTGCCATTGAAAGAAATGTTTATAAGATTGCAATGGTCGACCTGACTGAACTGAAAAAGTTCGTTCGATTTTATTGCCTGCTATCGTCCACTTGGGATTACGTTAAGTTTAATGGACCTAATAAAACTAAATTTAATTACACTACGTTCCTGCTTATTTTATATCTTCTAATTATATCTTAATGAGCGCAGTTTGCCAGAGTGAGCTGGTTCCTTACCATCTGTTAGCTTTATCGCAAGTTCTATCAAACGCCTTCCTCCGTCTTTCCTGCGTCTTCGTTGCAATATCAGATCTCATAAACCAATCCTCCTCGTCGATAAAAGGACATCAAGCTAATCCTTCGATAAATAAAGTATAAATCTTTATATAATAATTTTTATAAAATAAAAACTGTGTAAATCTATTGTGGTCCTCTATCTTGCGAAATAATAATATAGTTTTCAAGATATCACGTATATAATAATTTATTCGGCGTATATCTGGTATTTAAAAATAACACTTTAGGATACAAAAGATTAAAAAAACAACATATTTATTATTATTTTTTGACATATAATTTTATATATATATATATATATATATATATATATATATATGTGTGTGTGTGTGTGTGTGTGTGTGTGTGTGTGTGTGTGTGTGTGTGTGTGTGTGTGTGTTTGTGTGTTATATACACAACGTCCCGTAATTAGAAGGAAGTATTTAAAGAGTTGATAATAAAGTTCATAACAACAATGTGCTGATTTCCACAGAGAATTAGAGAATTCAAGTTTTGTATTTTTTATATAATTTATATTATAAATTATTTGCCCTTTTCTTTAACTAAGACGGAGTTACTCAACTTCTAAAAAAATTCCTTGTTTAATAAGCTTTAAGTCCATATTGATTTAAGTGAAGGCTTATCAGAAAATAAGTTCAGATTCCTCTAAAGTTGTGTAAAAAAAATATTAGATGATTTGATATCCTGTAATGTAAAAGTGTCTGCGTTTTTAGCCAAAATGACTACTATAAACTATTGAAAAGCTTTAATTTCTTTATTATCCATGACCAGATTTAATATCCTGTCATCTTGCATATTTTACATATATATTACACTCCAAATCCTGGAAAACAAGAAATAAAAGCTTTACAATGGTTAACTGTTGTCATTTTCGCAGAAAACAAGAGTACTTGTTTGGGCTTCAAGGCGTTAAACCCTATGGTTGTCAACGCCTGTGAGTCAGTTAAATTTTGTTGTCTGTTGAGTTTAGACTCCTTATAAGATAGAAAAAAGAATAAATGATCAAAAAACTAGTAATAATTAAATATAATAATAAATATTTAAAAACACATGAAAATGAAATAAATAAAAATAAAAAATACAATAAAATAATAATTGTATTCATTTCTATACTGTATCTAATACTCTATTTATTTTAAGAAAGTTGATAACTGTTTTAATGTTTAATTCGTTATTGTTTGGTAGTTTGATTGGATGTCTAGGCGCAAAAACATCCAGGTCATCAGCGCCCGATCAACTAAATAACACTACTTTTATACTGTTTGGATAGTTAGTCCAAAAAAAAAAAGAAAAAAAAGGGATAAAAATAATTAAATAAAAGGATTGATAGAATAAAATAAATAAATAAAAACAAAAATAGACGTTTATTGATTACAAGATAGAATAAATAAATAAATAATCTTTAAAAAAGTAGAAATAAATCAATAAATGAGTTGAAATTAATAACCAAATAAACTTTTAAAATAAAATAAAATAAAATGAAATGAAGTAAATAAATAAAAAAGAATAATAAATAAAAAAGAATAATAAATCTGCAAAGGATCGTAATTTATAAACTTGTATGTTGTTTAAGTCTTTCAATATCTAGGAACTTGAGAACTTTGGTAACGATTTGTTCTTGGCTTCCCAGTATATTCTGGGGTATTCCGAGATCTTTTAACCTTGCGGTGTAAAAAGGGCACTCTTCCAAAACATGTTTTATGTATAGTTAGTGACTGGTAACACTTTTGACATCTGGGGATAAGATCTTTTGTTATGAGATGGAGGTGTGTCATTCGTTATTGTTTAATACTACTGATATATCCGATTCTAGATGTAATCTGTTTAAGCTTGATGTATAATAAAGGCATTCCCGATAAATATGACCGATAGTAAAATGGCTATTGCAGTAATGACATTTTGGTGGTGGCTTTTTAATAATATGTAAGTGAGTCAAATATGTGCATCATATTCTTAACACCTGGTCACGGCTCCCCTCTGCGGATAGTACGGTTTGATGTGGTCCAAGGCTTCAATGATTTTTTAATAAATTTTAATTTACAAGGTGGGCTTTCGTTCCACACATATTACCAACCATTCGATATTTCCTTTTTGAGAGGATAACTCATTTCATGAAGGGCCAGGATAGCAGTACCTCGGGAGCGCGAGTACTTTTTGGCTGCCTTATCTGCAAGCTCATTACCAACTATTCCCACGTGACTGGGAACCTATATAAAGCCAACTTCTTTTAGCTAAATTTTCAAGAATACAAAGATATTTGCTTATATACAGGACAACTGGATGATTTGAGTACACGTAATTTAAACCTTTTTAATAAATTCAAGGAATCAGCCAATAATACTATTGTGTTTGGAATTATTGACATACAGAAGTGGAAGGCTGAGTCTGTTGCAAGAAGTCTGTTGCTGTATATAAGGTGCTGAATTTATGGTGGGTTTTTGAATTTCTGTATAGTGTATAGGTAAGTTATTTAGGAATGATGAACTGCTGAATAAATGATTTCTGACAGTGAGAGTGTGGATTGGTTTTGTTTCTAAAAGCGCTAGTGAATTTTGGTTTAAATATATAGTAATGGGTAGGATTTTAATTTTGAGCAAGTAGTCTTGAAATATTATTAACAGTCAGTATTTCCTTCTAAATAAAAATCACGAGTACTATATAGTAGGTGACACAATAAAAAATCATACTTTTTTTTTAGGTGAATCTAATGTTTTAGATTTTGTAAAAATTTACGAATACGATCATTAGTAGTACGATCATTGAAGATCACGACATTTTTAATTATTCATAATATCTTCGAAAGGAATAGCCAATTATTTCAACATTTTGCTTGACCAAGAATTTATTGAACAGTTCATTGGTTCTGCGTGCTTATTTAAAAGGTCAATAGACTTGGTAAAAGAGCTCTCGTTAAAAAGTATTCCAGTATTTTTTCAATGCCTAAAATTACAAATTTTTAATAAAATGGGGTTTGCGATGAAAAAGAAAAGTTACATTGTTCTTAATAAAGAAAGTGAAAGTTTTCTGAGAAAAGTTTACTCGGTACTGGATAAAAAAGAAATTCATATTGCCTTTAATTTTGCAGTTTTATCTATTTTCTTTCCCTATTATAACATCTCTGAATTTGATATTATGCTTTAGTTTTATTGCAACACTCTGTAGCTTTTAAAATTTTAATTATAATTATTCGAACAATTGTATTTGTTCATTAGTTCATTTGTCATTTTACTAATTTCGTATTGTTAATTTTTTTTTTCATTTTTCTGATGAAACATATTTTTATCTTTAACCCAACAGTAACTTCATTGAAAACGCATCATTTTCTCATTATTGTTCATTTTCATCATTTCGAGTTTATATTATATTTTTGCATGTTGATAAAAATGATTTAATTATGAAAAATAATTTAACACAACTATTTACTTAATTCTTAATTATTTCCTCGTAGTCATCTTATAAAACAAATTGGACATCGAAAGGGCTGTATTGAAAATAAAATTAAAAATTGATGATGATAAAGAAAATTGTGAATATCATCTTTAAATAAATATAATTCATTCTATTCATTTAATTTTACTTTTTGTATTGGTACAGACACCTCAATACATTTAAGAACATTGGACAGTGTTGGACATAAAGTAAATTTTTCTTGTTACCTGGTTGCTATTCAGAGCGAATGAGCTTCCCAAACCCAAAGCATGAAAAGCTATCAAAATAGGAATTGCAGTAAAAAGAAGTAAAGATGTACAGAAAATAAGAAATACTTTATAGTGCAACATTCAGCGAAAGAAAAGAAGAAATGAGATAAGATTAACACGAATAAGAATCCTTATGACAAAGGGGAAACCAACCATTCTAACTCTGGCCGCCCTTCTTCAGCTGCTTACACCCAGGCTTCTTAGATCATTTTCGACGTCTTCCAGCCAACAAATCCTAGGCCTGTCTCTTTTCTTCTTCCACCCGGATTTCCCTCCACCATCATTTTAAGGAGCCTACCATGTCTCATTCTTTGCACCTGACCTAACCATATTATCCTTCTCTTCTTTATGGTTAAATAGCTTCTTCAGTTTGTCATTTGTCTTCATACGCCAAAGATTTCCTTCTTTGGTTGGCCATAAATTCTACGAAGGATTTCCTTTCCCACCTGTTCAATTACCAATTTCTTTGAGCGAGTCCAGCACTCGCTTCTATAAGTCACAACTGATTGCAGGACCGTCTGATATTCTCTTATTTTGAGAGATCTTGGGATATCAGGATTTCGAAAATTTTTTTTAGAAACTAATGACACTTATTACCAGCTGTGATCCTTGCATTTATTTCTTCTCTGATGTTGTTATTCTCATTGATAACAGTGCTTAGATAACTAAATTGTGTCACTCTTTCAAAACGATGTTCAGCGCCACCGATATAGCGCCTTTTACTCCCTCGTTGTTAACTTATATTTAGTTTTGTCTTGATTTATGACGAGTTATGTTCTTTTTGTAGCCTCTTCACACTCGTTGAAGGCTCCAATGAGTGCATGCGTGTACTTCCTGCAATGACTACGTCATCCGTAAATGCTAGGTGTTAACGCCGCATACGTTCAGATCTTTTTTTTTTTTTTTTCTCACCATATTTACTCTTTTAAATGCGCCGTACGTATGCGGCGTTAACACTTGGTGTTGAGTCATTCCGTCATATATGCATCATCCTGACTTTGTAAGGATTGATCTCATGACTACTATGCACGCTAAGATAAAAAGAGGATCTCCCTATTTCCGCTCTTCTGGATGCCACATTCTTTCGAAAACTTACCTTGAATTTTCACCATACCTTTGCTGTCCTGAAATTTTAGCATAACAAGATTGATAAGCCATACGTGCTTGTTTAAGGTGAAAATTTGTAATACTATAAAATAAGGCTCTGTTTATTTTTTCACCATTAGTGAAATATAAAATAATGCAATGACTTGAAGATGACTTACCGGCCGAAACGTAGCTATGGAAATTAAAATAAATATGGTGAAAAAATTAACAGAGCCTTATTTTATAATATAAGCTTCGACGGCCATTCAAAAACTTTTAATCTTTTATACATTTAATTTCTCTTGATACTGTCATAGGCTTCCTTGTAGTCAATATAAATATGATGTTGATAGACAACCCATTCTTGCCATTTTTTGAGCTTAACTCTCATGGAGAAGATGTGGTCTATTGTTGAACTTCCAGAGCGAAATCCACTCGACGTAAATTAAAACATAGCGTTAATGACTTAATATATTGTTAAACGGAACAATATTCCGCTAGAGCCTTGAGCTCGCTGATAAAGCAATAATTTAAGGATGATGTAAGTGCCACACGGGCGATACGCCATTACCGCAAGCTAGGGTAGGTGCTTGATCGTTATTGGTCGGGAATTGAGGCCTCAGCCCCTCGGCTTGGAATAATTAAATGTTCTCCGCTTCTCCGGTGTGTTTATGTAAAACATCCTCTTCTCTTACACCGCCCTCTTTGGTACTTACTTATTTCAAAATTACTTTTTAGCACATTGTATATTTTAAACTTAAATATTGATTAAAGATATGTCATAAAACCTCGATTTGATAATTATTAATTGAAACAACAACAAAAAAATTGTTGAAAATGTTAGGCACAGCATGCAAAAAATACATGATTATATTAATAAATTAAATTAAACAGTTTACTAATAAAAATCAACGTCGATAAATATATATGACTGTTTGGTTAGCAGATTGAAGATTAAATTATTCAATATTAATGAAAGTTGAAAGTAATATTTTTAAATATTTATATATATATATCCGCTGATTCCGTTGACAAAAACTGTCTTTGTAAGATCACGACTGAGCTGGGTGTTCCCGGGAAATTAGTGAGGTTGACGAAGGCGTGTACAAATGATCCTAAATGCATTATACTAATACAATGAGAAGTATCTGAAGTCTTTGAATTTTGAACGGGTTTGAAGCAGGGAGATGGATTCTCACCGATGCTGTTCAACTTAACATTAGAGAAACTAATAAGAATAAGATCATCCGAAGATGGAGGGGTGCACGTTGGAATGGAACATAAAATCCTAGTATATGCCGGTGATATAGCTGTTCTCGTAAGTAATCAAGAGGATATTGAGAGACTCGAGACAAATCGGACTGCAGGTCAATGTAGATAAAACAAAATACATGATAGTTAGCCGAAACATCCACCCTAATAATATGATGTGCGTCATATTCTAAGTCATTCTCGAAAGTAGACAGATTCAAATACCACGGCTCCACAATAATCTCAATAAATGACCAACTAACCGAGATAGACCAGCGAATAACAAGTGCGAACAGATCCTTCTTCTGTCTTTCAAAGGTACTGAAATCCAGAAAAATCTACAGAAATCTCAAAATAATTGTGTACAACGCAGTGATTAAGCCAGTTCAGCACTACAGTTCTGGGCTATAACAGGCACACTAGAAGCCAGAATTGAAAGATTCGAAAGAAAAGTTCTACGTAGGATAACAGGAGAAGGAACAATAAAGAACTGCTGAAAGGAACGGGTTAGTCAATATCTCATGACATGGAGGAAAGTAGGTTAAGATGGGCAGGCATGTAGCTCGGAGCAATCCATCAGGACGCCTTTACATGACAATGGATGCCAGATTAGTAGGCAAGAGACTACGTGGAAGGCCAAAAACAAAACACGTGGCAAAGGCCCAGATGGGTAGATAGGATAAACAAAGATACGGCTGAGCTTTATGCCGCAAACTGAAAGCAGTAGCCCAATATAGGCAGAGGTAGAGAAGGCTGGTTCAGCCGGCCAAAGATCTACAAGTAGAGCCAACCGAAAAAAAAAAAAAAGAAAAAAAAAAAAAAAAATATATATATATATATATATATATATATATATATATATATATATATATCTTTTTATATCAGCTGGATATTTTTAAAGAGTATATTTATATAATTTATTTATATAATTTATGTATCTTCAGTCGTTAATAGTTTCAAAAGTAAGTACACTTTTTATCCAATTGTCCACTATATTTCATTTCTTTTTATTTTATTTATTGTTACATTCCGCATCTACCCGATCGGGTCATTAGCGGCTTTAGATGTAATCAAATTAGGTGTACAAATTTAATGTCTTTTATAAATTCAAATACTTTTTGTATCTTTTCTTCGTCATCTGAAAGTGCTTCAGATATGTTGGAAGGTATATTATGTTTTGTTCTGGTGTCAGAGTATAGTCTGCAAGTTGTTACAATGTGTTTCAGTGTAAGTGATGTGTTGCATGTTTTACAAAATGGTGGTTCCAGGCCTCTCATTAGGTAGCCATGGGTAAAGGCTGCATGTCCAATTCTAAGCCGAGTTAAAATTATTTCTTCTTTCCTGTTCTTTCTGAAAGAGGTCGTCCACGGTTTGGTATCTTTTTTAATTTCTTGCAATTTATTCGTAGATTGGTTCCACTTGAATTGCCATTTTTCATTTAGGATTTTTTTGCATTCCAATCTCCATTCAGCAGTGGACGTTAAATTGATCATTGTAGTTCCATTAATTTTTCTTCTTGCCAGGTTCGCAGTTCTATCTGCAGCTTCGTTCCCAGATATGCCACAATGTGAGGGTGCCCATGCGAGGACGTTGTCTCTGTCCGACGAGTTCATTTTTTTCAAACCAGTTGAATTAATTCTGAAACAGATTTTTATTATGTCATCTGACATTATTTTTAAAAAAATATTAATTTATTTATAACAATGTGACTGTTAATGTCATTGCATAATATGTGAAGTTAAAATTGTTAATACGAACTATTAAATTTTTAAGCTTTAAAGTTATTTTATATGTATATATATATATATATATATATATATATATATATATATATTTTATGTGTATATATATATATATATATAAATATATATATATATATATTTATATATATGTATTTTTTTTTCCCTACGTGGTAACCCCACACAAGGATCGTTTATTTGATTTTCCTTCATGCTCCATGCCTTAAAGACATACTACATGAATTACATTTGTTTACAATTGTTTTTTTTTTCTAGTTTCACATGATTTACATTTTTAGTTCAAATTTATATACATTAACAAAAAAAAAACACAAAGAATAAACACACAAAAATTAAATCGGAAAATTAAATATTAAACACACAAAGTCAATCCAACAAAGCCAAAAAGAAATCACCCACGCTGCCCATCCCTGGTTAGTAAGTCGAAGTCGATCGATCTAATAAATCTAAGAAAGTCTGTCTTGAATTCAGTAAATAACTTTTGTTCCGTCTCAGGCCAATTTCCTCTTTTGATAATTATGCTTTTTATTAACTCAAATCGCTGTCTGTCAAATCGTTTACATTCATATATTATATGTTTAAAATTTTGAACCTGTCCGTCTTCATCACATAAGTCTGTTTGTATAATGTTGAATCTTTTAAGATATTGTTTTGTATTCCCATGTTCCGTAAGTACTTGCGTAAGTTTGTAGTCATTACTGTGAATGTGTCTGTAATTGTGAATTGAAATGTGTGGTATAAATCTGTGTAAGCTTGGTGACTTAGCTGAGGTCACCCATATGTGATCCCATCTTTTGATGAAATCCAACTTTAAATTCATATTAATATACGATAAAGGAGCTTGATGATACGATGGCGGCAAATCGCTTTTAGCTGCTTCTTTTGCAAGGCAATCGGCTCGTTCATTGCCCTCAATCCCACAATGTGCTTTTACCCATTTTAGAGTCACTACTTTCCCTACAGTTCTCATCATTAACAATTTGTTTCTAATTTGGTCAGTCAAGTAATCATGAATGTCCCAATTATTAACAGAGTCTAGCAGAACTTTGTTGTCTGTATTTATAGTAACGTGAGTATTCGTTTGTAGAGGGTATTCATATATGTATTCAGTAACCTTTAAAACAGCGAATTTTTCTGCCTGATTATTTGAGCAATATGATTCTAATTTATATTGATGTTCTATATTCCTACCATCTTGAGCTCTGAACAACCATGCACATCCAACATTCTCGCCGTCCTTACTACCATCAGTGAAAACATCAGTATTTTCAGAAGTAATTCCCGGTCCAGTCCATAAACTTGTTGCAGGGTGTAACCAAGATTTACAGTCAGTGATTCTTTCTATTTTGTCTAGGGTCAGGTCTTTGTATCCTCTCTTTCCTTTTCTAATGTTATATAAGGTCGTTCGTTCTTCAATCTTCATTTGGATTGGCAACAGCCCTGCCAATAATATTGTGGCCTCGAATGATAGTGTACGATAGCCCTTACATATCTTAATCGCAATTAACCTCTGAAGCCTTTCCAACTTCACCAAATTTTTCTTACGTTCAACGGCCGGATGCCAGACATGCACAGCGTAGAGCATCTTAGGAAGTACAGCAGCTTCATAAATTTCCTTTAACACTTCCGATCTGAGTCCCCATGTCGCTCTTGCAGCCACTGATAGTCCATTTATAATCCTTAAAGTGTTGTCATATAGATTATCTATATGTCTGTTCCAATTCAGTTTTCTGTCAAATAGAAGCCCCAAATATGATAATGTATCACATTGCGTTATTCTTACTGTATTGAGTCGAATATCCAATTCTGGTACAATTCTCTTTTTTGTGAAGATTATATATTTTGTCTTGTCTAGATTAAATTTAAGTTTGTTGCGTCTAGTCCATCGTCTCAGCCTTGATAATGTTATGTTTGCTATTGTCTGTAATTCATCGAAATCTCTTCGTTTTATAAGTAATAATAAATCGTCTGCGTATGCTAATAATGTTGAATTTTTCTGTAGGTCTATTTCGAAAACAGTATTGATTAAGATGTTCCATAGTATAGGTGATAGTGCTGATCCTTGAGGAGTTCCTAGCGTCAATTTCTTGTCAATATAATGAAAGTTTGTTTGGATTGCAAGTTTTCTGTCAGAAAAATAATTTTGAATGATTTTGTACATGTTTTTTGGACATTTATATTTCTTTAGATTATTTAAAATCGCAGGCCACCAGGCGTTGTCAAAGGCACCCGCGATATCCAAAGAAACAACCAACAAATTACTATTTTGCCGGAGTGTACTGGTGATATGGTCGTTCAATTCACTGAGTGCATCGTCAGTTCCTGATTGGGGTCTGAATCCAAATTGGTGTCGGTGGAGTATATTGTTACTAAGTAGATGATGCATTAATCTATTTTTTATTATTTTTTCAAAAATTCTACTCATTACAGGAAGCAAGTATATATATATATATATATATATATATATATATATATATATATATATATATATATATATTATATATATATATATATATATATATATATATATAATATATATATATATATATATATATATAATATATATATATATATATATATATATATATATATATATATATATATATATATATATATATATATATAATATATATATATATATACATATATATATATATATATATATATATATATATATATATACATATATACATATATATATATATATATATATATATACATATACATATATACATATATATATATATATATATATATATATATATATATATATATATATATATATATATATATATATATATATATATATATATATATATATATACATATATATATATATATATATGTATATATATATATATATATATATATATATATATATATATATATATATATATATATATATATATATATATATATATATATACATATATATATATATATATATATATATGTATGTATATATATATATATACATATATATGTATATATGTATATATATATATACAACAGATGCCTTAAATGCATTTCAGCTTGGTGACGTTTCGATTCATTTGTGACAGCCTTAACGTTCCTTCGCCAGCATTGTCATAGAATCCAACTGCTTGTCTTTTTCCTCTCAGCTTGATAATTTAATCAATCCAAGTTTTTCCGGTTTCGTCCTTTTGACCTCTTTTCTCTGGATCTTACCTCAAGAAATTTCTTATTTTCTCTGGTGTAGAATGATGGACGGTCAGTTCATCCTCAGAACTTGGCCGAACATTAGAAAACTTTCTTTTCCACGGTTTTGATATTGGTGACACCTTGACATATTCTCTAATCCGTTAGTTTTTGATGTGATCTGTTCTAGTTCAGCCATCGACTCCCCTTATTTTACTTTAGCTGAATTTTGTAGGTTTAACATGAATGCTACAATATTCAACTCACAACAGTATAGTTAGGAAGGAAGAGTGTATAATACATATATTTTTCACATTGTTGACCACTTGTTTCCCTAGGAAAGCGTTGCACATCTGACATCAAATTTTCATTTAGTCTGAACTGTTTAGTCTGATACATCTTTTCACTAACTGGATTATGCCATACTTCATAATATCCACGTTATCATAGGCTCATGTTTCATTTTTATTGTTAAAAAACCAATCTAATCCTCTTTCGATGTCCTGTTAGGTTCGGAATAGATTTCGAATCATGGAATTATGCGGATTCAAAAATAAATTTTACTTACTTTGGGCTAGGTCCAGTAAATAGCGTGGGTTGGGAAAAACGTCCCGCCCAAAGCTTAATAAGTGACCAATGATGTCGATGCCCTTGTTTTGGAAGAAAACAACATTCATTCGATTTTCCAGTTTAGGACGACTTTCTTTTAATTTTTTCGAATGAATTTTTGTTTTTAAAGATTACATACACCTCTGTCACGTTTACTTAGGTTAGAGATTGGGGTAACCAAATATTAAATCTGGAAACGTAGCCATGATTTTGAAAAAAGTTTTGAGACACATCTAGGAATATGACAATCTCTCGCAATGATTGGGTGGGATTTCGGTCAATAATGACTTCAACACTGCTCATTTCAATTTCTTGTGGAAGATCGCATCATTAAGTGACATTGACATTTGTCCCGGAATAAAATTATTTTATATTCTATTCTATTCTATGTCAAAATTTCCTAAACGATGTTTAACAATATAATATTCACAAGTGCGTTTGGTAAAGCCATCATCCCTATATACAATATTTGATCTAATTTACCATTTATTCTTTAACGTATGTGATAGGATCTATGAATAAATCCGATAAAATAAACTAGGTAACATTTTTAATATAAATTTTGAATAGTACACAGGTTTACAATTAAAAGCTCCCGGATTGCTTTACAAACTCCATAAATTCCTTCCCCCTACATATTTTCATATTATCATCAGTTCTATCTTACCGATAGACACTTCATAGTAAATCACAATAATACCTATGCATCCCTCTTATCTAAATCTGCCGGAGTTCCTCAAGGTAGTATCCTTGGTTCTATCCTTTACACAGTTTATGCAGCTGATATCCCAACCCATCCTAACACTGTCATCACCACCTATGCCGATGACACATGTATCCGGTCAGTTAATAATGATCCAAGAATCCCAAACTCATCAATCACAAATCACAAACCTTGAAGAATGGTGTCAAAACTGGAGGATTAAAATAAATTCCAATAAATCCCATCAAATTACCTTTACCCTTTGTCGTAAACCAATGACTTGCTGTCCTATAGTATCCTTTAATAACACCCCACTTATTCATGTAGAACAACTCCGACACCTAGGACTCCAGCTGGACAAACGTCTCACTTGGAAACCTCATACAAGACTGAAACGACAAGAAACTGCTCGACGTTTTCGCTTACTCCAACACTTACTTGACAAACGCTCTAAACTTCCAGTTAATTACAAACGACTCATATACATGACTATAATAAGACCTATTTGGACTTATGGAGGTGAGATATAGAGCTTAACAAAAAAATCAAATTCCTCTCGTACCCAATCTTTACAATCCAAAATCTTTCGTAAAATCCTCAATGCTCCTTACTTTGTCACAAATAAAATAATCCTTAAAGACCTCAATGTTCCATATGTTTCCGATTTGGCTAAATCCAGATACCTATCCTTCCATAATAAACTTCATAACCATCCGAATCCTCTTGTTTCTAATCTTGCTTCCTCTTCGATTCCTGATAACCCTCCGAGGCTTCTGAAAAGAAGATGGCCTCGTGATCTCTTCATGTAGACAAATTATTAGAGTGCTACCAATGGATAGTTTCTCAACAAGCGTGTTTCATGTGATTATATTCCACTGTACACATTTACTTGATGTAGTCATACTAATACAGTTGTAAATATCATAATAAAAGTTAAAAAAAAAAAAAACAACAATCAAAAGCAACAAACTTCTCAAGGTTACTTCATGATTCGACATTGCATTTTGCATTACCATGCAAATACTCTGCTAACCTTTGACATTGATACAAATATCCCTCTACCTACGCCAGGATCGCCCTTACTCAATTATTCAGTGAGATACTGTGAGTATTTGGCTCAAACCATGTGCAAATTATTGTATTAATTGGCACCTTTCAAACTGCTGATGATCAAATGCGCTGGTAATTGCAGAATTAAAAAACAATACCCAACAGCACATAACTCCTGACTTGATATCGGTATTTTGATTGGTCAAGGAAGGAGTTCACTCATAAATAGATTTTTTAGTCTCCTCTCTGTATTCCGGTGCGTTTGTTAAAACTAGAAGTTTTTAATAAATATTTATTTCAAGAAAATGTAGTATAAAAAACAAATAACCTAAATGAGTAAAATCAAAAAGCATTTATATAAACATTTTTATTTTCAAAACATTAAGAAAAGAAATGTAATCATAACTTGGGGCTCGAATTTTTAATTCAGTCCAAATGTGATCTAAAATAAAGGGAAAAATTCGTTAATAAAAGTCAAGTACCAGAGTAAAAAGGAGACCTTATAAAACATTTTTGGATTTCCTATTAACTTGAAAAGGGCGAAGAGGTTGGTATAAATTGATGAATACTCTGACAGAACTTTTAGAATCGGGGGACAGGTGAATTCATAGCCAGAAGTGTGTAAAAGTTCTTAACTCCACTTTAACGAGGGCAATATATTAAAAAACTTTACCACTTCTTTTTCTAATTATGAAAAATTGGTGACCTAAAAATGAAATTAACCTCTTGGCTTCTCGAGGCCTAGAAATTTTAAAATTATATTTCACAGAGAATTTTTTTTTTTTTGTTTTCCTCCGGTGACAAAAGTGTTAGTGTTCCTGTATTGCTTGTTGTTAATATATATATTTGTGTGCAATTAAATAGGAAACCAAAATGCTTTCATACTTTGATTAAAAACAGTATAGGATTTTCAGAGTCAAAAGGCATTCCATTCCTATTCCACAGCCATTCTTAATTTTTACTATATATATATATATATATATATATATATATATATATATATATACTATATATATCATATATATATATATATATATATATATATATATATATATATATATATATATATATATATATATCTTTACCCCAGTGGTAACGAACACCATGTCCATTTATATATTTGTTCAGAGGAGCCAATGTTTCATAACTTTGAACAATTATAATTCGTTTCTCAGTTACTGAATCTGTACTCAGGAGGTAAAGGAAACCATGTCATATTTTATTTTTGTTGAAGTAGCCAATTCACCATAACTTTGTTTCTTAGTTAGTAAATTATTTTTTAAAAAAAATGTACCTGGTGTCGTTTACATCTGGGACACAGATATATTGTTATTTTAAATTAGCTCATGAGATACTATCATCGTTTCTTGTTGCAAAAATATGTTAAATAGGTTAATACTTTCTTATTATAATATTATGTTCAGATAATTATCTTAAATAAATAAACTAACCATGTGATATATTTTGCTAGTGTTTATTTAAAATTCACTCATTGATGCATTTTTCAAGATTAAAGCTATACAAATTTCTCATGGTTTCAATGAAATTCATCTAAGCGAATATTTCCTTAAAAAAAAAATAAAAGAAATAATTATTACGGTATCTAACTACGGATAATCTTTTTATATTTAAAATTTTCCCATCAAATGGGTTTCCTTAACCTACTTACTTTTAATGGTCTCCTTCCATATGTTTTATTCCAGAGTCCATTCTTCCTGCAAACTATAATGCGTTATTGACTCTTCTTAGTTTTTCTGGACAGATCTTATGCTCTTCAATCCATTTTCCAAAAGTAAACCTCTCTTGTTGACAATCTCTCGTCAAACATTCTTTTATACCACCTGAGAAACTTTTTTTTTTTTTCTATATCTTCGGGCATGTTTTTTTTTACCTAACCCATTATAAAGAGGACGGTTTGACTGGGTACATTGGGGCGTAGGTCCCAGATAGCCCGGTTCTGAAAGTAGTGGCTTAGATTTCTACCTGGGTTGGTTAATTTTCATTTCTTGGAGGCCAATGTAAATGGATCTTAACAGGAGTTTGCAAAACGGGCAATGTGGCCCACTTACCGAACTAGTTCCTCTGATACTACCAGTATCAATACCTGTACTCATTTTAAATAAATATAGACTGTAGATGGTCCTGGGTGGCATAACACGGACAAGGTGGCTCAATTTGCTCGAAGGTAGGATTTCGTGTTTCTTCCCTGATGATACCTAGTGATAAATGCCTGCACCCATTTTAAATAAATATTATAGATTTTGTTTATGGAGGATTTTGCGCAATGTTACATAGCCTTGGGATAGATATGGATTCCTTAGGAATAGATGCAGATTACCGGAGACGGCTAATTACGTCATAGTCAACTGCACCGCCTCTAATCGCCTAAGAGCCAGATTGATACATAAAACTGGAATCTATGTCCTCACAGAAAATAAATTTCCTCAATAAGTGGCGGAGCATAACTACAAGTAATACACATATTTTATGTAAGGGGAGAAAGCTGCTCTTGGCCTGGTACACTTTAATCTGGGAAGAAGAAGACCAACTCCAGGAAGGCCTCAAGAATGACGGAACTATTTTCTAACCGAAGACCTGAACAAAAGAAGAAAGTTTTTTTGTATTTCAAATCCTCTATGATTAATAGCAGGGATGGTATACACCCATTTCTGTGACAATGAATAAATAAATAAATGAAACTAAAGTCATGATCATTGTATAGGTTCTTGTTTATGACATAATATGGAGCATTGACTATTGCTTGAATGACATAACAAGAAGGAAGGAAGATTAATAGTTTGTTTCAATTGAGAGATGAGATGTTCTGTTTAGCAGTTTATCAAATTTGTAGATGTTGGACTGTACTTACTAAATCAAGCTATAATATATTAAATGGCAATTTGACTTATAACCATCCTCAAATTTAGACTGTATACAAAATTTTCAAAATATTATACTAGATGCTGATCCGAGTGTTAAAATTCATCAGTAATTATATTGAGATATGAATTAAACTTGATTTGATCAGGTTTTTGCTTCCAATTTATTGGAATTCTTAAGCGATTAAAAATTCATTGTTTGTTGCATCAGTCTTTTATTTTATTTTACATTCAAATGAGATTTAATTAACATTTATCAATTCAGCGGTTTATTTATTTTTAATCATTTGATTTTTTAATTGACGATTTATATTAATTAGTTATTAATTTTTTGTTATTTCTGGTGAAAAAATTTATTCCATACTAAAGACCAGAATTGTACAAAAATGTCACAATTTTTATCCGACTCCGGTTTTCCTCAGTGAGCGTGATTTTATTCAGCCTGATTTCACTATTAATATAAGGCAATAATAATAATAATTTTATTTTCATATGTGAAAAATAACATCTAGAAAATCTGATAAAAAAACATTGAGACATTGTTTACGTGACCGTAAGTCAAGAGTTAGTTGCCTACATTGACATTTATTGATATTTACTTACAAATATATATTGTGAGATATTGAAAATAGAAATATTTTTGTAACATTATATGTATATAACTGAGAAAATAATTTAAATTTTAAATTTCAATGTGGATTTAAGGTAATTAGGCAATTATGCATAGGTAATAAGCAAAATTAATTTGTAAATGAAATAGTATACAAAGATAATGAGTTTTCGATTGGTTTACATATGTTTGAGATTAAATATATTAAATTTTAAGTATACAAATATTTTATTTAATAGTATAAGAAAATTGGACAAATACAAACACCAATTATGGTTTTTAATAACAAAATTAAAAATAAGATGCATTGATAATAGAGCTGTGAATAAATTGCTGTTAGTATTAATTTACTATGTATGGAATAATTTAACTACATATGAAGATACTTTAATAATTTATTTAGTATTTGGTGTAAATGGGTATATCTCAGTATATTTTTTTATATTTACTTATCGTTAACTTATGTTATTTTATTTATTGTAGATACTTTTTGAATATTATTTAGTTATTATTTTCCTCTGTTTAATTTATATTTCTCGTACTATAAAATTAAACAAATGATAAATGATGTAAATATTAACAAGTAACATCTTTAAAATATATTATTAAAACATTGTGGCATTAGTTACGTGACCATCAGCCACAATCAGTTACCGATAGTTATTAATATTACGATACAAATATGTATACAGTGAAATAAAATCCATTTCACTTCATCAGGTATATCTCTATATCTCTAACCAAACTACATCTATAATTCCAGACTAATTGGTAGTATGTTAATTAAACCAGGAATGTTTTTAACATTTAACTGTTCGATTAATTCTTCTGGAAAAACATCGTTTTGAAAACATTTTTTTCCGGAATTCATGTAGTATGGGACAAATAGCTATCAAATTAAAATTATTCTACTTTATTTCCATTACATAGGGAATATATTTGAACTTGCTTGACCTTTGTTATGTATTTTATAATTTATGGTTATTATTTCTCACCTTGGTTTAAAAACCCAAAATATATTAATAATTCTCATAGTTTCAAAAAAATAAATCTTATTTTCGTCATACTGTAGTTTTTTATGTAACAAAAATTTGTGTGTTTTATTTACTCTATCTATATAATAGTTTTATAACAATATATATCTCGAACTAGACCTTAATTTTTTTTTTATTCTGAAATAATTTCAAACATCATGAATAAAAAAATATTACGACCTTTAATAATGAAACTGTTAGCTCACTGTCTTTTAAATAGCCGAATTTTGGTAAAAAATTTAGAAGAAAAGCTGAAAATGAAAACCGTAGCCCATATGTTCCACTGAAGCATAAATAAGAATTAACGATGATAACGGGCTAAGAGGGGACAGGTTAATTAACTCGACTCGCATGAGAGTTATATACTTCTAAATGAATTTATCCTCTTTACTTCTGAAAAATGGCACAGAGATATTAAAAACTACAGGCTGTAATGAGGCCCAAGAGAAAAAAAACTTTATTTTTTAAAAACGAAATTTCGGATCCTAGTTAATATTATGCATATATATATATATATATATATATTTAAACCTTGGAATGTTTCATCAAATCCTTGTTGGTTGATGGTATTGCTGTCCTTGAAAGCAACCTAGGGGATATTGAGAAACGGTGAAAATCGGTCTAGATGTAAATGAAAATAAAACAAAATATATGAAAATAAGTCGTAATAGAAAATAATAATAAAATATAAAATTAATAAAAAAACGTCAAGAAAAGACAATAATAAGAACTGCGTAGTAGCGAAATCGTTCCCGAGAGTAGGCAATTTATAAGAAGTCCTCCGCAATAACCTCAATGAATAAACAATGGTCGGAAATTGACTAGCGCAAACAGCGCCTTATTCTATCTTTCAAAGATATCAAAAGAGAGAACAATTTAAAAAAAAATTCAAATTAAGGGTGCAAAATGTTATGATAAAGCCAGTTCTGATATATGGCTGCGATACCTTCACATTACCAGCTCCCTAAATAGATGCATAAAAAGATTTGAGAGAAATATGTTCCGAAGTGATCGGATCAGAATACTAGCACATGAAAGAAAAAAAAAATATAAAGAGCTACTTACTCAAAATGGTTAACCAATATCTCATGATGTAAAAACATGGAGATCAAGTTGAAAGAGAGGAGGGGGGATATCATGTAACTTCTAGCAATCTATTTGGAAGCCTCCACACAACAATGAATATCTCAGTAATACGAAAAAGACCATGTGAAAGGCCAAAATTCAGAGGAATACATCGAATAAAAAAAGACGCAATATAGCTGCATACAAATAACAAACAAAATAAACGGATTTAGAGAAGACTGTTAAGGCGAAATATCTACGAGGTCTGTTATGCAAAATTAGTAAGGAATTATTGTTTTTTGATCAAAGGTTGTGCGAGGAGGTGGCCCAGATCACAATCAACCGCTATATTCCTCATATTAATTATTTATTATATTAAAAATAATATATGTATACATAATTAAGTAAAAAAGACACTTCATAGTGCCTGAGTGTGTACCAGGAGGATTTCTCACCCGACCAGGATCTATTTACCAATGATGAAAAAGAACCAATAATTATCTGAATCATTAAAGAACATATCTTTCTCATTGAGATAACCAGATCGCATCCTTATTATTTAATAAAATAATTTCTTTCATTATATATTTTTTCATGCCTTGCTTTTCAACAGAGATCACAATATCCTATATGTCACTAGGCATAATTATCTTTGATTATAAACTTGAATTTCAATTATAGCCATCTTTAATATGAAATTTCAGTTTGTGCGACTTTTTTTTATATCTAATGTTCACATATATACAGACACAAAGACTATTTTTTGGAACTTGATTATTTGTAGTCAGGGGACCTCAAAACATGTCTCTCCATTGAAAACGCGGATTGTATACTTATCACGATTGGAACACTTTTCCTTAATACATATTTTATATATGGTATCCAGAAAATATGGAAAGTGGAAAGGATACCTGAGGCTCGGAATACGGGCCTAATCTGTCCTGTCCTAAAGAAAGTCTCCATGTACGAATGTAGTAATTGCAGGGGCATAGCACTGCTTCCGGGTGCCTACCAGATAATGACCAATATCCTATATCCGTATTACGAGAATATAATAGGCGACCACCAAGCTGGATTCAGAAAAGACCAGATCCTCATCCTAAGACAAGTACTCGAAAAATTATGGGAAGTAGCTTCGGACGTCAACTCCCTATTTGTCGATTTTAAATAAGCTCATATTTCTGTGGACAGGAGCTGTCATTGGGAAATCATGACTGAACTAGGAATTCCTGGCAATTTGGTGAGATTGACGAAGGCGTGAACAAATTACACTAAATGTAGAGGCGTAATGCAAGACAAGAATTCGAAGCCTTCAAAGCTCGAACGGGCTTACAGAAGGGAGATGGACTATCGCCGAAGATGTTCAAATTACCCCTGGAGAATGTAATGAGAGCAAAATTACTGGAAAATGGAGGGGTCCGCGTCGGAATAAATCACCAAATTCTCGGATAAGAAGATGATTCTTCTGTTCTTGGAAGTAATCATGAAGACATTGAGAAACTCGATACAACATTAATAAGAGAGGCAGAGCAGATCGGCCTATAAGCAAATGAAGAAAAAACAAAATATATGATAATGAGCCGAAAATTTCACCCCAATAACAGGATCTGTGTAGAAGGAAAATCATTCCCGAGAGTAGACAACTTCAAATACCTTGGCTCCACAATAACCTCAACAAATGACCAAGGGGCAGAAATATAGCGTGCCATTATCCCTAAGGCGTCTTTCAATGGCCTCAAACGTTTTACGATTTGGATATTCTTCGGTTAGGAAATTTTTCACGATATCTTTTTTTCACGAACAGCAGCAGCTCAGTTTCTATGTACCTCACCACAAGTTAAAAACATGTCTGTTTGTTATAAAAAAGTGAATAAATTTATAGTGTCTCCCATGATAATCATAAATTCAACTGTGTCACAATATCCACTCACACTGAAATACACAGAACTAGACAAACATAGGAGCAACTACTGTCATTGCTTAATTTTGAGATATATGTTGATATTAACTTTTTTGTTTATTTTGTGTTAGTGGACACATACCTAAAATAGTGGCGTGAAATTACGAAACACCTTGTATATATATATATATATATATATATATATATATATATATATATATATATATATAGGTGGAAGTAATACATCTTCATTTGAGATGTTCCGGTATTTAATGTGACATTATAAATTTAAATAAGTTGTAAGTACTAACAAATTACTTTAGTACAGAAAAGGATAAATAAACAAAAAATAATTAGAAAAAAATATAAAATAACGAACAGCTGAAAAAAAAAATCAAATTAATAAATCTGAACAAATTAGTAGATTAAAAAATAAATTTAAAAAATTAAATTTTGGTAGAAGTTTTTTCATTCTAGCATTTCAAATGTGTATGAATATATTCAACATTTTTGCTTAAATTTACTTATCTTAATATTGGTTACATAAATCTACAGTATATTTGAATGATGATATAAAACAATAGCGAATATTTTATATATATATATTTTTAAACAGAACTTAGTTTAGTTTAGCCGCTCTGAAGACCTCTTTCAATGGTTTTAACAATGACAGACTCTATTTTCGTTTTAAGTAAATTGTTAATTACTTAAATTTAATATTCATTTAGTTATTTCTTCCTAATCAACAAAAAACATAGCTTGCTTAAAAAATATTCTAAACTTGGATTTTCTACTTTTATGTTCAATATTGGTCTGTTGTTTATATGAACTTTTTTGTATATCTTATAAAAATATCTCTCTACTTACGGGATACTCGATAATGAAATATGTTATTTCTAGAAGTGGGTCCTTATATTAATTTATCTGATCTTGTCATTTTTATCCTTAAAAGCTTTGATTCATCGCTTCGTTCATGGCGTTGACAGACTTCAATTTTTACTTCTTTTTTTTTTAAATCTTTCATTCGTATTCAAAATTTAAATATAAACATTACAATATATTTTAATCATTGAGGGCTAAGCTGAAACTCTGCGGTAAAAGTATAAATGACGATGAGGCATTAGCTCTTAAGGACCCAGAGGTAAGTGGGCTATTTCAAAACTCTCACTAATACCTATTAATCCATAAAAGAGGGACGCATGGAGATCCCTCTTCATTAGGGGTCCCTCATAGCGCTATATATTATAGCCCCCATCCTTTATTTTACTTCCCTAAACTCTCATTTCACTGTACTTACCAATTTTTATTTAAGAACGCTTTATACACGTCTTTTTTGCATATTTCTAATTTTTTCTTTGAATGAAGGAATATTTGGAAAAGGTTAAACGTTATCCTTTGACACCGCAAAACACCGCAACAAATTTCTTCCAATTCTAAATTATATGAAAGGCTACACCAAATTGTGAGCTGTATGATAAAGTCGAGGATTCACTACAATTAGCGATATACTGAAAGTGGTTTAGCGACGGGAGGAGGAAATATATCGAAATGTCAGCAATTAATATTAAAAAATTATAAAAGAGCAAACTCAAGAAGGACCCAACAACTATTATTATATCAACGGTTGGATATAGATTGTCCGATCCATTGATTATGGATTGTACGACTATTAGATATTAAACTGTTATTTTACATTGCAAAGTTGGAGTTACGTAATGGAATTACGAGATTTGCATTGCCTGTCATAGATAGGTCAAAAGTTGATAGATATATAGATATAATTCTGTATTTTTTATAGAATAATTACAGAAGGTCTGGCTGGCTATTTTATATTTAACACCGAAATCATTACTAATATTATTCATTAAAAATATCCTACATATTAAAGTAATAAGATACAGACAAAATTCAAAATAAAGGATCAATAACATTGGTGATAATATATACAAAAACTATTCCATACAATAATAGTAGATAATAATATGTTTACATCACTGGCATAATAAATAACATTATCAGATTTCAAGATAGACCCCAGCCCAGAAGCTAACAGGGACTTCCTCTCTGCGAATTCACACTCATAATTCACAAACGATATCAGGCTAAGGCTTCCTACTCACACAAAATAAAGGACCTAATTTTGAGTATCTCTCCAATAAACCAAAAGAGTTTCAATATTATATCCTTATTAGATGATGAAAGTAAGAGTGCCAGTCTACTCTCATCATTCGCTATTTAATGTTCTGAAGAATACCAATCCGAGAAAACTTGTACATGGGAAATTTGAAAAGGATAGGAGTAGGCGTTTTAGGTCTTCTCAAGTTGTTTATGAGACAATCCAGTTTAGTATTTCCGTATGAGACAAATGACAAAAGCGTAACTCGCACTTCCTAGAGAGTTTGAGCGGCATGAAGGTTTTTTCCATTGTATAGGCACTTCTAATTTAATTTATTCTTCGCCGATTCCTAAGGAGCTAGGATAACACTACATTGGGTTATACCAAGAACCAAGTACGCGCTCCACATCTATATAAATGAGGCGATTGTTCCATCTTTTCAGGATATCATTTTTATTGTTTAGCGACCAACTATTGTTAGCATATCGGAAGACATTCCTATATCCAAGACTGTTCATAATTCTGTTGGGAGGAGCAAACCACGAATCTTGGAGATTCTCTGAATGAAATTCGGTTTCATTCAAAGCCCTTCTTCCGGCTCCATTGATTGCAGAGTGATCCACCAATTCAGTATAGCTATTCGTAATGATGAGATTTCATTCTCAAGAAGTGGTTTGGCGTTGTGCGATGTAAATTATGTAAGTTTTTAAAGAGCTTTATATTAAGTCCCTCCAGGTTCTCAAGATGATTCAGAACAAAAACTTGTGAGGCATGCAGCGCAGTAGAGGCAGCATTGGATTCCTAGCGAAGCCTCCCAAGACCTTGATCTCTCACCAATATCTTTTCCACCTTGCCAAGAGCCTTTGTTCGACGACTTATAAAATGGTCAGCTGCTTTTTAAAAGTTTTAAAGTTTCCAGTTCAACTGCAACACCAAGGTAAGTGGTATTATTGACATATTCAATTGTCTCATTACCTAGTACAAATGAAGATCGCCTCTTACGTCAGGGGCTTGCTCGGAAGACCACACCTTTGGTCCTACTACAATTTATTTTAAGCTTATTTGCTCTACAGTATTCACCAAAGAGAGTTAATTTGATCTGTGCATCAGTTCTTGAGTCACAATAGTATTATATCATCAGAAAAAAGGAGGCCAATAGCATCATAACCGTCATCGACGTTAACTCCATTAAGGCCTGCCTTACGAAACTTCAGAATAACGTCCGACAGAAGCAGTGTAAAAAGATGAGAGAGATTCCTCATCTCAGCACTCCTGTTTGGACGAGGATATAAGAGAGAACAACCATGATGTTAAATTTTGGGTCAAATTCGGCTTGACTATAAAATTTTTTCAATTTTCTTATCAGTTTACCACTTAAGCCTAATTTATTCAATTTGCTCCACAGAAGGTTATGATCAATAGTTTGAAAAGCTTTATACAGGCCAATGAACACAATGTACAAATGCTGTCGTTTTACTCCAACGTACAACAAAATAATGCAATATAGAGTGAATGAATTCTAAGAGCATGACCTCTCTTTCCTGATGCCTGACTGCACTCTCGGTATTAAATTACATTGTTCTGACCATTATTTGATCCTCTCACCAAGAATCGAGGCAAACAGTTTAGCGCAAGTGTAATATGTCAAAAGTTGTCACACTAATTGTAAGTGGAAACTGCTGGTATATAACAAAAAAAAAAATTATCAAATTATTCAATAATTTAATTTTCTAAAAGTTCACATGATGATTTTCAGGAATAAATGGACGATAGATACCTAATCATTTAAATATAATATCAGATTTAGAGTTATTAAACTACAGTAAATTTATTTAAGTTTATAAATATATCCATGAAATATTTTATGTATCACTTCTTCTTTTACACAAGTACAATGAAATAGTATTTTAAACAATGTCATTATCTTGTTTAGGTAGATTTATACTTCTTAAAACTTAGCAATTTTTAAAGTTTGCATTTAGTAAGCAAATTTCATTTAATTAATTTGAAAACATATGATTTACGTTAAATAAAATTAGTTTTCAGAGATTATTATTTATATATTTTTGTCACTATCCGTTACCTTCACCAACTTTATTTATTAGATATTATTTTTTCTAAAATTCTCTGCTTTACAAAAATATATTATACAAATATATTTTATAAAATATATATTTACAATACATAATATATTTACAAATATATTTAATATCGACCTTCTAAACATTGAAAATCCCAATAACACCATATTCACAGACTGGTACACTAAACCAATTTACACTGGCAGACTCCTAAATTTCCATTCTAAACATCCCTACCACCAAAAAATTAACGTTGCGAAAAATCTCATCCACCGTAGTCTCTCCCTCTCTGATCCCCAATTTCATGTTACCAATATCAAACGCATAAAATAGATCCTGTCAAACAATAATATGCCTCTACATGTCATTAACAAACTTATAACAGACCACAATAATCGCTCTTCCTTAATCTCAACTTCCACTAATTTTCCACAACCCATTTCAGCCCCTATATACAGATCTCTACCTTATATTCCTAACCTTTCAGGCAACATCAACAAAGTTATACGATCTACTAACCCTAACATACGACTTGCATTCAAATCTCACAACACACTCTCTAAATTATACACATCCCTAAAAGATCCTGTTCCTCTCTCACACCGTTCTCATATCGTTTACCGTATTCCATGTTCTACCCCCAATTGTTTTTCATCCTATATTGGTGAAACCAAAAATCTCCTAAAAGATCGCATAACCCAACATAAATATTCTGTAGCCTCCAAATTATCCGAACATTCTCTCTTCCTCAATCTTTCATTTGATTTCGACAAAACATCCATCCTTGCCACAGTTCTCAACCGTGACAAACGACTCATTTCTGAAACCCTCCACATCCAGCTTCAACCAAAGACAGTGAATCTAAAAACTGACAAACAGAACTTTTCTTTAGCCTACTCCCAAATTCTGAATTTATTAAAACATCTATAGTTATATTCCTTTCCTTCTTGCTGACAACTTCCTTATATATATATAATAAGAACGTATAATAAGAATAACGTATAATAAGAGTAACAAGGGAGAATAATTGAATATATATATGTGGGTGTGTGTATATGTGTGTGTGTATATTTATATGGATATATATATATATATATATATATATATATATATATATATATATATATGATATATTTTTATTTCAATTATTCTCCCTTATTACTCAACAGTTATTTTTCTTTTGAATTTTTCATCCACCTTCTATTAACTTTCGTTCATTTTTCCATAATATTTCTGAGTAATATATCTCTCGTACCTATTTATGGTTCCGGTGCTTTGGTTCAAACTTCGTAGGATAACCGTTATAGATGACGCCACCTACACATCTCTTCTCTCTCCCCCTCCCTTGCAACGACTTTTATTCTCCCTGCAACACTTAAGGAGACAGGTAGTACTTCTTTTATTTCTTTCTTATTTCAGCTTTCTCAATTTCTTCCCTCCTTCCTCTCATTCCTTTTCTCTGTTTTTACCTCTTTATTATATTATACATTGTCTGTACATCTTGATAGACTTTACAATATTTCAATTTTCTATTTAACTACTCCGTTCTCAATGTCTTAATTTTACTATTTATTTTCATTTCTTATATAACTTCATATTTCTTTTTTACTTTTTATATTTTATTCTAAGATTCCCATTGTAACACTTATGTCACCCTTTTTGATTATGCCTACTTCATCATCCCACACTTTGTAACGGTTATCATTATTTATCTCTTGGTTCTTAGTCATTATTCTAACAATTTCATTTTACTTTATATTTATTTATTTTTTTATTATACCATCACTACTTATGTTTCTCATACCTTGTTATCTGGTTATTTTCTTAGCCTGAATTTCATGTCGAAACGTCGGCATATGTAAAAATAAATATTATCATTTATTTTTGCCTTCTTTTTTGACTGACCATCCCAACTATTTCAACCTTCTCTTCATTATTATACAAATATTTTCTGACTATTATTTCTGGAGATTCATTTTCAACCTGGATAAGCATTTTCTTATTTTCTTCTTTATTCAACTATCAAATTCTTTTTAAAGCTATATTTAACCAATTTTCATAACTCCAAATAATGAAAGATAGTAAATTATTTATAATAGACTAAATTAAAGGTACTTTAAAGGAAGACATGTTGAACATTGAGCATTTAAATACAGTAAAGTGACCTCAATGGGAATTAAGACCTAAATGATATTAAATACCACTTTATTACACAATGAGACACCGAGTTTAATCAAAATCTTTAGAACTGTTTTTAAAAAAATCGCAGAATCGAAGATATAAAGTGGCATTCCTGGATAGCCGTTTTTTCTGAAAAAGTTGCAGTCACATCTGAAACATATTCAAACTCTAAATTTATGTTCAATAGAACTTTTCATTTTTGAGCTACGCTGTTCACACACACACACACACACACACACACACACACACACACACACATATAAACTTAAAGAGATAAGAAAAATGGGCTCCACGAACAAATACAAGTATTTAGTAATTAAAGCCTAGTCCACATTAGTATACATGTTGCCCGATTTTGGTCTCTGAGGCATGTGTCATTTTGTCTACGTAGACAGTTTATAGATCTATCAACATTTACAGGACCGTTGCGAGACCAAAACTCGCAGGTCTAAACTCTCTCGATCGGAATGGGAGACATTAATAGGGAAGGCTTGCCGGATTTACCTTATTTACATTCGAGAGAATATTTAGGAAGACCCGGCAAGATGGTAAATGATCCTCCGGAAGAATATTTTGGAAGAATGAAACCGGTAATGGGTGAAAACCACAAATGGATCAACAGTGAGAAAGATCTACTGTTGGATCGCACTTAGAAAAGACTTGGGTCCTCCCGGAATACTGGGCCCCAAAGACCCTCGTTTGGCATGGGAGCTTCAGAGTGAAACTTTTTAAGCATGGTAAAAACATTGATTCCATATGCTCCACATGTGGAGTGCTGGAAACCGCTGAGAACATAGTACTCTGCACCAAATATGAGACACCGAGGATCACATTGATGAGGGAGACAGGACTCTAGCCTGTTTGCACAGCGATTTATTATAATGTAAAAAGATAAACTTGCAGCAATAATTTGTTATGCAGGAATGTGTATCAAGTAACTACTGCAAACACTCATATTACCTTGACTGCAGGGTAGGAAGGATAATAAAATAAAATAAGTCTCCCTTCAGCTACCAAGTGATTGGTTCGACTGTTTATATTTAATTTCCAAATGATTACCATAAATATTTTTGGAGAAGGTCATAGGAAATCTAATGGTATAAATAAATGAAACGAATTATATGCTTATTGCAAAATAACAAAACATTAAGGAGCATATCATAAAATAATACTGACTAAATACTTAGAGTTACTACATTTATATATTATGATAGGGTTTATGCTGTAGTCATTCATTTACGGCTTGTTTGCATGGATATATGAGTCGAAATTTACAAAAACATGCTAACAGTTTAGCATCGCAACAATGTTTTTAGTGACTTTTTACATTGAATCTATGATTTATTTCTTAGAAGTATATCAAATAAAAAAACTTTATAAGGACCGTAATTTAATTATAAGGATAATGCCGGTGATGCGGCTGAGAGAGAAGTGCTGGGATCTCTTAGAGTCTCGCTTTGTCCCTCACACGTCGGTGAAAGGGCTGGACTGGAGATCTCTTGCCTGATTGTAAATATTGTAATTAAGTATGAATGTTTTTTTATTTATTTCTTTTACTTATAATTTATTTAATTTTGCTACAAATTTCTGTAGTTTATTTTTAAGTTACATTTATTTGGTTTATTATATTTTTTGCCTTTGTTATATAGATATATATTATTTCTTATTATTTATTTAGTTTTTATTTTATTGTATATATGGTATGAACGTGCCTCACTCAGCTTTAGTACTCGGTGCCCTTAAGTGTGGCAAAATGTATTATTTCTCAATAAAAAGATATATAAAAAAAACAAAAACATAATTATAAGGATATAATTCCAAATATAGTCTCAAGTCTCTTAAAAGCAGATCAACATTATATTTATTGAAACAAGTGTAAGTTAGACATCTTTAAAATTTGCAATGTGAAAAGTTTTCGCAATAAGCAAATCTGTACACATTACATATGAACTAAGAAAATCTCTAGGCCACCATCTCAAAATGTAGGTTTAGGATGTAAGGGTTCATGGTGGAAATAAGTTCTTGGGCTAATGGATTTGTGTTGTCAGTCAATCTTTGATGGAAGATTCTATAGTACTGTGTTACAGTTTCTGAAACCGTTTGCTTGCCCAAGTTTTTGTGTAACAAGTCATTTGTCGCATAGAACGGTGCGTCTGTTTTTTTTCTCAAAACTTTGGACTGAAAAGTTTGAATTTCAAGAATAGATTTCGCGGTTCCCCAGAGCTTTATCCCGCAAGTCTTTAAATATTTTGTAGATGGAGAGTTTATTAGTTAATGATTATTCCAAAAACAAAGTCTCAAGTCTCCAAAAAGAAAATAAACAATTAGCCCAATAACGTTTCACCAATTTAAGTATCATTAGAAGAGAAAAAAAAAATTAGGTAAATTCATATCCAGTACCACATATCTCTCATAAAGAGCCCAAAAAATATATCAACTTGAGACGGTACATTCCTTCGGAGTATCCAAAAATATTATATGTGCTGAATGTATGTTGTTTATTAGTCCCTCTTGTTATGTGATCATAGGTACAAACTAGTTACGATTTTTTTTTTTCAAAATAAATATATCTGTGTAAATAAAGAAAGTGAGATATCATCATTATTTATTATCATTATGATTCCTTAGATTTGAAAGATATATATCTTAGGAAACAACATATTTCTGATAGTGTAATTGATTCAACTAACCTCGTCATCACTTGGTTTTCGACACTTTTTTTTCTTTTCCGTCTTCCTAACATAGTTGCGCGTTAAGACACAATTTTGAAGTACAGCCTATTACAGAGAGGATGAAATGCTGATAAATTTCCTCGCATACAGTATGCACGACCGATTTTTAGTTTCTGATATATATTAAACCATATGAAAAAACATTTCAGTTAGTCGCCCATTGCTCAAGCGTTGAGATCTGATGGATAAATCTAATTCACTCTTCACAAAAAAGTGTAAAGCGAGCCCAAAGAAGTTTTAACTTCAAAAAATCCTAACCATATGTCATAATATTTATCATTATGTTGTCATTTCAAGTTTAGTTAATTTTTCATTTCGTTTTGCTTCCTTAATTAGATTCAAATTAACAAATCATATCTTAATTTATTATTTGATATATTAATTTTTTAAGAGAAAGAACAATAATATTCTATGTATTTGTAATTGAAAAAAGTTTCTTACATTGTAATTCTTTAATTTTATTTCTTCATTTTAACGTTTCGGGTTACTCACCATTATCAAGTTTGTCTGATAGCTGATAAATAATTGTAAATTACAATATATTACTTTTTAATATCTGGGATGGATAGGAAACATTTATATTAGGAAGAAATGTATTTTAATTAAAAATTATTTACTAAACAAAGAACAAATGTTTTATCATCCGTGAAGAACAATGAGGTGGATGAGATATCAACGATCATATGAAATGGTCTTTGACAATGGGTAAGTAACCCGAAACGGTTGATTGAAAGAATAAACATTAAGAATTTCCATGTGAGGGATGTTTTTCAATTATAAATACCTAGAACGAATTCTTGTTTGCCTCCCTCATCAAAGGTTTCCATTTACTTTGCAAAATATGAATGTAAATTTGCCGGTTAAATAAAAAATCGTCAAATAGAAAGTCAAGTATTCAAATCAATATTGTCCAGCTATAGATGTATTTGATCAATTAATTGAGAGTACTTGTAGCATTCGTAGCTTATAAGTTTTTTTTTTTTTGTTTTTGTCACACAGAATGTTGTTCGTTAGAGGTGGAATTTAGCTGAGACTCGATTAATCAATCAATTAGAACTAATTACTTTCCCCAAAATAGAATTCAGATTTTACCATTGGCCACCTGTACCTTCCTCTGCCCCACACTAAAATCTACATATCCACGGTTAGGAAATTGCCACTGGTAGAGCTGAGAAGTTGGAGCATCTACTTGGCTAGAAGATGATTGAAGTCGCCGTAGTTGTTTGTCCACTGTTCTCTAAGGGCGAAGGACCTAACGCAAACACCGTTTGACTTGTATCCGCTCAGTGTGGAGTTTGCCACTAGTTCCCTCTTCCGCTCCCAGGCTTCCAAAGCTTCGGATAATCCTATTTCCGAATAGGGGATTACCCTCGACAAACTGCCCTGAAAAAGAGTTGTGCATGCTTTGTGCACAAATGGTTTGTCAAACGGCACAGTTAATGTGGCTGTGGTGGATCAGATATTTGAAAAGTAAGAAGCAATTTATCTCTAAGAGGAATTCACCTTAAATTAGAATGTTTCACTTTGCAGAGTTTTAACTAAACGCATTCATCTTGTATATAAGGTAATTATGATCGATAGAAAATATAATTGAAAAAAAATCTGTGACCAAATCTCTTAGAATGAATAATGATTTTATTGACTTGTTAAATTTAATAATTATTTATATGCAAGTATATAATATAGAAATTGCTAAATATAGCGCTATATGAAAACCGAAGTTAACAATTGGAAGGTCGTGAGATCATAGGTTGTTGCTAGATGCCTATTCGCGACTAAGTAATGTATCAAATTATTCGTTACCATATTATTTAATGTTGATTCTAAGATATATTTTCTTATTTTTGCTAGGTGGGTTTTCGAATAAAATAGTTTCATTTTGAGATCCGGTCCAGAATTTCTTAAATTTACTTACATGCCAGGCATCATTTATTTATATTGATGATACGATAACTTTGTAAAAGTTATTCAATTATTAAAAACCTTATTTCAAGCTAGTATATAATAATGAGAATCTCTAGCCATTTAGATAAAATTATAATCCTCATATTATATAAATATATTGTTTTTCTACAATTGTTAAGCAACTTTTCTAATTATGACAAAATAACTCTCATAAGTTTCAATAAGGGAACATTCTAAATTTTAAGGTAGTAGTATAGTATTTAAGGTAGTAAGGGTAATTCCCTGCTTAATTTTAATTTTTAAGCAGTGGACCGTATCTGAAGGGATTGGTAGGTTAACGATATTACATCTTTTATACCTGGAGGGCCCTCTGCCGTGACTTTTGGTGCTTAGTGGGTGATTGTTGATGAAGAAGTGGTGTGAGCCAACCAGCCGCTCACAAGTGTTATCTTTTATCTTTTAGATCAGCCCCCACCACTCGTCGTAACGCAGGAAATTTTAAAACCATTCTTTGGCACAACCAACAATATTTATCAATAGTCTATATTGTAGATCATCTCCCCTTCTTCTCCCACCCTCTCTTCCCTACCCTCGAAGGCCCAACGATCCCGTGACATTCGTGGGTACTCTAACGCAAGTAGAGCCCTATCAAGGTGCGTTATGCCTTAGAGCCTTTGATATATACTGATACATATATTGGCCTTTGAGTCCTCATGTATTTTTGAATTTAGCTCTGTTGGAGACTTACAACCTACACAGAAAAGCCGACAACAATATAACATAGACTGTAAATATTAAAATAAAATGGATTGTGATTGTTGCTGTAACTATTCCTTAAATTAGTAAAACGGCCAATAGTATCCATACTACCAGTAATGTTATGTAATTATGAATTGTTTTATATTTATGATATTATGCTTATCTTTATTAGATACTACTATCTTTAAGAATCATTAGTTATATGTTTCTGAAATATGTTACAAATAATTCAATAGCTTCAAACCTAAGGCTAGAGAGGTGAACAGTTTCAGAGTAGTTAAGCGAATTTCGTAAGTGAAGTAGAAATTCAACACAAACTTTCAAGTTGTTCATTCCAAGTCTCAAGATGTTCTTGAACTGAAAAGCAGACAACTAAGACAGATCAAGTGATTGTTATTGGAAATTATGTCACACAGTAAAGATTGAAGATGTGTTATTAACATTTTTCTAAAACTGATATAATATCCAAAATTTCACTATTGGAGAAACTTTAATATTAATAGAAAACATTTATTTTATTTATAACTTATAAATATTCGTGGCTCACAATTAATTTGCCATCTACCTCGGTATTCGGCAAATATGATATCAACGAGAAGAAATGATAGCATTAAAAAAAGGATAGTAATAACAAGAGAAAAAGACAAAAAAATAAAAAAAATAAAAATAAAAACAGTAGTAAAATCACACATACATAATAACAAACACACACACACACACACACACACACACAAAAAAAAAAAGATAATGCAGCAAGTAGCTCAATGCAATAAGTCTCTTGGCCAGCGCCTTAGCAGACTTCTGGACGGATTATATGGATTTGTGGCAGTAGATAGAGCTTGAGTAAGTAGATTTGAATTTAGAGTCAGTCTAACATAAGTAAAAATTTTATTTATTTATATATTTATATTTTATGCGATTTGCATCTGCTCGGCTGCGCATCTAGCAAATTTGTTGTGTTTGTACAGTCTTGGTGTTTTTTCTTGATTTGGTTTTTATTGATGTAGTAGGTCTCTTGGCCATTTTCTTCTTAATCTTGGTTGTTCAGGTAACAGGGAGCAGTAGATAGAAAGAACCAGAGGATTGGAGTGACTTTGGGTTCAATAATGAAATGTAGTGTATTTGTCGTGGATGTAGGATTTTACTGTTGGGGTGTTGAAGTCGTTATGTATAGTAGTATTTGAAATGTACCAAGCGTTAACAATTTTTCGTAAAGTTTTTGATTGTGCTGTTTGTATTTTGTTTATGTGTGTTTGTTTTGCAGAACCCCAAAGTTCTGCACCTTATGTTCATATTGGTCTCAGTAAGGTGTTGTAGATCAGTCTCTTGTTTCGTAAGTTAAGTGAAGATCTGAAGTCCAGAAAATGTGAAAGTTGGCTATATCGTCTAGTAAGTTCTTGTCTTTTTAATGTCGTATGTATGTTCCAAGTAAGTCTTTTGTCTAAGTAGAGTCCAAGGTACCGTACATAGTTCTTTGAAGGCACTGAATTATTGGCAATCCAGAGTAAAATATTTTTATAGCTTTAAATAAACGGTTTTAATGTTATGACCAACACTCAGGTTGAAGCCGTTCAACGTACTTACTGCCGTTCAGCTTTTTTACACTTCCCAATTCATCAGTGAACATCAAGATTGATACTGTTCGGTTCATCATTGATGTGGCAGTCTGGATATTTGAGCTTTTTAAGGCCTTCGCTAGAGAACTATGAGAGAGATCGGTGTTTTTCTGTCTAACACCGACTGTAACCGAAAATTCCTTTACGTACTCTGCTTAAATCCATACTTTACTTAAATATTCTTGTAGAGCTTTAGCTAGTTCGAGTCCCTCTATATTTAAAAAATTAAGGCTGAATCCATCATAGCTACTATTAACTCTAAATTTCTCGTTGGCTGTTTGTAATTATTCCTCAAATGAGCTCTCATCAGAAGCATCTAGGGTAAGAAGCTTAAAGAAGTTTTTTTTCTATCTTACAGGGATTTTACTCTTACTATCCACAGTTTTTCATAAATGCAGAGTTGTCCTTATAAAATAGCTCATAATAATAATACATTTCTGATAGTACAGGTCGTGGTTCTAAATTAAGAAACAGTTTAAGTCAACCATTACACTATAATTAGGTATAATATTTATAAGCTAGGTTATATTACATATTCTTCGTTTAAGCAGACCTATTTTAAGGGTCTTTATCAAAATTATGTCCAACTATATATGGAGACTCACTTGAGTTTTTAGGGTCGTTAGAATTCTTCAGCTGTTAGGGATCGCTTCCATTTCTTCCTTCCTGGATGGGATTTTCATCAGAGCAGGAACTCTTTGTCTCATCTCTTCTTTCTTTACTGCTTCACTCTAATTACACGGTTTACTGTCCGTTACCGATTTATATGATTATATTACGCATTCATTATATCTGTGATTGCTAGAAAATCATCGTCAAACCGCGGTGCGGCTATAAACGTTTATCCTAGCCAAGCACTCCACCTGCATTCCGAAAAATGCTTTGTCTACGTTTTTTTATCAGAGTTCTAGACTAGGATTTATAAGAATATAAGGGTTGAGTATTTCGTGCTGACTGATAAGAAGAATGGGAGGTAGTCTTCATTAGGTTGTATATGTTGAACTTTAGGTCTTTTTCGGGCTGCTTGGGTACTCAATATGGATATTCTTACTAGATTGTTAGGGCAAAGTAATGGTCAGAGCCTACAATGGGTCCTCTAAACATTCGAATGTTCATTAGATTTGTCTTAGGACAGGGACATCTGGAGAGCTGTTGTTCAGGAAGCCGAGACCCATCCCGAGCTATAGAGATATCGAAGAAGAAGATTAGATTTGTCTTGTATTTAGCACCTATCATAAAATGGTAATTATGATTGACCGTGGTGCCGTCGAGAAAAATCCGTATTCCTATATGTTTAAGATTGTGATCGTAAATTAATTAAAATATTTCATTAATGCGGTTTTCCAATGATTTTGACTCGAGTTGTTGCGAAACCTAATAATCTTTACCAATGGTCATTACTGACATATATTCACAAGTAATATATATGCCGATTGGTGGCTGTTTTTCTATTTTGTATGTTATAATATGTTTTGGTCATTGCTCTATTCATCTTACTATCTAGTCTCAAAAGAGATTTTTTTCTGCTTCTGCTGCGAGGCATCTGATAGAGAATGGTCGATGAAAACGGAATAGTTCCTTATTCTCTCCGTATACGGTAAACGACGAATATGTGTTTTAATTTGATACTTTTTTTTTTAATAACTTTAACAAGTTCCTTTTAAATTATTCATTGTGTCATAAATTGGATCTTGCGAATCTACACACAAGGGATAATTTAGAAAGATTTACAAAGTAGTATACTATCCATAATTCACCCTTGTTGGTGTAATACTCCTAAAGTAGCGATAAACCATCCGCTCTGACAAAAGTTTGAACTTGATCGTAGTTTAGTAAGTTAAGTTTTTGTGTTTTGAAAACATTAAGGATTTAGTTTTAATAAAGAACAAAACGAAATCTAATAAAAAACAAAGTTGGTTTCCACATTAGCACCTTTGCTCATATTTCATCAAATATACGATGGTCGTAACGTACTGACATTTGTCTTCTTTCTTTACCTATTTTCTCAATAGAGATATTCAAGACAATGTGCATAATTTAACAAAAATGAAAATATTTTTATATCACTCTATGAAAAAAAAAATGACAATAGCATTTATAGCTTTAATTTATTATTTGAAGAAAATTTTCGTTATCTTTTGCCACTTTTTTTTTTTTAGTTTGGACATTCAGACGGTTAAGTGGAAAATCAAAAATGTTTTGGAGGACTAAAACAAATATAGTACATTAAATATCATTATTGATTGATATCTGCTCATCTGAGATCGGTTCCCTAACGGTTTGTAACTTCGTAACGCATAATGTATTATGGACGAATTACTCCAAGATTATTGGTCTGTGAAAGTCTGAATGCCCAGCGCTCCTCAACTGTTCATAATTTAATTTCCTGTTGATAATTTACTTCATCTATATTAAATTATTGTTTTGTTTGAGGATTTAAAATTCAGAAGTGACTTAGAAATTAATTGAATAATTCCATACATAACATAGATAGGTCTAAGATGCAAATAAATTTTTATTAAAACATAAACAATGTTTTAAGTAAAAGATGCTCAGTATCATAAATTATCCTGGTTTATCCATGATATCGTGTAAAGAATTTTCTTTCAAGTGGGTATTGAATTTGTTGCTATACTTGTGATATTTGTTACTTTAAAAATTAATAAATCAACAAATGAAGTTGTGTAATTTTTCATTTATTTGTCTATTCCTATAAATGAAAATCGTACTTATTTTTTGTGATAAATATTAAATATCATTTACATTGATCATTTATTTCCCTAAAATTGGTATTTTAATAAATAAAATTTAGTTTTTAGTAGTAATCTCAATGTAATTTTTACTTTTTCAATGTAGTTAGTTGACTAATTAATTACAACCAAGTGAAAGACTAAAATCATATTTCGTGTTAAATTGAATTAATCAGTCTTAAGTGATACATATATTACTATTAGTAAAATATAATTTAGTTTAATAATATTTATTTTATTTTCAATTTTCGTAACGAGAAAACGATCAAATTTATTTATTACACTCCTATAAACCTCTCATTCAATATTGTTGTAATTTTGTCTACTTTTTTGTTGTTCTCTTGTTTTTATCTTTTTATAAATTTAAATAATAATTAATTAAATGATATATATCGATAACGATATATATTCGAAGAATACAATTAAAAACCTTTATACTCAAAGTATTACAGCACATGGTTTTTAATTGTATTCTTCAATCTTTATTGTATACCAAATTTCTATAAAATTATCATTAACTTAATTTAATTTGGGGTACTGTTCATTTCATCATCCAACTCTTACACAAAATTAAGTGGTGTACAATAATTTCATTATTCTGAATATTTTAAAACATTTAACTACTATTCCATGTATATATTTTTTTTGTTATGATTTCTGTTTTTTTTTATTGTATATATGGTATGAATGAGCCTCACACATCTCAATTACTCAATGCCCTTAATTTAGGCAAAATGTATTTTTTTCTTAATAAAAAAAAAAACTTAACGAGGGTCCGCTGCACAAGTCTTAATAGTCGAAAATCATGATGAGACAGACATACCTTATATGAGCTTTTTTTACCTTATATAAATTTTTTCTATTAATAATACTATGCTTTTTAATATTTACGAACTAAATCAACACAAACAAAAATAACTAATAGTTTTTCTTAGAATGATAACTTTTTATTTAAAATAAAAAAAACAGGAAGTTTGGTATGACGAATTTTCTTAAGCTGTTATATTTTGCTCTTTCGAGGGTAAATTAAGTTGTTTAATAAAGTCCTCATGGGCAGTGATTAACTGGCTACGGTCTTTTACTTTGGGTCTTGCCATATTTCAGCTAAAGATAGATAAACTTGTTTAGCAGATCTAAAAGTTAGATAATTATAAATTTGTACTAAATTCCAAACCATTACTCGAAACGGTAGATGTGTAGCGATTATCAAGTTTCCAAGTATAAATTAGTTAATATTCAAAGATATTGTTATTGTAAGCGTTCTTATGTAACAATTCCTCCATTGGAATTCCAAACTAGTGGAATCTAATGGTAGTGAACCTGCTCGTTAATTTCTGTAGGGAGCTGAAATGTTGACTGCGGGAATTTCAAAACGAAACAAACGAGTAAGCATTATCGGATATTGAGAGATACTCTTCCAACCAAATTATACCAACTTAATATCCCACCTCTTTTCAATAATTCGGTATATTCTAACCACAGTTAGTATTGGAGAGGAAATGTTTGATAAAATATCCAATCTGTAATTATGTTTTTATCATGTTCTTAGTTTTTTTTTATTTAAAAGCAAGATTAGATAATCCTATTGCCTTATTAATAACTTGGGCATTTGTTGGTCGTACTCAAAACAAGAAATTCGAAGTTTCGGATCTATAAGAGACTAATTCTCGCTAATTCCCCCTTTAGCAAGGTAGTAGGTAATAGGAAGGAGAAAACCTTTGTAGAAGCACTTCTCGATGATTTTTCTGATCTGAAAAAAAAAAAAAATGCTCTGGATGTGCCATATGTAATACTTGGCAATGAACCCATTTCTCACTAATTATAGATATCTTAACTGCCAGAGGTACAAAGGGCATGGCATTTCCAGTTAAATTTTTTGCATTTTCCAGTACAAACATTATTTTTAGAAAATTTGAAAAATTCATGTGGTGTAACATCTTGTATACGGCTGCTTCAAAAGTAGATAAGGAAGTAGAATATTCCGATCTAAATTTCGATATTTGAAAACTATTTAAACTCCCGGATGCTTGCTCAGTTTTCACTGGTGAAATAAGAGAAGCTCTTAAGTATATATAGATAGAGGACTGAAACTACTAATTGGACCATGGGGAAGGGTTCCATGAGTACATTACCAGCCATTGAAAATACCAGGTCAAAATCCACAGTAGCAAAAGAAAAAAGAAACGTTCGATGGGTACTAAGGATTAAGTATTAAACAAGTCAAATTCATCGAGTCCCTTCGGTTTGCTGTATCACTGGAAATGAGCAGCCAACATTGCAAGAAAGGCAGACACAACGACGGCGTAATCCATCAATGAAATACCTTTAAAAGAATACTTAAAATTAAATTATGAAAGATATTTGCAAAATGTGATAAAAAAAATTGGACCAAAAAGGATCAATATGAATGGAAATAAAAACCCGCTGTTCGAAATGGGAAACCTCTAATCGGCCCTCCAGGAAAGAAGAGACAGCCCTATGCAGATTGATAATTTGACATTGTGAGTTATGGTTTGCCTGCTTACTAAGAGGACTTGACTCTCCGACCCAAAGACAACACATAATACAAGTAATTGTACAAATTGAAATATGGAAACAACTAAAAAAGAAAATTTAAAATGCAATGAAAAATTAGTTTAAAAAACACTAACATTCCCTTAGAGCGGTGAAATTTTATAATAAAGTTTAATATAAATGTATTGTCAATAATCGTGCTGGGTAGAGACAACAAGAAAAAATAAATAAATACTTTTAACTTAAAACACGCTGTCATTTTAAATAATAATTACAATGCATTCTTTTCCAAATCTGTTCTAAACTACCATATTATATAGTATACTTACAGGCATCTCTATGGAGCTCCGCGATAGACTGAAAAGACTAATGAACAGCTGCTTAAGATTTGTGATCGAGGCCCCAAGATACTCCCATGTCTCTCATTACAACGCTGAGTTAAAGTGGCTTTTCCCCTCCTTCCGAAGACAATATTTCCCAGGTACGTTCCTATACCAAATCATCAACATCCATCGTCCTTCTTACGCCTACAACCTTCTCCAGTTCAAATCCTCAGTCCGTTCCCTGTTCACAAGATCTCTACCTTCTAACCTTTACATGCCTTCTCACAGATCTGTATCATTCCTAAACTTCTTTATTGCTCGCTCTGTCAATTTCTGAAATTCCCTCCCTATCAAAATTCGACATTCCCCAAGGATATCCACTTTTAAAACCCTCCAATTCCAGTTTATATCCTAAAATCAGCCAGATAGTTGCTAACCATTCGACAACATACATTTATTTCATGCTATTTATTATCAAATATCAATGCTAAATAATGATGTATTTATATATTAATGAGACACTTTATATTGTCATATTCAGCTTTCTGTTTTCTCAACAGAAACACAAAGCTTATTTTAATAAAGAATTTTATATATTTTTATTTTTTAATTCTTTATTGTTTTCATAAAAGTATGTACTGGTCTATCAGTGTAAATAGCTGTAAGTGTCTGGTCATAGTGTTAATTGTTTTGTATATAGTTTCGTTAGTTTTGTATATAGAATGTTTACCTTATATTTTGTTTACATTGTTTCTTTTTTCGTTTGATTTTATTTTGGCCAGATGTAATATTTTAATTTTCTTCCCAGTTCTGCGCATGCGCATGATTTGAATACCCACATTTCACGTCGTGTCCCACAGTTTTACTATTTTTTAGTAGAATAAGTGCTCAGTTTTACTTTTTTTAAAAAAAACTAGTTAAGCAGACATCAAAACAACAACAATGGACTAACACCACAGTGAGCAGTGTTGTTATTTACTGTGTACTATTACAGACAGTGAATTTAGTGATTTAGCGTCTATAGGCTTAATCTCTATAGCCATAACAGCTGACGGCTCCCCTCTCCAGTTGTGGCTCTGCCACGTAACTGGCTGTTTCTCAGCCGGTGGTTCATCCATTGTAATAACACGCAGACGTAGTTTTATTTATTTATTTATTTTTTTTCCCTTTCTTTTTTTTTTTATATGCGATATTATCACCAAGTAATGTCAACTAAGAGGTCCCATTCAGTTGGCTCTACCCCACGTAATTCACCGCCTAAACAGAAAACACGTCGTAGTAAGCGATTAACACCCCCCGGAACTCCTCCAGCGAACACTCAAGAATCTGTGTCTCAACCACTGCCAAGTACGTCTTCACAAGAAATGGAATCTCCATTTTTTACACCTAATCCATACCAGGTGCTTGAAAATGACAGGGAAGAAATGGAAGATGCACCTATACCTCGAGAACCACGCCCACCTCCTATCTTTGTCAAAAATTTGAGAAATTTCCAGTTGTTGTGTACTCAACTTAATAAAATCTGCCCAGGTAGCTATACATGCCTAAACAGAATAAACGATACAAAAATAATACCGGCCACACCTGAAGCGTACCGAAAAATCGTAAAATATTTAACAGACACAAATGCGGACTTTCACACATACCAGTTGAAACAGGAAAGAGCACTACGAGTTGTAATAAGAAATTTACACTCCTCAACCCCAATAGAAGTGATTAAAGAAGAGTTAACGGCGTTAGGGTTCAAAATACGTCAGATAACCAATGTTTTAAAAGAAAATAAAGAACAACCAGGTGTAAAGAATAAAATCCCATTGCCCTTATTTTTCGTCGATCTAGAGCCATCGCCTGGGATCGAAAAAATATACGATGTGAATAGAATTTTCTACACCAGCGTAAAGGTCGAAAAACCGTACCCAAAAAGAGAGTTCATCCAGTGCCATAATTGCCAAGCATATGGCCACACCAAGTCTTATTGCCACCACTTACCACGCTGCGTGAAATGTGGTAAAACACACAAGTCTGGCGAGTGTAATAAACCAATTACAGAACCAGCAGTCTGTGCCCTATGCCTGGAAGGCCATCCAGCCAACTACAAAGGCTGCCAAATTTATAAAAATCTTAAAGCGAGATATATGAAACCCAGGGACCCTGATGATACACCTAAACCAAGAAGAGGACCCGCTAAAATTGTGAACTCTAAGGTTTCTTTTGCCAAGCTACTTGGGGGTAGAGACCCGACTAATGTATGTGAGGCCCTGCCGCAAGAACAAACTCAACCCCAATCTCAATATCCTATCCCACCTAATGTACCTAATCAACAACAACCTCACCAACATCAAATCCAATATGTTCCTCCACCGCCTAATGCTACAGATCTAACCAGCTTATTGACATCCTTTCTTTCAGAATTTAAATCCCTTGTTACCCCACTGATATCACTTCTCACTAACCTAGTATCTCACCTTATCCCTCCTTTAAAAAATCCTTAAATGACTTCCATCAAACCCATATCCATTCTCCTTTGGAATGCGAATGGTGTTAGAAATCACATACACGAACTAACAGCCTTACTACAAGACAAGAACGTAGACGTAGCCCTAATAACGGAAACTCGACTGACTAAAAAACAGCTCCTAAAAATACCACAATACATAACTTACCGTACCGACCATCCTGACGGTAGAGCACATGCCGGTACTGCAGTCATTGTGCACCAATCCCTCTCCCATCACCTACTCCCACTGCCTACACACGATTTCCTACAATCCACCGCAGTCGTAATCAAAACCTTCTCCTTTCCTATTACCGTTGCATCAGCGTATTGCCCTCCAAACCAATCCATCTCCAATATCCAATTTAGTTCCTTCCTCATTTCCTTAGGACATCATTTCATCTTGGTTGCAGACTTAAACGCCAAGCATCAACAATGGGGTTCAAGAACCACGAATTCTCGTGGTCGAACATTGCTGTCTGTACTCAATTCCCAAAATTTTACCCTTCTTCCACCCAACTCACCTACCTACTGGCCCACTGATCCTAACCGTAATCCCGATATCCTCGATTTCTTTATCCATAATGGTTTAGGTGCTCTCAACCATTCCGTTGCCCGTCTTGACGAGCTTTCCTCAGACCACAGCCCATTAATACTCCAAGTATCACTAGCTCCTATTCCTAAACCCTCTCCTCCGTCCTTCATCAGAGGCCCAGTTAACTGGAAACTCTTTCATCAAATCCTCTCCGATAAAATTGACCTCAGAGTAACCCTGAAAACCTCTGAAGACCTGGACAATGCAGTACATTCCTTCACTACCAAAATTCAAGAAGCAGTCTGGACTGCTTCCTCCCCTGATCACTCCTCAAAAATCCTTAAGAAACATAATTTACCTCAACACCTCCTTGACCTAATCCACATAAAACGCCGTGCCAGATTATTATGGCAACGTACCAGACATCCAGCCGACCGCCACTCCTACAATTATCACTGTAAAAAATTAAAAAAAGAATTAGCCACCTTCAGATCCCAATCATTCAATTCCTACCTCACCACACTCTCTGCTCATGATAATTCCCTTTGGAATATCACCAGAAAAATCCTCAAATCCCATCATATTTCCCACCCTCTTCGACGAGATGATGGCTCCTGGGCAGCATCTGATGAAGATAAAGCCGAGGAATTTGCCAAACACCTTTCCTATACTTTCGCTCCTCATCCAGAATCCCATCCCAGCCACACAGTAAAAGTAGAAGAATCCCTCTCAATACCTATCCCACTCTCCTTACCACCTAAAGCTGTTAATCCCTCTGAGGTCAAATACCTTTTACGGAAAATCACACCTCGCAAATCTCCTGGATATGACCTTCTAACCCCACAGATCCTTCGACAACTTCCATCTAAAGCCATCACATTTCTTACATATATATACAATTGCATCCTACGAACTACCCACTTCCCTCTTTTATGGAAACATTCCACCATCGTCCTCTTCTTGAAACCAGGCAAACCTTCCAACAATACAGCATCCTATAGACCAATTAGCCTACTCCCAATCCTCTCAAAAATTTTTGAAAAGATCCTACTGAAACGAATCCTACCTATAATTGAATCCTATAACCTTCCTACTCATCAATTCGGATTTCGTTCCCAACATTCCACTGTCCAGCAAGGACTCCGAGTTGTTGACCATATATCCTCAACCCTAGAAAGCAAGCAGTATTGCTCGGGTGCATTTCTGGACATAGCGCAAGCTTTTGACCGGGTATGGCACGCCGGATTACTCTTCAAGCTTAAAATCCATCTACCACAGTCCTTATACCTAGTACTCCGATCCTATCTTTCCGACCGCTCCTTCCGAGTTCGCTGTGGCACCGAATTCTCCGACTGTTACTCAATTGAGGCTGGCGTTCCTCAAGGCAGCGTCTTGGGCCCCATCCTTTACATTCTCTTTACCGCTGATATTCCTGTCCATCCCGATACCCTCCTGGCAACTTTCGCTGATGACACTGCTATCCTTTCTTCCAACTCAGATCCTGAAACAGCGTCCGCAAACTTACAAAGGCACCTCTTCCTGATTGAACACTGGTGTAAGAAATGGCGCATTAAGGTAAACGAATCTAAATGTAAACACATTACCTTCACCCTTCGGCGTAATACCTGCCCACCAGTTTATTTTAACTCCATCCAGCTTCCTTTCTCAGATACAGTCCGGTATCTTGGCTTTCTCTTAGACAGACGACTAACATGGAATCCACATACTCGACTTAAAAGACAGGAACTTAACAGACGATATGGCCAGCTATATAGACTACTGAATAGAAAATCTAAACTTTCTGGTGAAAACAAATTACTGATCTACAAGACAATACTGAAACCCATCTGGACTTACGGACTAGAACTATGGGGAACAGCCAAATTTTCTAACATCAAACGCATTCAATCCTTTCAGTCTAAAGTCCTCCGTACAATAGTCAATGCTCCCTTCTATGTAACCAATAAAACCCTACATCATGACCTTAATATCCCATTTATTCTTGATCTTATCCCAGCCAAATTTTCCAAATTTCACCAGAACCTTTCTCATCACCCAAATCCCGTTGTACAATCCCTATCAAGCACCACCCATCCCTACAATCCCCTTCGTAGGTTAAAGCGGCAGTGGCCACGAGACCTTTTGTAAATATGGATATTTTGGAGTTCTAGCAATGGCCAGATTCTCCACTCAAGTCATGAGTGTCTGTGGCTGTAGCGCTCTTACTCATCCTCCGCTGGTTTAAAATACCAGTGAAGTGGCTGAGGGAGAAGCGTAGGGATCTCCTAGGCCTCCCTTTTCCCTCCACATGAGGAGGGGACAGGATTGGTTCGGAGATCACCTGGCAAATTGTAAATAATGTATGTTTTATATAAGGTGTTTGTTTTACTTTTATTTCTATTTTTATTTACTTATGTGTATATATATTATTTTTTTTTCTTTACTCTTTTGTTCTTTCTTCTTATTCTTTTGTTATTACTTTATTTATTTATATTTTTGTATATACGGTATGAATGCAATCTCTGAACTCTATTATAAGTGTCCTTAACTGTGACAAATTGTAATATTTCTGAATAAAGTGTTTTTAATAATAATAAAAAATAATAATTTTCTTCTATTTTGTTATTCTCTGACTGTGTCCCAGAATCAAGTTATTTTCTATCTACCTATCTATACCATTTTTTTTTTTTTTTTTTTTTGTTCTTCCCTACCTCGCCTGTCAGGCTATACGGGATTTTCTCGAGCCGGGGGGTGAGGGCGGGGAATTTAAAATCCCCTCCGGCACCGTGACGCGAACTCGTACTTTTTAGATCACCTCAAATCTCTGTTATCCGGTTGGCAGGCAACTAGCGGTGCTGTTACACACGCTTTAGCCTATTCAGCCACTCCGCCCCCTATCTATCTATACCTATACCTATAATAGTTTATTTTTATACACAGTATCGTCGACTTATTTGAATACTTATTTTATCATGTATAAGGTCAACTTAATTCCGCAACTTCTCTTTTCTGTCTACCTTTTAGATGAGAGTGGTAAAATTTTAATGGTGGACATAGGTTCTTTAATAAAAGGTTCCCTTTGATGTAGTGAAGAGAATTGGAAAAGTTATACTGCGGCCTTTATGGAATCATTAGGGAGTGGGTGCCGGAATTACCTGGAGGCAACGCCCCACAGGTTTCAAAGTTAGAAAGGCGTTATAATTAAGGATCTTGTAGAGGCCCGCAGCGATTTAACGTTGGAGAGGTCTCTTCTTCAGTCGAGAATTTATTTGCACAAATTATTTTATAATGAGTTGAGGACCCGGCTACGGGACCTTCGGATTATTCGGCAAATATATCCCCCGGGCAATGGGGAGGCCCCGCTCGTTATTTTCCGGTCTCGGCGGTGTCACTGACAATGGACATTAATAACTGGTGATTGTGGCCGCAATTCGTTTGTGTTCTCCAGTGTCCTCTTTCTATTATAATCGATCCTCTCTGTCCCCTTTTGTCCTTCAGTTTGTGAAATTTCCCCAAGTTAAACTCCATGTAGGATTGACCATAACTATCCTGGGATATTGTTCGAGTCGAAAATTACGAACTTAGATCTTACATAATTTTATGTTATTCTTTAAAAAAACATTTTACAAAATAATTCAGGACTTGAAATGAAATTTTACTTTCATTTTTAATCGGTACTGATGACATTTTTTTCCCTTGCAACTTTTCAAGTAAATGTTTTACTTAACTTTAAAAGAAAACAAAACCGTTTATTTAAAAGTTCTGTTGATTTCGCCAAAATTCGACCTAATAAATTGTTTTTATTCTTCTTAAAGTTTAAAAACAACAAATTAGAATCAAGTAATTGATCTCAGATAAAATATACTTGTTTATTTCTCATATAATCTACCTTTTTCTATGTAATGAAATAAATTAAAGTTAAACATTTATCATATTTTCAGAACATTATTACTAAAAAGTTTCTTAGATTTTGTAATAATGAAACTTTTTTTTTCTAAAAAATGGTCACAAAAACTGTAGAAATGGAGATTTTTTTAATACTTTTCAACTCCTGATGTAAACTTTATTTAGATCTGATTTTTTATCTTTCAATTGTTGTCTTCTATAATGTTACTACTCCATTGAGAGAAGATAAGTTAAAAAGTAAAAATAAAAATAAAAGTTAAACATCAAATTAATAACAGTTAAATAGAAGAATTATTAGTAATATTAATTGATAAAAAAAAATGAAATTTAGTAGCATAACGTAATATACTTAATAGCTATTCTAGTTTTGTATGGACGGGTGGTTAACACTCTTCTACAAACGAATACGACCCACCTAGCAGATGGATGCCCATATCTCGTCTTCCGTTTCCCCCAAGGTCACAGGGCTCTAGATATCCTTCTAGACAATCATAATAAATTGAGGTAAGTGCCATCTTTAGTTGATTCACCTCTCAAGTTCTATTCACTCGGCTTCTACTTGGATCGGATATGATCCAATAATTATAATGATGCTCCTAACATAGATCACTGTTTCTGACTTTCATTTTCTATAATAATATCGTTCAGTAGTTCAAAAGTTCTTTTCACCACAATACACGGAATTTGGGAGGGGGATTAGGTGGCAACAGGGTCAATCAGAGAAATTAGGTGACAAAATCAAAGAGATTTATTGTTAAAGAATGATATAGAAGAAAATTGAAATGAGTGAGACCAATGATTTCATTGTTTCATCACTTTGCGATGCCAGTTTTTTCTACTTCATTCAAGAGATATTTTCAAAAAATTGACAAAGATGACCCACCATTACTTATAAAATATATTTTACAGCTTACTGATTCTTTGAAAGAAATAGAAACTTAACTCATGACAATTGGTTTATATCTTTACATGTAACTGATAAGCTTGTCTACCAGGATAAAATAATGATGTTTTCCTCCTCACATAAGAGACATAAATGAAATATGTAAGAGAAATAAATTTAAGAAGGAAGAAAATAAATTATCTATCTAGAAAACCGGAAATCAACGAATGTTATAATATGATAAGCAGGTGTGCCAGACAAGATTTGTCACAAAATAATCACTAAAATAGCCTCCGAGATTCGGAATTCTCACCATTGCAGCAGTAAATGCTTTCATACTGTTTAAAATTTCATTTGTATATTTTTTATTTTATATAAATTAGTTCTTTCTCTGACTGAATAATCATTTTGCTGATTTTTCATGAATAGACTACTGATGATTTCCTAATGATCCACATATCATAGCTTTGTATTGTTTAAAGTTCAATGAACTAAATGTATCAATATTGATTATATATTAATATTGTGTGCGTTTTTTTGTCCTGATCCAAGAATTACAATTAAGGATTAAGGGGTTAGTTGTGACCCAACGTTTATGTTTGTGTGACCAGTACCAACGTTTATATAGGAGTGTTAAAAACAGGGTAAGGGTATAATGGGGGGATTAAAACATTCAGTTTCTTTTCTTTAATAAAAAATATTTTTTGGTTGTATATGTGATTGCCCACACCTCCATCCATTTTGGATCAGACATTTATTCTGTTTATTGTTGATATTCTGTATCTGTAATTTGTCCTAAAGGGACAACAGTCCCAGGATAATAAAAAAATATTTATAAGGACGCTTGGTTATGTTGAAGTAGGAAGATCATCTTCGGGTAATCTCCAACATAGATTCAAAATTGGAAAAAAAAATCGGAGAAAAGCCTCATATTTTGAGGTTTAGTTAAGTTTTTGAATTTTTTGATCTATTACAACGGTTAATCATTGAAAATAATAAACCTATTAAAGCATTTTCTTATTACCATTATATATATATATATATATATATATTTACAACTTTTCCTTAATCGACCTTTGATTATTAAATTTAAACTTAATACTTAATTAGGAATAAGCTAACTTATTAATGAGTTAAAAAACTATTGAATGTTCATTTCTTCTATGTTTATTGACGTTTCTATCCCGGTATTTTCTTTTTATAAGTCAACGATGGGATCCTCTTGAAAGCTAGAATTTAAAAAAAAAATGGCCTGATCGAAGCTCTATTTTTTAAAATTCTAGCTTTGAAGAGGTTATATGAAAAATCAACATATAAGTCCAATTTTAGTTGAGACATCAGCTGCTATTATAGTTTTGGAGAACGACCAAAATAATTGTTTTTGCATTTTTATGACGATGACTATTTTGGCGAAACGTAGACTAGTTAAAATGAATATTTAATAGTTTACCGTTGCATTATAAAGGAAGGAGGTCAGGGGTGGCAGTCATAAAAATACTAAATAATGGTAAAACTATTTTATTAAAAGCCAATTATTGTATATATGTGTTCTTTCCATCCAAGTATGTGTTCTTTTTATTTATTTATTTTTAGGTTAATTTATTCTTATTTTATTCTGTATAAATAACTTATACAGAAAAATAAAATATATATTATTTTTCTGTATAAGTTATTTTATTTATTGTACATAGAGTGTGAATGTAATCTCAGAGCATTATTATAAATGTCCTTAAGACAAATTGTAATATTATTCAATAAATAATTAAAAAAAAAACCAACGTTTCGACAGGACTTTGCAGGTCTTCTTCAGGGAGTTGTGTTCAGCTAGGAGTTTCACTTAGAACTGAAGTGAGTTCTGAGGGAAACTCCTTGCTGAACACACCTCCTGAAGAAGACCTGAAAAGTTGGATCGAAACGTTGGCATTTAATAAATTGGTTTTACCACTATTTAGCCTAGTTATGACCAGCACCTCTAGACTAGTTAATTTTTTACTCGACTGGAAACTAAAGATCTTTTTGTATAGAATTTTCCACTTTCTATATCCTAAGAATATTAGTTTTTATACTCACAGTATATCCTTTTCCCAAACTAATGTAGCCCTCAAAGGTGCCTAGAGTGTAGAGGAAGCGGTTAGTTAGCTATTGGATAGGCCACAAAGCGATCCCCGCACGCAACTTAAGCTAGCCCGGACAAATCAATGAACAGGATTTCGTTTAATTTGACTTAGCCACGGGCGGCCACCAACCCTTGTTAAATCGGCGATTCTTTCTGAGGAAGTCAACACTCGTTGACCTTTAATTGGCTAGAATGATACCAGCTCTTTTTCTATACGAGCATGTAATAAGTCAAAAATATTAATCAGCTGCGGTTAGAAGCAAGAGGTAGTTTTCACAAAATAAAACATTTACAATTTAAATGAAATTACAGGTCAGTCAACTATAAATACAATTCAATGAATAATAATAAAAAAAACGAAAAACGTTATAAATTATTATACAAGAGTTTATTATGTCCAGATAGTTATATATGAAATATATGTTATACTAAATCCCTTAACACTTCTCTAGAAAATGAAATAACGATTTGCCACATTAAGACATTTTAATTATCTATTTTTTTTTTAATTTAAAGAAACAAATTTGGCAAAATAGGAAAGAACTTTGAAATAAGCATTCATACTATCAAATTTTAAAATATTTTGGAATTCGCAAATAAAATATGCATCATTCGTCAAATTTGTCCAGGTTCTTTTTAAGGAAATTCGTTAGTACATATAATTATCAGTCTTCAAGGGGAAGACTTGAGGCAAATTTCATTAAAATCGTCACAGCCGTTCATTACTACAGTCTATTACGCCACATATGTGCTATTTGGAAACATAAGAGCGGATTGTAATTGAGTTTGAAGGATTACCTTCGGATAACCTCTTACTTTGATACCAAATTTCAAAACAATCGTCCGAGTAGTTTGGAGAAAAATCAGGATGGCAAGATTTCTTTTTATAGTATTTTTGGATTCTGTGTATCGTGAAATGTTAAACTTTGAATTTTGAAAAAGGTTAACAATTTGTCTTTCTTGATCGATTACAATGCTTCATTATTTTCAATAGTGGGTTCAAGTTAACTTAAATAATTAATAGAATAAAAAAAAATACAATCTGTCTCAAAGGACATAGAATAAAAACATTAAAGGGCAAAAATGTAGTGTTTATCTGGGTCCCTTCGCATTGCGGGATCACCGGTGATGAAGAAGTCGATCAAGCATCCAACATGGAAAGAAAGCCAGAAACAACATCCGTGGAATCAATCCCTCTAGAGGATTACGTTAAAAATATTAAGGAGAATGTGTGGAACATATGGCAAAACAAGTGGGGACAAAAAGAATCAAAATTAAAGGAAAGTAAAACCCACTGTTTAAAATAGGAAACTTCTCACCGATCCTCTAGAAAAGAAGAGACAACACTCTGCAGATTATGAATTGGACATTGTGAGTCCTCGCATTCCTAACTACTAAGAGGAATTGATCCTCCGAACTGCGAGAGCTGCAATGTCCAAAGGACAGTAAAGCATATTATACAAGACTGCCCTATATTTGAAACTGGCACAGAGTCTAAAAGAAAATCTACAAAACAGCGAAAGTGCAGTTAAAAAGCTTTAAGATTCTTAATTTGTCGATAAAATTCTACAACAGAGTAAAATTTAAATGTGTTGCCAATCACCCTACAGGATAGAGGTGATAAAACAATAAATGAATAAAAACATTAAAATAAAGTAAATAATTGTTACTAAAAATATCAAATAATTGTTTATATTTTAATAAGTTGTTATAGGGTAAAATACATTAAAGAAGCCGTTCTTTGAAGTTCAGTTTTATTAATGAAACACCTGCTCACATATTCAAGAGGAAACAGTAGACGGAATTTCATAACAATTGAAATATCATTTTTTTTCACTGATTCCCAACTTTCCTTAAACCATTTTACACGCTTGTGTAAAGGTGAGTTATTGTTGACGGACTAAAACTAATTTTGTTTTGTTAGATATCTAAATAACACGAGATATGTTTAACACGAGTGGAAACTTTCGATTCTAAGAAATAATATTTCTTTATTTTCCTACATGAATAATCATCTTCATTTCGGTAATGAAGTAGAAAAAAAAATGGAAAATCAGTAAAATGTTCGCTGAACAATTTTCACATGATATTTTTAATCAAATCGTGATAAAATTATAACATAACATATTGCATAATAATAATATTTTACTTTTTCATGATTTATTTTAATATTAATTTTTCAACTTTTGTAGACTCTTCAACCAAAAAATTGTCCATAAGTAGGTAATTACTTTAAAAGTACATAATAAATATAGCAAAAACAAAGGCTAAAATCTAGGCCTTAAAAAACATAAAGACTCGAGATTGTGAAAACGGGCAATGATATAGGACACTTAGCCACACTGAGCTAAAAATTTGAAATTTAATTCCTAAATTAAAATTAACAAAATACTTGTTGTCCAGTTCATTTCCTCTAATTGTGTAAAATTTATAGGTGCCATTATTTTAATTAGGCTTACTCAGTGAGCCATAACTTATCCTTATTTTAGGGAAGCAATATAGGACTTTTGTAATTATCTAGAGAGAACTACAATACTGAAACTGGAAACAGCCCTTGTTCGGAAAATATTCAGATACTATCGGTCACTAACAAAGCTTTGTTTTTCCTCTTCGCTCACTAATTGCGTCAACTAATTCCCAGAGAGCGGTCGAGTAGATTTAGATGAACAAGCAACTTCGGAGATTTATCGGTTACAGGCTTATCTCCAACAGCCGATGAATAGGTCCTCCGTTGCCATTTTCTTCTTCGGACAAAGAGAAATCTCTGCGATTGTGTAGCTCTTTGTTATGGCTCAATCAATCATTCACTTTGCCCAAGTGGGCGCTTTGGTTCCGGATATTCGGATAATTATTGAAAAAAAAAATGAAGACAATTTAATATCACAAGAGAAAAAAACATATTCGTCGTTTACAGTTTTATTAAAATTAATAGTTGATACAATTACAAAATATTAAATCTTTCTCAGTTAAGGACACTTATAATATAGTTCAGAGAGTACATTCATACCATATATACATAAATATAAATAAATAAAGTAATAACAAAAGAATAAGAAAAAAAAAGAAAAAAAGAGAAAAAAAAAATATATATGTATACACATAAGTAAGTAAAAATATAAATAAAAGTAAAACAAACATCTTAGTTACAAGCATACCTATTACACTATTTACAATCAGCCAGGTGATCTCCGAATCAATCTCGTCCCCCACATGTGGAGGGAAAACCAAGGCTTAGGAGATCCCTACGCTTCTCCCTCAGCCTCTTCATTGGTATTTAAAACCAGCGGAGGATGAATAAGAGCTCTACAGCCACAGAACCTCATATTATAATTATTCTCTAAATCCATCACTTAGTCAACAATCTGGTGTTTTTACCCATTTTATTGGGTACTTTCGATACTTGTCTCATTTTCTGATGTTCTTATTCTTTTATCGTTTATTTTGGCGAAGCATCGATATATTTAATAGTGAAATAGATTTTTATAGGAGGCGGTATAGCAAAGTGGTTAGCTTGTTATACTATTAAACTAAATATCATTGGATCGGATCCATAGGCCATTAACCTCTTAAATAGGAGAGGCTTGTTTTTGTAAAATGACAGGTTGGGAAATGCAAAAAAAGAAAGATTGTTTGAACATACAAATTTCGAATCAAACTCACATTAATGCACATTAAAAAAAATCTGGTGAGCGCAACACACAACTTTCACTTACCGCTCCACTTAAATAGAAATTATTTTCCGTCAATGTTGGGCTATTATACAATTTCTTAAGTGAATTTTAAACTCAGCTAAAGATTAAAGCTTACAGAGAATAAATCATTAAGACCATTACAATTACAAAAAATCTATTTATTGCATCGTCGGTAGGCAATAAAAATCTAGTTACTCCACCTGCTTTTATAAACCACCCAACATCAGTCTCTGAGTCTTTTAGTTGACAGAATGACTAACTTCAATTTTAATATTTTTGGATAATGTCATTTTAATGATATTTCTAGTTGGAAAAGTTGTATCTATACAGGCAGTGAGTAAGTTGATTGCAGTGTTGAAATATAGAACTGTATATAAAGTTATAAATTTTGCCACTAGAACCATTACTAAAATTAATAATAAAGTATATTGAAATTGGAGTTAGTCATTCTGTTAACCGAAAGGCTGAAGAGTGTTGATATATGCCTAGAGAGATTTGAAAGTACATCTGAATATTTAGCCTATAAATAATTATCGATTGTAGGGCTATTAGTATTAAACTGTTATTTTTCATTGTGAAATTTACTAAAATGATATTACGAGATTTTCATTGCCTGCCATGGTTAGGTCACAAATTGTAACACTATTTGCAAATGGATAATGTTGGGATTTCACAAAGGGAAAAGTAATCATATTATTCACTAATTAAATTTTCTTAAAGGTTACTGATTATTTATATATATATATATATATATATATATATATATATATATATTATATATATATATATATATATATATATATATATATATATATATATATATACACTTACCTATACACACACACACACACGTATATATATATATATATATATATATATATATATATATATATATATATATATATATATACGTCTCACAGTCTGGCCTGAGACGCCCTGGTGTGTACATCGGTGTAATTCGTTCATATAATAGACTCAGTTTACTTTAATTTAATTTTCAGTTCAGTTAAGTTCAGTTTTTTTTTCTTCTCTTTTTTAAAAAAACACTATTATTAATCACGCTATTAAGTGTCGGATCTTCACAATAATCGGAGTAAAGAAAGCGCAGCGAGATTGATAGAGTTCTGGGAGCAACGAGCTGGCAGGCGTCTACTAATCCTAACAGCATTAGACCAGCATTAGACGTTGTTTACTACCGTCAACAGTCCTGGTATTTATTTATATTTTAATTGCGAAGTAATTCTCATTAATAAATTTAAAAAATGGTGCAGTGTAATATTTGCAACAACTCTATCGCACGCGAAGATAAGAACAATATACACTGCGTTAAGTGTAAAATAATTTTTCATGGTAGGTGCGTCAACCTTACTGATAAAGACACCGAAGCATTAAAAATAATTAAAAAAACATGGGTTTGCTCTAACTGCGAACAGGTGAAAAAACAAAATACCGAGCCGTCCCCCTCAGAAATACTTGCGGCAGTAAATCGTTTAGACGCTACCGTGAACGAAGATATAAAAAACATGAAAACAGCACTAGATAAATACGGAGAGCTCAGTTTTGAACTAAACGAAAGACTGACGAAGATTGAAAAACATCTGGAAGGTCAAGCTAAAAAGTTTGAGGAGATATTATTAGAAAACAAAGCACTCAAATCCCGAGTGGGCGAATTAGAGGTTCGCTTGAATAACGCAGAGCAAGGACTATTGAGTAGATCACTGGAGATCCGCGGTATACCGGAGCGACCGGGCGAAACGCCCGCTGCTTTGGTGACCAGTATAGGAGCAAGCTTGGGGATCAGGCTTAGTGTGGAGGACCTGGACAACGTACATCGCCGCAGAAGCCGAAAAGATGACTCGCGACCACCGCCTGTTATCGCACGTTTTGTCAGGCAATCAATTAGAGATGATTTAATTACGAAAAGGAAAGTGAAGAGGGATTTCTCCACGCGGGATATCGGTTGGCAGGAAAATGACTGCCACCGAATTTATCTGGGTGAAGAGATGACTCGCACAAACAGACACCTCTATTGGCTAGCCCGGCAGAAGAGAGCGGCGGGAAAAATCAAATATACGTGGTTTGCTTCCGGAAAGGTGCGGTGTCGAAAAGAGGACGGACATAGAGTCATCCTGATAGAACAGGCCTCGGATCTAGATGTATTTGACTGACTACCTAGAAGCCGTCAACCCCTTAGCCTCATTAAAATAGTCTTACTTCTTCTCTTAGTGCTATCTCTACACCGTCACTCATCAATCTATTTATTTTCAAGTACATTCTCTTTATTTATTTTTAATGTTAATATTACTTTTTCTTCACTTAGTTTCATGTACGATAATCGCTTTTCTGTACTTTCTACTCGTTTTGTCTTCTCGCTACCAAACACTGACTGTTTCTCTCCAAATCCACTGTATGTCTAGTTCCCTAATCACATGTCAAGTTAACTCTCAATCACTTTCTGCCCATTATGACGAATTCCTGCAATACTTTACCCAAAACTTTTATCATATCATAGCAATATCCGAAACCTGGCTCAAACCTTATATTCCTTCATCTTCAGTCTCCTTGCCTAATTACATCCTGCTCCGTCATGACCGGGTAAACCGGACTGGCGGTGGAGTAGCTATGTTTGTCCACAATAGCCTAAAGACCCGAATCCTCGATTGCTCCCCATCTTCCGATCATCCTCATGTAGAATACCTCTTAGTAGAAATTCTCAGTAATATTTCTCCTATCCTTTACGCCGTGGTATATCGCCCTCCTCTCGTGCCATTTGACCCGTCCTTCGAATCAACTCTATTCAACTTCGTTCCCCTCTATCCCAGAATAATTATCTCCGGTGACCTCAATACCAATTTCCTCTCAAAATCCAATGACAAATCCTATTTAGAAAATCTGTTTTTCTCACTTCACCTATTCATCGTTCCTTTTTCCTCCACCCACCACACCAGCAGATCTGACACTTGGCTAGACTACTACATCATCGACTCAGCACAAAACCTCCTCTCCGCCTCTCAATTGCCAGTATCCTTTCTTTCATCTCATGATCTGATACAAATAACGTATAATATCCGCACTCCTCCAATCCATCCTCGAACTATCACTTTCCGCCAACTGGATACCCTTACTCGAGAAAAAATATTACCTGATCTAGTAACATTGGATTTGAATGGAATATATCATTGCTCCTCTGTCGACACCATGGTTGATATTCTCACCACCAATCTTCTCAATATACTCAATACCCACGCTCCTCTCAAAACCTCCACTTTCCGTCATCGTCCTGCTCCTTGGATGTGTCAGGAAATTAAGGATCTGCAGAAGAGACGCGACGCTGCACGCAGACGCTTCAGACGGACTAGGCTTGCAGATGATTATCAAATATTCAGAGTGCTTCGTAACACGACACAGATAAGGATCCGACAAGCGAAAGCGAACTACTTTCACGAAGCCCTTTCCTCAGCTCCTGATATCAAATCAAAATGGCTTCTACTTCGTAAGCTTTCCCTCTGTGAACCTTCTAGATCCCCTTCCTCAGTTTTCCCAATATCACCTGATGACCTAAACTCCCACTTTATATCGGTTTCCACCTCTTCTTTACCATCCCCTTCCGGCTTTTCTCCAGAGGTACCTTTTAACGACAATAATTTTTATTTTTCCGACATTTCTCCCACAGACCTTATTACCGTTATAATGAAATCCCGTTCCAATTCCGTAGGCCCAGATGGCATTCCTATCAAACTAATAAAATTATGTCTCCCTGAAATCCTCCCAGCACTCCTTTTCATCTACAATTTCTCCCTGCAGAATTCAATATTCCCGACCTCTTGGAAAAAAGCCATTGTCCTTCCTTTAAACAAAAAGCCTAATCCATCCTCTCCCGAAGATTTCCGCCCAATATCAATCCTTTCCAATCTTTCTAAACCCCTAGAAAAGTTAGTGCAATCCCAAGTTTCCAACTACCTTGAACAATCCAACCAACTCGATCCTCTCCAATCTGGCTTCCGTCCTGGCTACTCTACACAATCTGCTCTGATTAAAATTACTAGTGATATCCAGACTGCAATAGATGACAAAAAACTAACCATACTTATACTGCTTGATTTCTCCAAAGCTTTCGATTCCATTATCCATTCCATCCTTTTCAACAAACTAAAATCATTATCCTTCTCCAATAGTTCCATCTCTTGGTTCCAGTCTTTCCTCTCACAACGAACCCAAGCAGTTTCCATACCTAATCAACCTCTATCTGCCTACCTTCCTTTATCCTCAGGAGTTGCACAGGGTTCAAGCATGTCTCCTCTTCTTTTCAGTTCTTATATTAATGACCTAAATGATTCAATTATCCATTGTTCCCACCACCTTTATGCCGACGATTCTCAAATCTATTTATCCTTTTCTCCCGCTGAGTTATTGGTGGCATTTGCCAAAATTCAAGAAGATTTAGATCGAATTAGTGCCTGGGCCAACTTAAATGGATTACGGCTAAATGCTGCCAAAACTCAGGCCATTCTCATTGGTTCCAAGCCCCTTCTTAGATCCCACACCAACTTTCCCTCACTCTATCTAAACAACCACCCCATCACCTTCTATCCCTTTGTTAAAAATTTAGGCTTTCTCATAGATCAAACCCTTTCCTGGAATCACCATATCTCTCATATATCCCGCCGTGCAATTTCTACCCTCAAACTATTCCATCACTTCCGCCATCTTCTACCCCAAAATACCCGTAGACTCCTAGTTTCCTCTCTCATCTTTCCCCACTTTGACTACAGCTGTGTGGTGTACGATGGCCTCTCGGTGGAACTGCGTGATAGACTCAAAAGACTTATGAATTGCTTCGTAAGATTTGTAATTGGAACCCCGAGACGCTCCCGTGTCTCCCACCACTACACTGAGTTAGGGTGGCTCTTCCCCTCCTTAAGAAGACAATATTTCCTTGGCACTTTCCTTTATCAAATCATTACCGATCATCGTCCTTCTTATGCCTACAACCTTCTCCAATTTAAGTCCTCAATCCATTCACTCACTACAAGATCCCGACCCTCTGACCTATACATCCCTTCTCATAGATCTGCCTCATTCCAAAATTCCTTTATAGCCCGCTCTGTCAACTTTTGGAATTCCCTCCCGATCAAAATTCGACATGCCCCTTCCCTATATACATTCAAAAACCTCCTATTCCAATTCCTGTTCCAAAAACAGTCTGATACCAGCTAACGATTAATATTATATATGTATTGTGTAGCAATCATATAATCATAACACTTGGTAAGAGATAGTACATGCATTTCCTACTATCGACGTAGGAATTTCAATACATACATTTTTTTTATTTTTTTTATTCAATTATAAGTAACTGTTTATTTTTATATATATATTCAAGTAAAGTTTTTTTTTTTTTTTGTTTTGTTTTTTATGAAATGAACTCATTGTATCTCTTTTTCGTTCTTCATTTCTCAAAGTGTATGTTTATGTTGTTCAACCCTTAAATATAATTTTGTTCATAGTTCAAGTGATTTGTTCATTGTTTTAATTGTTTTGTTCATAATTTTAAATGCTCTGTACATAGTTTTATCTGTATTGTATATAGCTTGTGCACCTAAGGTTTTCTTTACTTTTTATTTTATTTTATCAATTTTATTTATTGTTTCAACATTCAGGCCAGTAATATTCTATTATTTTGTACATTATTGTTATTCTGAAGGGACTTAGTCCCAGAATAAAGTTTTTTTTTCTATCTATCTATCTATCTATATATATATACGTGTGTGTGTGTGTGTGTATAGGTAAGTGAATATAAAAATGATTGGACTATTTTTTAACATTTAAAGATAACATAATAGCACCAATACAGAATAACACGTGTATTTTATTCGCAAATACATTTAGAATTTCTCTTTTGAATATAAATATATACGTGAGTGTGTTGTATAAAAAAGTATGGTTTTGAAGAAATTTAGAATAGAAACAGACAAATATTTAAACTTAAAATTGCTGTAGTTGTTGTGCGGTGAGTAGTTTAGTTCATTTCCTCCTGCACTGCGGATACTCTTCCACCAAACGCGAATCCCAGTAGCATGCTACCGAGAGGTGCATCTTAAACATTAGTTGCATATGGCAGTTAAACATAGTATTTGTCTCTATAAAATAAGAAGAAGCATCAAATATTCTAAAATGACCATTTAATACCAAAATTTTTTATTATAATGGATGTTGAAAAAAAGTTCCAGTGGGCTCACTATTTGTTTGAGATCAAGTCCCTATCACCTCCATCGTGTTTTTGTTTTTTAGATAGCCAACGCAATCATAATATACAAACACGAAATGATGTAATGATTCATCAGTCTTTTGAACTTATCTTTGGCTTAGTATATTGAGATGCATTAACATCTCATTATATAAAAAATAGAAATCGGAAATATGTAAAATCCAATGTAATTTTAAAATCTGTTACATTAACAATTTATTTTTAAAAATAAGCCATCTGAAAGTATCACTCTTGCCTCACCGTGACTACGAAATGTATTGTCGATGAGTGATCTCTGTAAATGCGTACTCGTACTAAATATAGTTAAGAGAAGTAATTTTAGATAATATTAGAACCAATTTATTTGGTAGGTGAATAGTGTGGAGGAATTTTTTTTTTTTTTTTTGTTATATTCATTTAATTTAAAAGTAGTTCGATTTGGCCAAAAATTGGTTTATTTATTTTCTGAACGATCAGTTTTAAACTCATTAACATGTAAAGTTGTTTATTTTACAATCTACCAGTGTTAAAGTCATTCATAGTGTTAAATGGATATATTTGTGGGTATATATTTTTTTTATAGTAATATATGTATTTCATAATCCTTCACACCTGCTGCACTCCTTACGTCAAACAAGTGTTTTGTAACCGCATCTTTATTCACACAAAATCATCAAAATGATATTATACATTGGATAAATTAGTGAAAGTTTAAAATGCATATCAACAGGTATATTTTATTAATGTTCCTATTCCCATATTTGAAGATCTGCGTTTTTTTGGTCTTCACTTGGATAAGAGACTGACAAGGAGAATATAAATACAACGGTGACCAGCAAACAATTGAATAACGATACGGATTATTATTCAAGTTAATCAACAAACGCACCAAATTATTTTTAACTAACCAACTTAATATCTACAAATTACTTATAAAACCTTTATAAATTTATAGAGTTATTTATGAATTTGATTACTACGCAAAGACTTGGAAATCAAAAAGGTTTTTGATATTGCTACAAAGTACTACAAAAATGTCAACCAAAGACTGACTTACAGTATGAACCCATTACACATATTTCTCATAACACCCAACTGTTCTCCACCATGAACCCGTACATCTCACCCCGAATATATTTAAGATAGTGGCCATAAGACTTACTAACTTAACGCATGTATGTATCATCAACAACCATCGTCCTTCTTACGCGTACAACTTTCTCCAGTTCAAATCCTCAGTCCATTCCCTGTCCACAAGATCTCAAAATTCTAACTTTACATGCCTTCTCACAGATCTGGCTCATTCCAAAACTCCTTCATTGCTTGCTCTGTCAATTTCTGCAATTCCCTCCCTATCAAAATTCGACATTCCCCATCCATATCCACATTCAAAACCATCCTATTCCAATTCCTATCCCCAAAACAGTCAGATAGTTGCTAACCATTCGACAACATACATTTATTTCACGCCATACATTCTCAAATATTAATGCTAAATGATAATGTATTTATATATTAATCAGGCACTTTATATTGTCAAATTCAGCTTTCTGTTTTCTCAACAGAAAAACAAAGCTGATTTTAATACAGAATTTAACATATTTTTTAATTCTCTATTGTTTCCTTAAAAGTGTATACTGGTTCATCAGTGCAAATAGCTTTAATTGTCTTGACAAAGTGTTAATTGTATTGTATATAGTTTCGTTTCTTATGTATATAGAATGTTTACCTCATATTTTCTTTACATTATTTATTTTTTTTAGATTGATTTTGTTCTCGCTAGACGTAATTTTTTAATGTTGTTCTATTTTGTTATTCTCAAGGGACTGTGTCCCAGAATAAAGTTATTATCTATCTATCTATTTATCTGTGTATTGTTCACCGATATTCTAATTACAAAACTTTTCAAATAGCATATTTTCAGGTTTCCAAACATATATATTTGTTTAAATTGCGTGAATAATATTGTTATTCAATGAAAAAAAAAATAGGATCATAATGAACAAAGCGAATCAATGAATAAATATATATAGACAGATATTTAATATCGGCAACAAACAAAAGAGAAATATAGCTGGGCAACAGGTCGAAGGAAATATGGTGTCGTTGGGACCCGTTGAAATAAATGATCTATATATAAAACGAAGGAGATCCAGACACATAAGCCACTCTTATTAGTTGGAGCCGGCCTAAGAGCGGTGACAATAGGAGGCGATATATCCTCCACCGAAGGAGTGCCTCAGGGGACAATACTCTTTCCTCTCTGACTCAGTTTCCAGTCTCTAATAATTGATTTCTAGAGGCTACGTGTCGGAGCCTTCATATCCTATATAATAACATCACAGGTCCCCCGCCGTGTAATAAACGGCTAGATATAATAATAAATTGAAGCGGTGCCCTCCTGGGCCAACGGCTGCCCATAAATATTATCTTAATACGTTTTAGGAGGTCTCGTATCTCAACCGATAACGGCGTACTTAGCCGGATCCACGGGCGATTAGTGTGGCTATCTTGTCCATAGTTGCTCAGGGGAGGGCGAGCCTATTGAGATTAAGGGCTTTTTATGTCTGAATCGAAATCTATACGACCTTATCTACCTAAGCTGTTTAGATAAACAAGGAAATCAATATCATTTCTTAGATTTATACTGAATCATATAAATCTATATATCGGTTTATTGAGAAATATCGTTAAGTACATTCTTAAATAGAAAAAAAAAGGATGAACAATAAAATTAATAATAGATAGATACAGTAATACATGAAAAAGATATTTAAAACATATAAAAATGAAATATATTAAAATAAATATAAAAAAAAGAAAGAACAATAAAATAAAAATTATAATATTATATTATATTCTTATTTGACTGATCAACTATTCTTCTCTCCAAAATAAAAATCATATTTTTATTTTATATTTTATTTAATAGCCTATGGATTTTAAGAAATTTTATCACTGTTTTAATGTTTGATTCGTTGTTGCTTAATACTGCTGATATATCTGATTTTAAAGATAATGGATTTAGGCTTGAAGTATAATAAGAGCATTCTTGGAAAATATGAGTGATTGTGAGATAGCTGTTGCAGTATTGACAATTTGGTGGTGGCTGCTTAGTGATAAGATGTACATAGGTTAGGTTCGTGTGTCCTATTCTCAACCTGGTCACGGTGTCCTCCTCTCTACGATAGTTTGATGTGGTACAGGGCTTCACTGATGTTTTAACAATTTTTAATTTACTAGGTGGGATTTCGTTCCACATAGTTTGCCAAATATCCAATATTTTCTTTTTGAGAGGAAAATTCATTTCTGGAGTGGTCAGGATAGGAGTACGTCGGTATGGGACCGCGAGTGCCTGTTTGGCTGCTGTATCTGCAAACTCATTACCAATTTCATGGAATGTTAACAATAAGCTGATGATATAATCATAAACTAACTATATTAATAATATATTCTTTACTTTATTATAGTACTCGTTTTCTTAATATGTATTTTAAGTTAAGATAGATAATAAATCAAATTAAAAAAACGTATATATTTTAAAGTTATATGTTTGAATATATTCCTACCAGACAATATATCGTCGATTTATTGCAAAAAGTCATTAAGTAACATTTCATAACCTCAAACAATTAAGAAATTTTGTGCATTTTCCTTTATGAAATCAGGACTTAGTTTTACTATTTAATAAAAGCATCTCATGTCGCCTCGCTTTCTAAACACCCAGGGGACCTGAACGACTAATATAATACATCGAACATAAAAACCTATTCAGCCGTTCGGTCAAAACAGCTTTACAAAACTTTTTGCAACTTAATTAAACCCGTGTGGGTGGGGTGCCCGAACGGGCTAACTAACGTGTGTCCGCAGCACCGCTGTTTCCTGGCAATCTGATATATGACACTATGATAAAATATAGTCACGGGTTCGCGTCCCGTTGCCAGTGGTGTCTTTTAAATCCCCGCCCAGACCCCCTGGCCCGGAAAAACCCCGTATAGCCTTAAAGGCGAGGAACGCTCTCTCCCCCCTCCCCCTAAAAAAAACTTAACTAAACACGTTTTAAATAATACACATGAGCCATCGAACTTAAATATTAAACCAGCTGCTAGCTCAGAATTAGCGATACAAAGCTTTTTGCAAATTGATTAAACAAATTTTATTTAATAGCGTACAACCTATACACGTAGCCCTAGTTTCGCTTTTCATTGTCAGGTAATAATAAAAAATCTAAATTCGCTTAAACATAATTGAAAAATGGGACAGAAACTGAGTAAGATATTATTTATTAGTTACACATAATCCTGGCGCACAATAAATTTGCTATCTAATTCGGTTCAGCAAATATGACATCAAGGAGAATAAATTACGGCACACAAAATAATAATAATAACAAAACAAACAAAAGGAAACGAGTAAAATGAAAATAAGATAACATAATAACACACAAGTATCTCAATGCAGTAAGTTTCTTTGCCAGCGCCTTAGCAGTCTTCTGAGCGGATTATATGGATTTGTGGCAGTCGATAGAGATTATGTGTGTTGATTTGAATTGCTGTCATGAAAATTAATAAAGCAGTCTGTGGCAGTTGCCGTGATGAAGGGAATGTTAAGATCAGGGTATAACGTAAAGTTTGAAACATAGAAGGGTACGTCTTCAATTTTTAGGAAGGTCTTTTGACTGCAATGACTGGATGATTTTTATATTTGATGTCTTTGATGTTACCCATAGTTCGATTTCATATTTCCAAATTGGTTTAATGAGGACTTTGTAAATAGTTAAGTTACGTTTATCAAGAATGTAATGACCTTTTTTTGGTAATTTTTTTTAATATAGTTAGTTATAACATCGGAAATTGGAGATTTTCGATTAGGTAAACTATTTATAATACTGATAATTTCATTTGGATGAAAAGGTTAAGGCGGAGGAGCCAACTCTAAAGGAATATCTAATTGATGTTCTACCAATTTCGCACTAATCAAATCTTGCAAATCACTGTGATGAGTAGATATATTTTCTAAGTGGCATACGAATAATTCAGCTTTCTGTGCGTCTGACTTGGCCACGAGCCATCATGATATCGAATTGGATGCGATGTCTCTTGATGATTCAACAAGCGTTTCGTCATTCGCAAAATAGACGTATTGTTATTACCCAAGCTATTTCAGAAGGTATTAAAATTTTCATTTTTAAATCTTTTGATATCTTCTCCGTTGTTAGCTGATTAAATTTAGACTTATCTGAAGGTAAAGAGTGCGCTGCAACTTCTTACGAGCTTTTCGTTTCAATTGTAAGAGGTATTTAATTGCCTCTGGGATGATATTTTTCATATACTTTACTTACCCTGGATTGTTTTAGTGGGCATGAGGAAGAATTCCAAGCCGCTTGTTATATAGCTTACGTTAGTGATTGGACTGCATCCTCAACCTCATCTAGTTTCCGCAAGATACAAACAGGTTTGGAGTAATGAAGTACGAAATTTCAGTCCACATCGATTCAGTACTGAGAATCTAAAGAAACTGTGTTATTCGCTCACTTTCTGGTAACAAGGTGAAAGAATTTCCCTTAATAAGTTTTTGGAATTAAACGAAGATATGCATTAAACGAACTGTGCATAAAGTAATTACGTATTATTCACAAATCATAATGTACATTACATCAAATTTAAGACGTTCCGTTTTTTTTTTGTATAATTTAATTATTATTGATTTCAAACCCTCTGTCCATTTTTAAAGCTACTTTTCTATTATTTAAATAATTCAATAGGGTGGTTGTCATATCAGGGGCGTTACTAATTGAGCTTATTGAACAAGAAGGATACAGTTCCAAAACCAGGAGTACCGATAGACTACGATGCGTCCTTAACTACTAATGTATTACTCTCTTCTTCTTATAAACGGTCTAACTGGAAAAAAATTATAATAATTGTAGTTGAGTTTTTCCTCTTGGTTTGAAAGATTTTATCTTGTACAAAAAATAATAATTATATTTTATTTTAATAAACGGTAAACTACTAGTATAAGATCTAATATCAAAACATTTGGGGATTGGTCACGACTGTCAGACAGATTCAGTAGTCGACATTTACTGTGATTGATATTTAAGTATACCTGTATACCGTTAAAGCAAATATATTCTGTTCATATATTCGTGATATATAATACTCTTTGATACAAAAATGAAAATATTTTATACATTCAGATATCACACTCCCATCTACAGATTATAAATACATTACACGTTTCCTTGATTTTCCATTATTCACTTATATATCTCACTTTGGCATCTAAAATTAAACTCCCTAATTAGAGTCTTAATGTAATTCCAAGCACATTGACAACATTTTATCAAAGTAGGAATCTTTTACCATTTACTGACCAATTAATTTTTCCATAGTCAGTACTTCTTTATAAAAACATTTTTTCGGTATTCAGATAGGATAAGACAAACCGATAAAATAAAAATTATTTACTACCTTATTTCGATAACGTATATATCATATTTGGTCTTGGGCCCTCGTTTATATTTTATAACTTAGGTTCAATCGTTCGCACTTTGTTTTACAGACTTATAGCATTAATCATGGTTGTTTCAACAAAATCAATTTAATCCATAGATAAATATTATTCCTTCCATAAATTCTTAGGAGCCTTCGATTCTGTTAATCATGAATTCCTCCTTTCAAAACTCCGAAATCTCTCCTCGAATAACATTTTAACATTGTTTCATGAATCCTAAACAGTGATCATTTTCAATAAAGCTCCTTCCTAACCTCTCTTACTAACGTCTTAAATCTCTAACTTAGAAAACTCCCTAATTCTATCCGCCATTCACAATACCAGTTATATACTGATGACCTTCAGATTTACCAATCCTTTCTTTCTTTCTACTGTGATGATTGAGAAGATCAAAGAAATTCCCATTCCTTTCTCGGTATCTTCTTCTCTGTCTTTATGGTATGATTCCGTAAATATGTGTCCTCCTCAAAAGTTATAACCCCCCTCCCCTTCAGCACATCTCTGTCCAAAAGAGATCTTTGAGATAACGGTAGGAAAAAATGTTCAAAACTATAAATTTCTATGCTGACCAACAACTACCTAAATCATACGATTCTCTCAACTACTATTCAACATTGTAGCAAAGGGGGTTATATCAATATTTTTTAAGAAACTGCAAAAAAGAATTTACTTGATCTTTTTTGTGTAGAAAATATTGAACTTGATCTGAAAATTTTAAGCAGAAAAAGTAATTTTATCTTTCAATTGAAACATAATTAATAGTTGTTACATAATAATTAAATTTTAAAAAGTAGCTCTATCTTTGTCAGAAAATAAAATTTGTATCTGATGGTTTGAAATATTCAAGTTGCACGATGTTATAAAACACGCTTGCTATTTAGAATTCGTAAAAATTTAATAAATCCAAATTCTTAGAAAACATATTTAATTTACATATTTCATATCGCCTTCTTAATTTCGTAGAATGCCTATCTATTTTTAATCTTTTTCGGAGTTGCCCCATTATAATTTTATTAGAATATATATTGTATTACAATAATAATAATAAGATTGCACGTCCTTTATAATTAAATAATTAATTATATAACCAAAAGTAAACAATATTAAGAAATCAATATATTACATATTACAATAATTGTGGTTGATGGTTGACTGTAGTGAATAATGAAGGAAAAGAATGTACCTTGAGGAATTCCTTCTCCACCGTCCTCTCATGTTTAGAAGCAAAGGGGCTCGTTCCGGACTACTGCATCTCGCAATTTCGCACAGGCCATGGGGGCTTTCCAGCAAAGCGTCATTGCCATTGGATGGACATCGATCCCCTATGCCCTAGCTGCGGTGTTCCGAAGACTGCTGAGCCCATCATAGTCGCTCGCACCGCCTTTGAAGAACAAAGGGCTAAGTTACTGAGGAAAACCGGTCTTTACATTCTCACAGAGAACGATTTTCCTCAGTTAGTCACTGCGGACTACCCGTATTACAAAGATTTTGTGTATGGGTGAAAAGCCGCGTTGGAGCCAGCCCATTTCAATTTAAGAATAAGAGGAGGAGGAGGAGCTACTAGACCATTGGAATGAAAAGTATAAGAAATTCACTCAAGAAAACCAATGAAATCAAGAAAGAGCCAAAGACTTTACTTACAGCATAGACATGTTAAGCTGACCTGCCTAACATCTTAATATTGCAGACACCAGACAGTAGTTAATCTTACTATTGCCTACTAGGCACGGCATGGTTTTAAACAAATAAGGTTTTCTACGTTTGTTTGTGACACATTTAGGGCCATTGGGTAAGAATTCGATCGACATTGGCCTTAACATTGCCGGTTTCAATTTCATGTGGGTGACCAGCCCGTTGAGCATCATTGATGTTCCTGAGGTCCTGAGTGAAATTTTGCAAACCAATTTGGCAGGTGCGTTTGGTAAAGGCATCATCCCTACAAACACTACAAATTTTTCAATGATCTTCAGCAGCACGCTTACCTTTTTTAAAATAATACAACAAAGTATACCGATAATGAACGATATTTTCTTCCATATTCACAGTGCAACAGCAAACACAATACTAGGCTAGTTTCAATAAGAGTCAACAGATATAGTTATTGACATATTACAAAAAGATAAAAAATCCAACTTAGGGATTAATTTATCATATAGGAAGTGTATTGTAGTGACATAAAATTCAACAGAAAAACCGAAAGGAATTATTTGCCAACCTAATATAATTAGAACTATATATAATTAAAAGAAATTTGTTATTGAGGAATCAGAAGTGATATAATTTATTTAGTAAAACTGTCAATTTATTTAAACCATAATAAATATTTATTAATGATATCTAAGTATATTTTTATTGTAATTTTTCATCATAGGTCATTCAATAACTTTTGTCGAATTCTTAAGACTGCTTTATACTCCTCATCCGATGATTTCTAAAGGTTCATTGTTTGTTCCTTCGGCACAACCGATCGTCATATCTGAGGACTCTCCTTGTCTACCTTTCCATGAGTACATTGTTCGAAGCCTTTTGATACCTCCTATCGCCATCACTTCCACAAATGTTGACCACAATTACAATACCTGAGGAGGCATATAAGAAGGAACAGCATTTTTACTTTTTTTATTACTCGATTAGAATAAGATTTTCTTGTTAATCATCCTCCATTAAAGGGTTCTTCGCAAAAATACTTCATGGGTTTTCGAGTCATTTTTGCAACTACCGCTCCAATCCCTCAAATAATCATTATGAAGAATATTACAAAAAGTACCAAGTATTTTACTTAAATGCTAGCCATATTTGAGTACTAAAAAATTTAATTACTAATACAGTTTATGTCTAACGAATAGGTGAAGTAGTGATCTGATTCCCAATAGTGATTCGATTTAAATAAAGTACTAGGTATTCGGTACTCATAGTAGCATTTGGCCATTTCTGGCTCTGAGTCCCCCAGGTGAATCTTGCACACAGGTAGAACTGGGTTTCATTTTTTTTTTTTTCACTGAACTTCAATTATTTCAATTATTTTTTTCATATATATTTTTATATTATTTATTTACTATTTCATTTTTTTATTTATGTTTATCCCCATTTCCTTTGTACATATTTAATGAATATATACTGTTATTATTATTACTTATTGCACACTAATGTGACAGATTGTATTACTATTTGGCAAACTTATTTTTAAAAAATTACTGAAGCAGTTGGTACACTAATTTTGAAGAAAAATTGACTACCGTGAGAGTTGATCTTCCCATTCGTTTTGTTGATTTCACCTCGAGCAAACGTTCATTTCGTTCATTCAATGAAGTTGTTATAGTAACGGTATATACTTGATAGACATTTAAAGATCATGGAATACGTATTATGAAAACTGAACCCATTTTCAATTTATTTCACTAAGTGATAGCAAGTTCTTATGTATTCATAATTGTTATTATTATACATAATTGTTGTCAAGTGAAAAAGGCAAAAAAACAGGGCTGATGTCAAGAAAATAAATAATTGGCTGTAAATGTGGGAATTAGTTTCTTATCGAATGTTGAACAAAACATGAAAAGTCCCCTAAAATCCCATGTCTGCTATCATCCAAAATGGATAGTCAAAGATGGCCACCCAGCACTCTCTGTCTTATTTATGTTTTTCCTTACATCTTTGTCAAAAAACATCATTCTTGATTTCAAAAGTACTAATATAATCGGCAAGGATGCTTGTTTTAGATTTCATTGAAGTTTACCTGATAAATAAATGATAAAAGAGTTGTGAATTGGCGTCAATAAAGCGGAATTTCCTTGATTTTAGTTCTACCAAACCTCATACTAATGAAAAGAAATAATGATCCACACATTTTTTTTACTCCTTAGTAGAAGGAGTATTAAAAAATTGTTTTGTTTTTTAATATTTACCGAAAAATAGTGGGGATATTTTAGTTTTTTAATTCTGGATAATTATCCTCAATAATTATCCAGTGGCATCCCGAATAAATTTCAACACCTTTTTGTCATAAATAAATGTCATCCCTTTTTTTGGGATAAGACATAGCACACTCATCAAACTCTACGTATAGTGTCTGCCTAGATCAGTAATAATTAAATAGTCTACCACATTTTCAATCATTGAGCATTCTGTGTTCCATCTAGTATTAACAATACCTTTGAAAATGGACTTATTTGTCGAACGGACTAACCGTTAATCCATTATCGTCCAATCGTACAGTGTACAGGAGAAGGGTGCTATACAAGAGGCGTCTGATATTAAGTGGATTGAAGGTGAACTAAGGAGGCAGTAAAATGCGGGGAGTTATTGGGCGTATTGTACTGGGCGGATTCCCTCGGTGGGGCAAGAAATCAATTAGAAAAAGGGCAAGACATATATTGCCAGGCGGTCGTCCTTAGGGAGCAGGAAGGGCCTCGCTCTACTATTACCGAAGGGACCTGCGTAAATTTGTACCTTACCAGTAAAGACCTGGATCTCGGCCAAACCCACCTCCTCCTTATTTACTACAACATCTTAAATAACCCCGTATTTTCTGCCTAGTAACTTCTCTCCATATTTGATGATTATTTACTAGTTCTGAGGATATGTTTATATATATATATATATATATATATATATATATATATATATATATATATATATATATATATATATATATATATATATTATGTATACATAGACACAGGCACATATATAAACGGACAGACAGAGAGACATACACATACACACACACACACACACACACACACACACACACACACACACACACACTAACATATATATCTGTGTCTGTCTGTTATAACATTTATATATTTTTTAATTAGGATATAAATGGAAAATTCCGAACTATAAATCCATAACAGTTATACTATGGCGTCATTAATGTCATATGCAGGTTTTATTATGAGCGCTGTAAGCAAGCAAAACAAGCAATTAATATTGTAAAAAATTAAGACTTATTAAATATCCATTCAAATACAGCTAAAACTGATTTAATAATCTGTTTGTTAAAAAAAAATAATAAGACGAAACTCTCTTATAAATTTCTTGTTGCCGATTCGTACAAAAAAATATCAAAGAATATTTGATCTGTCTAAGAATAAAACTTGACCCCCATTAGAAATGTATAGCTCATTTCTGTTCAAAATTATCAAAGGCTAGAAAAAAATCTGCCCGTAGCCCCAAACCATATGCTCACACTAAAACGACTGATCTACAAATGTATTTTTCCCTCATTATTATGGTGCACTGAACATACTATCCACTATATAAGGAAAAGCAGCTATAACAGATCCCTGCGCTACTCTCTTAACCAATTCACTGCTGATGACGCCAGTGTAGTTTGAGCGAGAGCGCTTTAGCCACTTATATTCATGCCTTGAGTGGAGAATCTGGCCATTGCCAGAACTCCAAGATGTATACTATAAAAGATCTCTGGGCTATTGCCGCTTCAAACTTCGAGGATTGTTGTATGGATGAGTGGGACTAGATAGGGATTGTGCTAGGGGATTTGGATGATTGATAAGGTTCTGATGGAATTTGGAAAAATTTTCAGGGATAAGGTCAAGTACAAATGGAATATTAAAGTCATGATGTAGGGTTTTGTTGGTTACGTAGAACGGAGCATCGACTATTGTTCGGAGGACTTTGGATTGAAAGGATTGGATGCGTTTGATGTTACAAAATTTTTGCTGTTCCCCAAAGTTCAATTCCATAGGTCCAAATAGGTTTCAGGATTGTCTTATAGATCAGTAATTTGTTTTCAATTGAAAGTTGAGATTTTCTAGTCAGTAGTCTGTATAAGTGGTCGTCGATTAAGTTCTTGTCTTTTAAGTTTAGTATGTGGGTTCCACGTTAGTCTTCGGTCTAAGGTAAAGCCAAGATACTAAACTGTGTCTGAAAAAGAAATCTGGATGGGATTAAATTGGACTGATGGACAGGAACTGCGTCGGATTGTGAAGGTAATGTGTTTGGATTTGGATTCGTTTACTTTGATGATCTACTATTTGCGCTTGATTCTATTTCGGGATCTCAGTTGGATTATCCCAGGAAGGTATTGAGATGGACAGGGATGTCAGCGGTAAAAAATGATAGCGGATATAAAGGCCCAAGACGCTACCTTGAGGAAAACCGGCTTCAACTGCGTAGAAATAGGAAAATTCTGCACCATAATTAATTTTGACTTTTTATCTAACCTTCCTCAATTCCCTTTTGGTGGCAATTTACCGTTTCAGGGCAATATATCATAGTACCAAGGGTCAAAAAATTAATCCAACAAATAAAAAGTTTATATGTTGTTCCATTTTTAGCAGTCAAGCGTTCAAATAATATTATCATCATGAATAATCGATAAAAAAAACTGCTTACTGAAACTGGTCAATCAATAACTCATAATATAAATTCTCTATACAGCAATTTATGTCTCAATAATTAACAAGAGACCCGGAAAGCCAAAATCAGATGGATAGAAAGAATATAAAAAGGTCATCTAACGCTGCATGGAGAAAACTTAAAAGCAATAGCCAAGGTTAGTGGAAAAAGTGTAGAAGAATAGTTTAGGTGACTAAATACGTTATTGTCTTTTTTTAAAAATAGGCTATAATCGTTTTGCAATTTCACTATTTGTATCTCACTTATTTATTACTTTGTGACCCCTTTTGATAGTGTTCTATGTAAATAAAACAAAATCGGAGATAATTATATGTATGTTGGTATACATAATGTGTCTGTATTTTATCTCTCTTTCTATATTCTGCTCTTATTACTAATATATATTATCTTATTATTTATATATTACTAATTATCAAAATCATTAATCGCTTTTTAAGAAGAGATATAATGGTTTACCAAATATTGTTATATAATTTTTTTACTATTCTTGTATTATTTGAATTAAAAGAAAACAATTTTTTTTTACAGGTATGTGCATTGTCATTAGGCAGAGTGACCTTATAACCGGTAAGCTAATAATCAATTTGTAACTTAACTACACTGTAGTGAAATGTTTAGTACATTTTCAGTTTAAGCTGTACCTGAAAGTTTTTTATTTCTTGTTATTAATTAATGCTCTGCTGTCGGTGATAAGAGAAAAAAAAATAGTTAAGCGCTAATGCCGCTAATTAGTTAGTGTGATAATAGTATTTCCTATGGTTTGTGAAACGTTTAAACCTGAATTTTCTAAGACAATTCATGAGAAAAAATTAAGATCAATTCTGTATCCCGAAAGTAAAGAACACGATGCAACATTTTTGTATTTGTATTGGGAACTAATTTCCTATAACTTTGAGCTATTAAAATTTGTTTATAGGTTACTAAATAATTTGAAAATTGGAATCCTTTTCCTCCAAGGCACAGAATCATATTTAAAATTCTATTCAATTTTCTTAGGTAAGCTTTAACAAAACAATTTAATTATTTTTTAATTCTTTCAACTGTAATGACACAGGTCAGTTGTTGTAATGACACATACAAAAAAAAAATAAAAAATAAAATGTTACAGTTCATATTCGCAAATTTTAAACGTTTCCTTTGATTAATTTGGACTATGTGTGTGTATGAATAGTCAGTTAGATACCATATTACATAATGTTAAATGTTGACGAATAATATTAATTATAAAAACCACCATTAAAATCAACAGAAAAAAATATGTAACAACATTTTTCTTATAAAATAAATTCCCATTGTTATATTTACGATACCTCCTCTTAACATTGAATTTAAATTAATTAATTGATTTATAAATTGATTGGTATATTCAGTTGAGTTATTGTTAATCTTTGTTCCATGTTTTGCTAAATTAGTTCAGAGATATTTTCATAATTTAAAGGAAAATATGCCCTTCTCCCTGTCCTCGTTTAGGAGCCTGAGTTTGAAATTTTTCAAAATGACAGGTCCAGCAACAAAATGGGGCGGTCTCTTACCGGGTATTAAAAGAGACGGAATTTTTACCCTCGCCATCTCTGCCCACTTAATTAAACTTTTGTTAATTAAAACGCTTGAATGGAATTAATACTGTTAATAATTTTAGACCTTGTTTGAGACTGATGTATTTGAATAATTTTCAGTTTTAATGAATACAATTTTTTTGGTATAAGAATATTCTTTCATCCACGACATTTTTTTTAAATATAAAAAGTTTGGATATTAAATAAGTCTGATATAAAATATTTTACCTCTAATTATAAACTCCTTTTAAAAACAATGAATTAGAAATATAAATTGTATTTTGGAAAAGAAAAATCAGATGGATATATGCTTGTATGCTCGTTTTCATTTATTAACAAAGGATATACTTCCTCTACTGCTTGGAACAATATAGCGCATCTTTAAGAACAATTCTTCATCTACTTGTACCAGTATCGGACAAGAAGACCGGCCGTTTGATACTTTTGCCCGTGATTGCTTCTAAGTGTTTGGTGTCCCAGATTCAAAGAGAATCGCTGTTGAAATTAATTTCGCAGGTCGTCGAGAAATAAAAACATTAGGTGAGCGATGGATCCTGAATGCTCTGTAACCCTCAGATTCTCTTTCTATCATGTTCGTCAATCTCGACTTCATCTAGACCTCACAAAAATATTAATTTCATTTACCTATGTGTGTATTATATAGTAAGGGAAAGTATTTCGAATAATTATCTATCAACCATTGTTTGCAGTAATTAGAAAAAAGATAAATATAACTTTTGAAATCATTTAATAATTGAATAAAGAAAAGAAAAGAAAAAATGCTTATTTAGGTTGGTAATGAATCTCTGGAAACAATAGTCAGTAGGTAAACGTATTATGTTATACGTTGGGAAGCAGTGAATTATAGAAAAAAAAAATCTAATTAAGATGGTCGTAGAAGGTAACGGAGAGTGAAGAAAAAATATATAAAAATAATCCCTAAAAATTAATATGATTTATCGTAAATAACAAGTTTTCAAGAAAATAATATGGAACTTCTTAGTTAAATGTATATTTTTTAAAAATTTGTTTAAGTTTGAAAACGAATTACATAAAATCATCCAGGCAATGAAATTGTTTAAAAAACTATAACATTGTACTTATATGAAAAAAAAAGGAAATATAATAATATTTCATTGATATGTTAAAGAACTGTTTATAATCTTAAATAAATTTACTATAGTTTCCGAAAAAACATCATCTAACCTTTTAGTACATTAAATTAGTTAAATAATTAACGGATTTATCTATGTGAAATCCCAATATTATCTATCTACAATTAGTGTGACAACTTTTGGCCTATGTTTGGCATACATTGAAAATGTAACTCCATTTTGGTAAACATTACAAAGAAAAATAAGAATTTAATAACCAATAGTCATACAATCCATAATCATTTTACAGTTTTAATACATAGATGTTCTTTCAAATCTATCTAGGCATATATAGCTCAGGGACTGGATTTATGTGGTTAACAATAACAGAGGAGGTTTTCGTTGCCTACCTAATAAATGGAGCTTCTGTTATTTTAATGGGCTTTATGATTTGTTAGCTATAAGCTTTAACTTTATTTTCATTAAAAATGATCTTCAATTATTTTGTGATAGCCCTACATTGGCGGAAAATAATTTCTATTCAAAGTAGAGTTGTGTGTGAAAGTTGTGTGATGCGTGCACCAGATTTTTATATCTACGTATGTTGTTTTTTAATTACCATAGGTTATTATTATCTTTATTTCCTCAATAGACATTAATATATTTATGAATATAAAGTTCTCCAGATAACGAGGGCATAGAATTCTTGCAATAATATTGATTTCGACCTTCAGATATCGCCCAATATTGAATCTAAATATAGGATTCGATACTGTCGTAATATCGAATGAAAAATACAAATATCGGATTTCAATGGGGTTTTTTATTATATAATAAACCAAAATCAATTTAATATTTAAAACCCATAGAATGTAAGTATTAACTCGTAACGTATTAACTAACCTACTAAGATTAATCCTATATTTTTAAAACATTCAAACACAAATATTTACATTTTTCCGAATCCTATATATTATTTTTAAAATGTGTTTTTTTGTCGGTACACCATAACTTCGTTAATTCGTCATCAAATCCAATGATTGACCAATCATTTTGAAGATATTCTTCTCCTTCACATTCCCCCGAAATTTCTGGAAGTTATGGAGAAAAAGAAATTTTATTTGCGAATAACTCAAAAAGCATGCATTTTTTTTTTTTGTACCCATGATAATTAGAAAGATTACTAATTTACCTGAAAAAACAAAAAATAAATAGTAAAATTCGGACAATTAATAACAAAGATGCAATCCATTAGTTTCGGTATACTTAATAATGCCTTCCTGTTTAAAGATGTTGCATTTAGGAGTGGAATAGTCTACCACATTTTTTTCCTGGATTTAATATTAACTTTAATATTTCTTAAAGACATTTGGTTGTTCTTACATATTATTTTTTTTTATTAATTTAGAATATACTATGATCAAGGCATTATTTTGTCTTTATTACTTTTATTATCTTTCCAGTCAGCGTTTAAAAATAGATCCTAGCAAAGCAATTTTTATAAATATTTTGGTCTATTATGTTTAATGGAATATTGTAATCGACCAAGGAAAAAATATTAATTCCTTCCTTACATAATACATAGAAACTACTTATTTCCATATTGTTTTACTATCTCTTCATTAAACAGAATTTTCTGCGAATTTTTCACACGGGCCAACTAGTATTATATAATGAAGTTACTATATCTTCAAAGCAAAAAGAAAAAATCGTCGTGTTATTGCAAGATGTCACAAAGTAAATTTCTAATGGAACGATTTTTTTTTTTTAATTATGTCTTGTTGATTTTAAAAGTCACTCAGTGAATTTTCACAATAAACCAGCTATATATTTGTTGAGTATCCCATAAAATTTAGTTTAGGTATTGGCGATATCGTTATTTTATAATCGATGTTATTTTCTAATATCGATACCTAAGACCTATATCCACATCGATAAGAAATACTTACTAGATATAGCAACAGCTCTATGAGGGCAGTACAGTAATCAGTAATTTTTTGCACTTAAATCCAACACCGACCAGCTTATGTGTAGCCAGACTTATGTAAGAGAATTAAGCTTAAGCTGATGGACATTTTGGCTCCTAATGACAATTAAGAGCAGCTATAGCGTTAATTGGAGCTCCTTCAAATATTTATGAGACGCCGCAAGTGGTTGAAGGGCTTTTCTTTATTTATGAGCTCAGAGCTTCCTCTCTGCTTAGTCCTCATTATTATAGAGATGTTCTCCTTTCGATGGATTTTTTAAGGTTGGTAACTTTTGAATTTTCTAAAATTAAGTAAACACGAAAATTTATCAAGAGAGAAAGAGAGAGTGAGGGAGAGATTCCAGTGTTCGTTTTACGTACTAGTCCGGACCCCATTATATTATATTATTCTTTATCACTCCTACTAGTAAAAAATGATTAATTCTGATTAATGAATGCTTAATTAATTCGCCTCGTATATATTTTATTATTTATAGTTAAGTAATATATAGTTAAGATAATATTTAAATATAAATAATATTTAACAAAATAAAAGAAACGAAAATTACTGTCTAACTTTATTATATATATATATATATATATATATATATATATATATATATATTATATATATATATATATATATATATATATATATATATATATATATATATATATATATATTATTTATTTATATATATATATACAGACTCCGTATAATATCCGCTGAGCACAACTTTTCCCCCCTATTTATATCCAATTCTAATATTGCACACATAGCGTGTCTTTCTGTCATACATGAACGAGGTCTGTGTATAGTCCTCTTCCTCTACAATAGGCTGTAAAATATTCTCCGGTTTTAGATTTGTAAGTTAGCGCGGAAAACCTTCGTGACTGAGACCATTAGTTTTTCCGGCCATGCTGAAAACTCAGCCAACTGTCTTCTCTCCCAACAATACTTTTTCTTTTACTTTACTCTCATTTCCTTGCTGTCATTTTTTCCTCTTTAGATTCAAACCATCCGTCCCACTCTCTCTCTTTTTTTTAACCGTACAATTTTCTCTAATGGCAGATGATATTTCACTAAAATATGAACCCAGGCATATTACATGGTAACCTAAGAATTCCAAAACATAAGTTCTTAAAAAACGTGTACCACAGCATTTAAATTCACTAAATTTACTTTAATGGTCAAACTTTAATTGTCTAAAAGCATTTCAAGATATAGATGTAAATAAAAAAAAATTATAATAAGCAATTTCGAAGTTTTATATTTTATTGTATTTAGCTAGTACATTCATTCAGATTTTATTTAAATATTTCTAGTTTTATTAAATTTTTTTTTAACAATAATTCAATTAATTAAACAATCTACTTTAAAATAACTATAAGACACTTTTTAAAATTCTTAAATTAAATCGAAATTGAAAATTAGACAGAAACTAAATACATACACTTACCTGCTCAAACCCATTTGGACATACGCCTCACAGATTTACGGTTCAGCAAAAAAGACTCGCTTACAATAACTACAATCCTTTCAATCTAAAATTTTAAGACTAATAACTGCAGCTCCCTGGTATGTCAACAACAAGACTTTACATACCGACCTAAGACAACCAACCATTGACCAGCACATACGTACTCTTTACCCCCGATTTCATCTTAAATTACACGGACATCACAATGGACTTATCAACGACATGGCCACGGCTGAAATGCACATCAGCAGGCGACTGAAAAGGAGCTGGATGAGAGATATCCTTTCCTGATTTTAGGATATAAACAGACCAGAGAAAAGGTGCTGCTGGGCACCATTCTTCGTCATGGCTATCATGTAATTTTCGACTTATTAACAAATCTGCTAATTGTCACTACTATGACAGGTGCGGATGAAAAATAGAAAAAAAAAATCTTATCATTATTTAATAAATTAAATGAATTTTTAGAATTTTTTTTTTTATTTTACACTCACGATTTTTCAAATTTTTCCGATTTACAATTTATTGACAATAAATAAAACTGATACGTTTATGATTTTTAACGATGAACAAGAGATTTGCTAAGTTGGTACAACTCAGTTGCAAATACTATTAAAGTATACATTAATATTATACTATACAATAATTTATTAAATTGTGTAACTCTCTGAAAAATAAAGAGAAAGTTATAATGAAATATTTTTCGGGATTTTTAGCTCAAATCGTTTCAAAATATCAAGGTTTTTCCACTTATTACTTTGAGCTACAAAGTACTTGAAAAATAGTCGAGGCGTTCATTCAAAACACCGTTGAATAGATACTAGGGGTCATGTAGATAATATGACACAATTAAGACACAAAGGCGAGATGCCAGCTTCTTCATCGGAGATATGAGGAGGATGTGAGGACTTTCTTATATTTATTGTGCCTTTGTAATTATATCATGTTGAAGCACATTGGGTCAAACTATTAAGGGTAACTGGACCCATGTCCTTCCTGAGGATGATGTACCTCAAGCTGGTGACTAAAGAAACCTGAGCAAGCCAAAGACTTTTCGATACGGGTGAAGAACCGCTACTGTTCCTGGTCTTTTTAACTCAGGAAGAAGAGGACCTGGGCAACTACCGAGCAGAGGAGACGAAGAAGAAGACGGAAACTGTCAGAAAACGAGTGAATGATTTTGTAGACAACAGAAAAACTTTAATATTTAAATAGGCAACATATACGTACCTCGAAATATTATCGGAAGGCAAACAAGTGGGATAAATAAAAACAATTGAATGAATAAGTTAATTTAAATACCACAATGTTTACTGAGTAAGCTTTACTAATTCTACTTAACGGACTTTTCGTTTTTCACAATTACTCATAATTCATTCACTACAAGCTCTTGTTTCAATCAGGACCCATTGCAACTACATTATCATTCATGATTGTAAAACTTTTCACTAATACAAGACTACTTTGTTTGACACACTAATACTGCACAATTACTTTGTTAACTATGAAACAAGATCATAAAACTTAACTGTTTTAATAATGGAGAAGAATTATAACAATATGTGCCATTGAAGCACAACGGGGAATAGGCTTATTTAAGATAAATAATTTACATTGTATACATTTGTAAAATACTGAAAAAAGTATTACCAAAAGAGAAGTAAGTGAGAAAGCCGATGAGTTATGATTGAAAGGGTGTCAGCGACATGTTGCGGTAGCGCGGCTAACCGACAGGCGTATATTTTTCCCTGTCAGGCCTAGCCAACGCCTACCGCTGGGGCTCACCATATCCGTATCAATAATCCCCATTCAAAGGCAATAATTCACTTCTAGGCACCTGCTCGTTTTTCCATCACCGCTGTCTACATTAGCGGATACATTAGTTCGGATTTCATGACATACGGGTATCCAACAATGGTGCGAAAATTGCAATAGATAAAAAAAAAAATTATTAATCTACAGCCAGCGTGAAATATGCATGATATTTTATATATTATGGGCACTAATGTATGCGAAATTTCAGTATTGTTGGGGCCGGGGGTATTTCAAAATTAAAACACAAACCATTCCCCGCTGAGATTCCTCAAAGGTGGGGAACAACCGAGTAAAATTAAATTGTGGGAGAGAAGGAAAGAAATGAGTGAATATGAGACCTGTAAACAAAGTTAAAACGCATTCATACCAAATAATAAAGAAATAAAAATATCCAAGAAATCAATAATGGAAAAATGAAAATACCTTTCTTAATGTTCACACAGTTATATTAAATAAAAAAGACTTATACAAAAGTTAAAAAAGAAAATAAATAATGGTATGAAATTTACTGAAGTGAATAAAAACACAAAATATAATGTATATAACAATTATTAATAAAACAAAAAAGAAATAAACTTCTAAAATTGTAAATCAGTAATAAAAAAAAATCTGGTGCGCGCAACACACAACTTTCACTTATTCTTTAAACTTTGCTCAATTTTGGATAAAAATTATTTTCTTGCCATGTTGGGCTATTATAAATGTTTTAATTGCATTTTTAACTGATCTAATGCTAAAAGATTGCAGCTAACAAATCATAAATACTATTAAAATAATAGAAGTCCTATTCATTATATCACCGGTTGATTATGGTTTTTACGGCTATTGTTTATTAAACTGTTATTTTCCATTGCAAAGTTTATTAAAACGGAATTAAGAGATTTGCGTTGTCTGTTATAGACAGGTCAAAAGTTGTCACACTAATTGTAAGTGGATTCTGTTGGAATATCGCAAAGAGAACATTTATCACATTATTCACTAATTTAATTTTCTAAAAAGTTACACGATGATTTTTTCGGAATAAATGGACGACATATATCTAAATATTTTAATATACTATGAAATCTACAGTTATTAAACTACAGTAAATATATTTAAGATTATAAACGTATCTATGAAATATTTTTATATTTCACTTCTTCTTTCACACAAGCACAATGAAATAGTATTGGATACTGTTGGAATATCACAAAGGGAAGATTTATCAAATTATTCACTAATTTAGTTTTCATGACAATATATCGGAATAAACTTTGATACCTAATTATTTAAATATAATATCAGATCTATAATCACTAAACTACAGTAAATGTATTTAAGGTTATAAACACATGATTTATACATCCATGAAATGATGGTTTTATAATCATTCAACAAACAGTGCTAGTTGTGTCTTCATGTAAGTAACACGTTATAAAAAAAAATCAATTACAAATCGAAGATTATTAAAAACCTTATTTCAAAGAAAAATTAAAACCTGTTTTATATCGAGATTATTGGAAGTGAGCAACTTCCTAAGGGATTCTCTTACACGGCTCTCATTTCTTCCTTAACTTTTAAATCCACAGATGTTTTCTACAGCCTCTTTCAAGAGACTATTTTTATTTCATTTTGTTTTTTTAATCATTTAGAACCTATTAGACGTTTTAGAATAATGAGAGAAACTAAAATATAATATAATATATAAATGTATATATATGCGTGTGTGTGTGTGTGTGTGTGTGTGTGTGTGTGTGTGTGTGTGTGTGTGTGTGTGTGTAACCACGCACCGGCCACTAAGATGCGTCCATTTTTGTTTGAATGTGTAGACCAGTTTACCTATTTAGGCTCAGTGGTCAGCAGCAATAACAGGATCACACTGGAAACAAGTCTTGTGAAGGCTAACAGTTGCTATTTTGGAATTAGGAAGCACTTAAGGAGTCGAGCTGTCACTCCCCGCACCAAATGCTCTACAAGACACCAATTTGGCCAGTCCTCACTTACTCATCGGAAGCCTGGGCCCTGGACAAGTGCTGAAGAAAAGGAGATCTTGGTCTTCGAAAGAAAAATTCTGCGCCGAATATTTGGTGGTGTCAAGGTAGGCGAGAATTGGAGGAGGCGAACCAAGAGAGGTCTACGAGTTGTTCGGTGAGAGAGACGTGATGCGGCACATAATGCTGGGGAGGCTGCGCTGGGCTGCCCATGTCGTCTGGATGCAAGCGGGTGAGATCCCGAGGTAGTTGCAGGACTGTAGGCTGCATCGGACCAGAGGAAGAGGCAGGCCAAGGATGAGATGGGAGGATGAAATGAAATGAAATGAAATGAAAAAAATGTTTTATTATTCTGGGACTGTTGTCCCTTAAGAACAAAATATGAATACAGATTATATGTCTGTGTGGCTACAATTGAATTGTATATTTACAATGAAAGTTGACTTACGATAAAAATACAGAAAAGAGAAAAAAAAGAACAAGTAAATTGTACATATGTATGAGAAACTAAAATAACCTTAATAAATTGAGGTAGTCTCTGGTGGTGCTCAGATATTTCTCTAAGATATATTTCACAATCATTCGGATTGAGAAAGGAGTAGGTGCTTAAAGAGGAGTGGTTTAAACGAGGAAACTGATTGAGCGTGTCGAATATCAGGTGGGATGGAATTCCAGAGGGAGGCGGCTTGTATTGCAAAGGATTTGTCAAACGCAGCAGTTCGGTGAGGAGGAGGATAGAGGTCGGAAGTACGAGATCTGGTGGGACGGGATTGGATGGAATATTTGAATTGTAAGCTGTGAAAAATGTAGGAGGGTCGATGGGTTCTAATAATTTGGTACAGAAAGGTGGCTAGGAAGTACTGACGGCGATAGGATGGGTAGAGCCACCTCAACTCAGTGTAATACTGGGTAATATGCGTATCCCTTGAGATTCCGAAAACAAATCGTAGTGCGCAATTCATTAGGCGTTTAAGTTTGGCCTCGGAATCTCCCGGGAGTCCACCGTACACCATACAGCCGTAGTCGAAGTGGGGGAAAACAAGGGAGGAAACTAGGAGTTGACGGGACTTATATGGAAGGAGATATCGTAGACGATTGAACTGTTTTAGGGTGGAGATAGTGCGACGGGAAATTTGGGAGATGTGAGGTTTCCAGGATAGGGATTGATCGAAAGTAACACCTAGGTTTTTAACGGTGGTGTAGAATAAGATAGGTGAGTTGTTCAGGAAGAGATTGGGAGATACTGGGGAGGATTTGAGGAGTGAAGGGGATCCGATCAAGATGGCTTTTGTCTTCTCGGCGTTCAGAGTGAGCCTATTGAGGTTTGCCCAAGCACTTATTCTGTCAATATCTTCCTGAAGTTTTTGAGTGGCATCTGAGATATCTGTCGGATTAAAGGAGAGGTAAATTTGAATGTCGTCGGCATACAGGTGGTAATGACAGTGCAGGATAGAGGATGGGAGGTCATTTATGTAGATGGAGAAAAGGGTGGGGGATAAGGAAGAGCCTTGTGGGACGCCTCTGGTCAGAGGTAGAGATTCTGATGGTGGGTTATTAGGAATTACAACGTACTGGGAGCGACCGGTTAGGAAGGATTGGAACCAATTAAGGGAACTAGAAGAAAAAGAGATATTTTTAAGTTTGGTTAGGAGGATGTTGTGGTCTACTGAATCAAAAGCTTTGGAGAAGTCTAGGAGAATAAGGATGGTTAGTTTCTGCTGATCTATGGCTGTGTGAAGGTCTTGGGAAATTTTGATTAGGGCAGACTGAGTAGAATAACCAGGCCTGAATCCAGACTGGTAGGGATTTAGGAGATTATTGTCCTCTAAAAAATGGGATAGCTGGGATTGGACTAACCGCTCTAATGGTTTTGAGAGGTTTGAAAGGAGGGAAATCGGTCGGAAATCATTAGGAACTGATGGGTTTGAAGTCTTCTTCAATGGGCGTACTAGGGCGGTTTTCCAGGATGTAGGGAAGGTAGCATTTTGAAGAGAATAATTGTATATATGATAAAGGATCGGAAGAATGGATGGCAATGCGGCTTTAATCAGTCTGACTGGGATGTTGTCGGGACCGTAATCATTGGTATGGGACTTCTGAATGGATTTAAGGAGCTCATCTGGTGTAATATGGGAAAGAAAGAAGTGATCAGGATTAAAGGAAGAGAACATAGGAGCCAGACTGGACGTGGGAGATGTGGATGCAAGAGGACAGGAGACAAAGTGAGCGTTGAGGTTATCAGCAGAAACGGAATTGGACTGAGACTGGGGTGTATTACCAATGGTCAGTTTTCTAAGAATAGCCCACGTAGCCTTGGTATTGGGAGAGTTGGATAGGGAATGATGGTAGTAACGGGATTTAGCACGGCGTACTGCTGATTGAGTGCTATTTCGAAGCTGTTTGTAGGAGAGAAAATCATCAGGAAGTCGAGTTCGTTTAAACCGTCGCCTTGCAGCATCTCTTTCTCTCATACACTCCCTCAAAGCAGGGGTAAGCCAAGGAGCTGGAGGATATCGGATGGTTTTTGTGATAAGAGGAGCATGTCGGTCGAGGATAGAGTGAAGTTGAGTGGTTAGGATTTCTACCATGGTGTCTATGGATTTTGAGGAGTAGATGGGATCCCACTGGATATCGTCAAGACCTTCTGACAATGTTTCGTGAGTGAGATAATCTAGGTTTCGGAAGGATATTGTTCGGGGAGAAAAGGATGGAACAGGGACATTGTAAGAGATCTGGACAAGATCGTGGGAAGATAGAAACGGAACCGGGTGCTGAGATGCGGCAAGGAGTTTGTCTGAGGAATCCAGGATAATTAGATCGAGCCAGGACTCTGAATACTGAGTATGATGGGTTGGATTGTAGGGTACTATGTAAAGGCTGAGAGAATTAAAGAGGTTTGTTAGGTAGGAATAATCAGAGGATGGTGCCAGTAAATTGGTGTTAAAGTCACCGGAGAGGATGATGTTTGAGTAGGAAGGGATTAAGTTGTACAATAAAGTCTCAAGTGATTCATCGAAAGGAATTCTAGGAGGGCGATATATGACAGCAAACAGAATGGCAGATGAGGTGGTGAGGATTTCGGCGAAAAGGTATTCAACGTGCGGAGAATCGGTTATGGAAGAGCAGTGAAGGATTTTGGATTTGAGACTGTCATGGACAAAGAGACCTACTCCACCACCCGTGCGATCTACTCTGTCATGACGAAGGAGAGTATAGTTAGGTAGAAGGATCTGGGAGGACGGGATTGTGGGTTTCAACCAGGTTTCGGATACGGCAATTAAATGGTAGAAGTTATGGAGAAAAAAGTCGTAAAATTCATCAAAATGGGCTAAGAGTGACTGAGCGTTGACGTGGCAGGTTAGAAGGATATTAGTCATGGAAGAAGGAGGGGTGGCTTGAAGAAGGAGGGGTGGCTTGGTAAACGGACAGAAGGAGTTAAGCATAGGAATATTTCTACAGCAGCTAGAGCCAATTGTGTGCAAGATCTCCTAGATATTAATAAGGATGGTAAACAAAAAATATAAAATTTAGTTAACGAAAAGCATATTCCTATTGTGCAAAAGAAAAAAAATACACAAATTAGAGTTTCTGGACAGATCAGACCTAAAATATTCTCATAAACAAAAATGAAATTATTATCATAGACTATTATTAAAACAAACGCAACAAAAACATAAAACTGTGGATATAAAAAAGTAAAAACAAAATTGTTCAAAGTGTTGTAATATGTATATGCATGTCAAGCAAACGTTTCTAAATCTGATGGTGAGTTGATGACGACGACCTGCTGTCCAACGTCTCGTCGACATTTCACCTTGCCTGCGCTAAACCAACTGTACCTGATTTTTCCTGCAGACCTCTTTTGCCGGGCCAGCCAGTACAGGTGTCTGTTGGTTACGGACATAGCTTCGCTCAGGTAGATCTTGTGGGCGTCATTTTCTTGCCATCCGAGGTGACGTGTTGAAAAATCCCTAATGACTTTTCGCCTCTGGATCAACTCATCCCTAAGCGACTGCCGGACGAACCTTACCACAAGCGGCCCAGGTGTATCGTCTTGCCTGTTTCTTATCCGTTCTGCATAGTCAATGTCCTCCACCTTTAGACTAAGGCCCAGGCCCGCCCCCACGCTCATAACCAGGCCCATCGGGGTCTCTCCAGATCTCACTGGGACTCCTCTTATTTCTATTGACCTGGAAAGGTGCAGTTGCTCACTTTTATTGAGCCTGATTTCGAGCTCCGAGACCCGAGACTTGAGAGTCGTGTTTTCCAAGACCAGTCCGTCAATCTTGGAATTTTGAGCCTCCAGTAGTGACTCTATAGAGTCTAATTTCGCCGCATTCTCAAAAGTTATGGATGCTTGCTTGTCGAGAGATATTTTTAATTCTTTCACCTCGTTAGCATTGGCATCGAGGGAGAATTTTAATCCCTTGACCTCTTCTGTTAAATTTTTAATGGCAGCAAGTAACAGTTGTGACGTGCTGTCGACAGTTTGTTGTTGTGGCGCCGATCTTGGCGGGCTGAGACACTTGTCTGTCGGTTGGATATTTTTCCGTGCCTTTTCACATTTCGGGCATACCCAATTTTTTCGTAATGCCCTCAGTGCTTCAAACTCACTCTCGTCTGCGTTTAGACATTTTCCATGGAAAATGGCTTGACATGATGTGACAGTGCATGCCATTGTTTTTTTTTCTTCTCTTGCTATGGTCTGTTTACAGATTGGGCATAAAACCATCTTGATAAGCGAGAGAAAAGAAGAAAGAGAAAAAAAAATTACGTAAGTAACGTGGTAAAAAAAATTGACGTTATCCCAACCTCGTCACTGGAAACACTGAGATATCTAGTACCTAGTCCTATTTATGCGCATGCGCTCCCCACCTATATTCTTATCTAGAATGCCTGCAATAAATACCTTAAGCCGACTAAAATTATGATTTTTCCTTTCTTCTTCTGACGTGAAACGGCGTTGTATTGAAGAATCTTTCCTGTCTGTGGATATAACACGATTAATAGTTGGTTCTAACCAAAAATTATGACCGAACTCCTTCTAAAAACTGCGAAAATCACTAACTATAACCTGACTGAACTTTTATCATACGCTCTGAACTGAGGTCTAGACCACACTGCTGCTGACACGGATGCTGTCATCAGAGATTCCAGGGAACTTCTGAATGTCCGGAACTGGAGAGCGGCCACACAAGACCGAGCTACATGGCGAAGGCTTATTGAGGAGGCCAAGGTTCAAACTGAGCTATAGCGCCACTGATGATTATGATGACCGTCCACTAAGGACCACGCGAATATTGGTTAGGCTTCTCTGGAAGTCTTGATTTTCTTTCTTCCCATCGCAGTTTCATGATTTTCGACTGCATTTCTTTTTTTCTTCGGACCGCTTTGTACCCCTCCTTTTTTCCCTTCCAATAATGGTAAGATATCAGTTTGTTCCTTCGTATGTGTCTCTGCCTAGACAGCTGGCATCTGAAATTTTCAAATTTTCATAATCTAAATATTTGAATATTAATGAATTCTAGAGCTCTATTAATATACATCGCACAAAAACGTTTGGAGGAAGCAGCTACTTAACGGAGAGCCTGTGATGCGGCAGTTGGCGAACTGTACTATCCGAATTCAATCTAAGGCACTGGCTATACTAATCCCGCATTAACGTTTAGTGATGCGGGTACTGTATTTCGCCACGCCTGATGCCATGTTTCCTGAGAGAAATAAAGAAATGCATTCTTTGCACTAATTAATTTTTCCAAAGCTATAGAAGTTAAGTTTGTTATATATTATTTGCTAATAATAATATAACGGAAGTTTTACTTCAATTTTTACAATACCGAATTCAAATATTTCCTATTTATTGTTTTTTTTTTTACGTTTTAATATTGCCCTTCAATGTGGCGGAATGTATTAATATTCAATAAAGAAAGTTTAAAAAAAAAAAAAAAATCGTTTTGATATATATTTTTATTATTTCAACTCTTGTTCAATTATTTCTCTGTTTGTGCCTCATATTTTGTTTTCTTCCTTTTAGTTTATTTTATTTGAGTTTATTTAATTTTTTTTTGTCCTATTTATTTTTTATTTATTTTTAACTTTTATTATGATATTTGCAACTGTATTAGTATGAATACATCAAGTAAATGTGTACATAGGAATATTATCACATGAAACACGCTTGTTGAGAAACCACCCATTGGTAGCACTCTAATAATTTAATAATTTGTCTACATGAGGAGATCACGAGGCCATCTCCTTTTCAGACGCCTTGGAGGATTATCAGGAATCGAATAGGAAGCAAGGTTAGAAACAAGAGGATTCGGATGGTTATGAAGTTTATTATGGAAGGATAGGTATCTGGATTTGGCCAAATCGAAAACATGTGTAACATTGAGGTCTTTATGGATTACCTATTAATTCAAAACTAATTTTCATATTTTTATTTTTATTTCATTTATTATACTTTGAGATATCATCATTGTAAAGAGGAATGCATATAATTTTCATGCATAGGGTATGTATATATTTTTCAAAAATTTCTATCCTTTATGTTTATGTGTTCATTTTAGTTCTATAACATCTTTCAAGAATAATTATATTAATAATTAGTAGGTTCGATATCATGACGTCTTAATGAATAATATAAACATAAAATTTCATATTTTTTTAAGATAAAGATTGTTTTAAGCTCTTATCTTGCTAGTATCCCATAAAATTTTAATTCAAATATATTCCTTCCAACTCATCATTTGAAGATAAAGAATTATTCGTCCACTAAAACATTATTAAAGTCGGATGAAACTATTATAAGGTACACATATATAGATAACCAGAGAGATACCACTTGGAAGGGAACGGCCTAAGGCTCTTGGGAAATCTGGTGAAAGGAGTCAACGAAGTAAAGGTGACTTAGAGTAAGTTCCGGAGGAAACTTTATAGGGGACATATTCAGGGCTGCCTTACCGCTGGAACCTCTTGTAAACTGAGATCTTAACTACACCCCTATCAATAGCCGCTCCCTTTAGTCCCCGCTCATATTTTTCGGTAGGAAATTCAGCAAACCTGTTTTATCTACCTTGAGTCTGTTTTCTTTCAAGGGAGGGCAAACAGAGTTCCTTGTAGACACAACTTTGTTGAGATATGGAACAACTGGAGTTTGTTTAGTCAGGTCAAATATGATGATGTGTAACAAAGCAGGAATATTTTGTAAACTTAGTGTGCGATTGTATAATGACCATATCACGAAACAGAATCATCTAACAATATCTTAGTTCTTAATATTTTTTTTTGTCTATAAAAAATGCATTTGCGCCTGTCAACTTATTGTTGACAATCAGCAAATGTGATGGTGATACATGAAGTAATAACATGGCAGGCAGGCATGGGGAAGGAAAGTATTCAGCAGTACCTCTTCCCTAACTTGTTCCAATTACTTAGGTTGCCTAAGGAAGTAGATCCCTCATCCAACGCCGTTTTAGTCTCCTCCTCATGTTCTAAGGTATGTCAGCTATGACCATGTCTCTTATTGGTCTGTTATTATATCTATTTAAATTAGTGTAAAATCGTTGTATGTTGGTAAACTGTTGGAAGGTGGAGGAGGGTATGTAGAGTTTTATTAGTCATGTACCAAGATGCTTTTGTTATGAGACTCAATAATTTCGATTGGAACGTTTGAAGTTTTTGTAGGTGGGTCTTTTTAGCGATGCCTTATATTTGTTATGAGTATGTCCATATGAGCTTAAGTAAGTATTTATATGTATTCAGTTTCTGTTTTAGTTTTAGTTTTGAATATTTAGAAAGAAGAGAGCAAAGTAGTTTGAGTCGCTTGTTAAGTGTCTTACGTTTCGTTTTAACATAAGATTCGTTAGCAGACCCCATGTTGTTTGTTCTGTTGAAGGTGAGTCCAAGGTAAAGCACCGTGTCCGTTTGAGGAATTTGATTGTTGTCAATATAAACTGGAGTGCATGTGTTTTTTTCGAAGAGTAAGTGTTGTTGATGTTTTGATTTGTCATGATTAAGTCGAATTTTCCATAGTGTGAACCAATCTTGTAATTATAAATTATATATTTTAAATTCGTATGTTCTCTATTTGAAAACTCTTTATATATATATATATTTTTTCTAATGCATTTACATTCATAATTGATTGATGGGAGCTTCTTCTCTAATTTTTCAAACAGGTAGACTATGTTTTTCGTTTTATCACGATTAGCTTCATTGTACACAGATCACCTATTATTTTATGGGTAACATGCAGTGATTACTTCATAGCTACCCTTGGCAGCATTATCATCAATAGCTGTTACTATAGTATTATGATACTTGGTGCCTACAATTCTCTATATAAATAGAGAATGGTACTAGTGACAGTGCCCTCACCCAAAACTTCAACCAGGAATATGAAATTTAGATCGTCTTTTGATTAGGGTCTGCATCCATTTCATTCTCCACCACTACTCCAGACTCCAGAAATGTATCATAGAGATTACAGAAAGTTTGTATTTCTGATTTTAAAAAAATATTAATTAAGAATTGTTATTATTTAGTATTGTAAAAAATTTTGTTCAGAAATAATGATCAGTATTTTATTTTTATCACTTATGATCAAAACTAAAAATCACTCTTAATAAAAATAATCAACTGATTAAAAAAAAAACCACAGATAAAAATTTTGATCATATTTCGTTTTGATTATTTTAATTATCGATTTCACACACTCTTGGAAGGTAAAGGGGAAATAAATAGAGATTACAAAAAATAATTCAGTTAATATTTATACGATACATTTTTAGAGAACTGTTATGGACAAATAACAGAATTGATTTCATTCAGGATAAGTGGAAGAACACAAAGTTCTTTTTTAGTTTAAGCAGGAATTGTGTTTATTATAAAAAAATAAATAAATAAAAACATGATTATAATTGTAAAATATTTTTATGTTTTATTTTGTTTTTCCTTTGCTTATGTGTGGTTCAATATTTATAGAGTTATACAAATGAAATACCTATTGTGCAATAAACACTTTATTGGGATCTTATTAAGATGAAAGAATTACTTTTCTGGAAAATTATATTAAAATAAAAGAAGTTTAAAAATGGTTAATTGTTTTTTCTGACCTTCTATGCAACAATATATTAGCTTCTGATTCGATATGATAAATGTTTTATTAGTGAATATAAAAACATATATAGTGAAAAAAGAAGAAGAAAAAGAAGTATGAATAGAGAAAAAGTAGTGAAGATATGCACTCAAATCGTAACAAGATCGGAACTTACCCGATGAAAAGGTCCTAGTCGTTGGCTAAGTCCTAGGAAGTGAGCTTATGGAGTGGCCGAAGTTTTCTCGTTGGCTAAGTCAACGCCGACGGAGTGCTTCACATTCCAACGGACTATAACAAACTTAGCTTAATTTATTAAAATCCTGGGTCCGTGGAATTCTTGAAGAAACACTGGCTGTGCCCGTGACGTCAATATCCGAGGAATGTACAAAATTAAAGTAGAGCTTGAGACCTTAGGGGACCCCTAGCGACTTGCTTTCCTTGTAATTTACAAGGTGGCGCTAAGTTTCTTCCGGGACTCGATTACTTTTTTCGTCTCATCTATCAGTTCTTTAATTACAGTTATTTATTATAATACCATACAAAAAATATAGCGGTTACACGAAAAAGATTAAAGCAAACATTTTAAAAATAAACATTTAGTTTTTACCTGCGAAAATGTTCAACTATTTTTTTTTCTGCTAACTGTTTAGGATGATTATGCAAAGATATATATTTAATAGGACGATAGCAGAACTCAAGTTTATGATAAGTGATCCAATTTTGAAGCAGAAGTGCATGAAATTTAAGTGTATTTTGAAGTATCATGTTAATACAAATCGAAAAATAATAAAAAATGTTTAGGTAAAAATCAACGTATTATTTTCATAAAAACGTAAATATTACTATCAGCAACATTTAATTGATCATTAAATACAAAAAAGATCACTTCCTATGAAAAAAATCTTTTTCAAATAAAACTGTATTCGCACTTGTAAAATTATTGTTGACAATCAGCAAATGTGATGGAGATAGAGGAAATAACAATATGACATGCATGGAGAAGGAAAGTACTCAGCAGTACCTCTTCTCTAATTTATTCCAATTACTTAGGTTGTTTGAGGAAATAGATCTCTCATCCAACGCCTTTTTAGTATCCTCCTCATGTTCTGAGGTGTATGTCAGCCATGTCTCTTATTAGTATGTTATTATGTCCGTTTAAATTAGTGTAAAATCGTTGTTAAAACAATTTTGCAAAATCCTACAATCCTAAAATTTAACAGTCCTTTAAATAAATAAAAAGTGATTAATTCGTGTGATTAATTTACTAAAGTATATCCCAGGATATAGAAAAATATTAATTGTTTTTAATATTTAGTCTTAGTCTGTTAATATTTATAATAAATTTATTTCATAGATTACCGCGGTTATTTTTACTTAAACCTGATGTACAAGATATGAAATCATATATTTTCTTACATAACTAAAGGTGAAACTCGACTTATTCCACAACGAACCTCAACTTATATATGAACTTAAAGTTTATTAAACAATAAAGTTTTTGTAAAATTAAGGTAACTCTAGTCGAATTGGAGGGTAATAAAAAATACATTGTTAAATCTGTAAAAATGATTAAATAAATGTACTTAGTGTAGTTTAACCACGTGATTCAGTCACTTTTAATTGGTTTAACAAATACACACTCTACTTATGTTTAAACGAAATCTGAATAAGCAGTATAATAAAATTAGCAGCATAACCCTTATTCAAATTAACACTCTATTACTGTCAGCAATAATAAAAATCCGTAAATAAGAATTGTGAAAGAATTTTATTATTCACTTTAGGAGAACATTTTTCTAGAAGGTAAACAAAATTCTTTGGAAATTAGATTGTTTATATGATTGGAAACATATAGTTGGTAAGCTGGGAATTTCAAACATAATTTTTTTAATAATATCTGTAAGAATTGTTCAGGGATCAACCTCCTCACCATGAAAAAAGCTGTCCATATCAAAATTTCATTGCTCTACATTCTGTTCACAACCTTTCCTGCACAACGTTTTACACATTTAATCCTCAGTGTAAAAAGAATGGTAATTTTCTAGACTTTGTGGATCAGCTTTGATATTCTAGAAAACCAACTTAAACAATACGGTATAGAAAGAATAGGCAAATGAAAGGCCAAGAACAAATGCACAACCATTTCAACACGGCCCATCACATTTTAATTTACGCCTGAAGTGAAATTATTACAACTATGCTGTAAATAACCCAGTAGATTAGGAAACTGTATGCAAATTGGACATATTAATGTTCACTGCAATTAAAAATTTGTGTATAAAGTGTAAGTTATATTAAAATCATGAATATATAAATAAAAATATGTACATCTTGCAAAAAAAATTAGAAAGAAAAAAAGGTAGAAGACTGCACTTTTTAGGCAGAAAAAAAATCACATTAACTTTCTAAGACATCCTAGGGTTTCAAATCCATTGTTAATATATATATATATATATATATATATATATATATATATACATGAAAAGTTATTCGGCTAAGACAAAGATTATAGACTAAAGGCAGTTATAGAGGAGGAAAATCCATGAAAAACGTGTGTAGGAAAATAAAGATGAAGTTACTGCAACAAGATTTTGAAGCAGACAGAGGAAGCATACTTAATTGAACATAAATCCAGTCAATATGTTTCTATTTCAGAAGAAAACTAATAATTAAACACTTTATAGTAGAATGCAATATAATGAAGATTAGAAGACTAAATACGATTTCCAGCAACGAACTAAATAAATCAATTAGAAATAAAAACTATTTCATTACTACATTATAGAAAGATATGATAAATAAATGATGCCTATTATTCAATTCACCAGTACACACATTTCTAGTAATATTTTTATTATTTTGAATCCAGTTGTTTTTAATCAATATTTTATTTTTATCACAAGATATTATTGTTATTTCCCTTTATTTTATTACTTTTTTATTTCCTCTCGCTGTGTCATGACATATTTCATGGAAATTGCTTTTAGCAGGAGGCCCTAAATTGCTTGAACGTAGCGGAACTCCTGGCACGAGAAGCTTTTGATGTTTAAAATTTTAATTAAACCGATTTCACCTTTAGACCTGAGGGCGGACCGCAATCCACATTCCACTCGAGAGTTTTACAGTTTGGACTGACTTCTATACGTCCATATTTAAATTTAAATTTTGCATTGTTAATTTCATTAGCTGAAAAGCCGAAATTAGGTCAATTGTATTCAAGAATTATTTATTTGTTATTATTCTTAGAAGCCGATTGTTGTAAAAAATAAATCTATATTTTAATAAAAAATATCATTAATATCATTGTTAGGTCATCATTAGAAAAATTCCGAACCACACAGCCATATGTTTCCAAAATGCAGGCAAAGAAAACCCGTCAACGTTTAGTCAATTCAAGCATCACCAGGACAGAAAAACAGCTAATCGAACATCACTCCATGAAATACAAATTCATACTGAGCAGAAGGTAAGACAACACAGAAAGGGACGATTACAATTAAACAGCTGATTTGGGAAACAAACCATTTATTAAATTCCTGCCATATCTAATCAAAAATCGTAAATGTGTTGTAAAATAAAATAAATAAATAATTTTAAATAATAATGAGAAAAAAAATTAATTATTAAAATAATCATACATATATAAAAAAGCAATGCCAAAAGAAGATTTTCATCTAAAAATGCTACCTACTTGGATGAAGATAAAATACGAGAACAAAGTTTCATTTTTTTTTTTTTTTTTTTAGATTTATCTAAGATAAGAATTATTCAAGTTTCTAATGCCAGTCTTGTAGTTCACCGCATTGTCCAACTTCTGTGCAATATGCATATTCTTAAATATATTTCTTTTTCAAACTATTCTTCTTTTTCTGTAGCACTCGGACAATACTAAAATCCAATTTATATTTAAATATTTTAGAGTTCTGAGCTAATGCAGTGTTAGGTTTCTTTCAATTAATATTCTTACAGTCATATTGATGCTAATTATTCTATGAACAGTTTGGAAAGTTTCACCAATGAACAATTGGTTCATTACCTTCGAGCAATGAACGAACTTAATTTCATATACTCACCAGGGTCTTCTCTTTGAACTTAAGACTATACTTCCATATACGTACTATCTTATCCTTCAATCTTTCCTCTTCGACAGATTTTTTTCAGTTCGGCAGGGCTCGAAAGTGTCTTCAGTCCGTCCAATCTTGGCCGGAGTTCCCCAAGGTTCAATACTAGCCCCCCTACACTTACGATATACCTATTGACGATGAGATCTTGACAGCTACATATGCAGACGATACAACAATCCTTACAAAACATCAAGACCCTACACAGGCCTCACTAACTCTACAACATCATTTGCTTAAACTACAAGATTGGTTCACACTATGGAAAATTCGACTTAATCATGACAAATCCAAACATATAACATTTACTCTACGAAAAAACACCTGTCCTCCAGTTTATATTGAAAACAATCAAATTCCTCAAACGGACACGGTACTTTACCTTGGACTCACCTTCGATAGAAGGATGACATGGGGCCCACATGTTAAAATGAAGCGTATGACACTTAACAAACGACTCAAACTACTTTACTCTCTTTTTGCTAAATCTTCAAAACTAAAACTAAAACAGAAACTGAATACATATACATACTTACTTAAGCCCATATGGATATACTCATCACAAATATACGGCATCGCTAAAAAGACCCACCTACAAAAACTTTAAACGTTCCAATCAAAATTATTGCGACTCATAACAAAAGCACCTTGGTACGTGACTAACAAAACTCTACATACTGACCTCCACTTTCCAACAGTTGACCAACATATAACGACCCTATATCAACGATTTTACACAAATTTAAATGGACATAATAACAGACTTATAAGAGACATGACCACAGCTGACATACCTCAGAACATGAGCAGGAGACTAAAAAGGCGTTGGATGAGGGATCTCCCAACCTAAGTAATTGGAACAAGTTAGGGAAGAGGTACTGCTGAGTACTTTCCTTCCCCATGTCTGTCATGTCATTATATCATTATCGCCATCACATTTGCTGATTGTCAACTTATTGTTGACAGGCGCAAATGTATATTTTATAGGCAAAAAAAAAATTTCATATACTACATCAAATTGTTGCTGAGTAAATATTTTATCTTTAAGAGGGGTATAAAACACACTCACTCTGTTACTAATTCTACTTGCCAATTTAATGTTATAAACATCAAATTCCTTAAAAATTCCTTTAATATGTTCAGAAAGACCCTAACTACCCTGCGTTATTACCACCATTTCCATAAAGTGTTACAATATTCTTGCTGTTAGAAACACCATTCTCATTCTGATGAATTTTTTGATAGTTCGAATTACAAAATCTTTTGATTAAAAACAAATTACTTTCAAAGATATTAAAAATGCTTTTCTTCGCACACTTCAAGTATTTTAAATCAGTTGCGCTTATGGCTTAAAAAATATAATTGTTTGAAATATTAACCATAGGGTTTTAGGGTAATTTGATGCAAAATTCAAAATTCCTTGGTTACTCTTTTCATTCTTATTTCACATCGTTCTTAAGATGTCATTATCATTAATAACAAATATGTATAAAAATCTAATCTTACGATCCGTTTCAAGCTCACGCAAATTTGATATTACTATGGAAATCATTCATACCACTAAAGAGTTCTCTAATCTCATCCTCCCTCAATACCTTCAGCAAATCATTAACATATTTCATAATCAACCTTGATCTTATGTTGGATAAATAATTACCGTCTTTCAGTAGTATGTTCATAACTATTCCGCTAAGAGCAACAAATAAAACTCATCCCATAGGCAACCCAGTAAGTTGTTAGTAAAATCAATTGTTCCATTTAAAAAACCTATTTTCATATGTTAAATTGAAGCCTTCAATAAAAGTTTCTTTATTTTTAATGCATGTATGAAGTCCAATTTGTTCCCATTTATCAGAAATAATTTAAAACATAGGTGTCAGTGGCATAGAAGTAAACAAATAGACCTCATCGAAACTAATAAATCTTTCATTATCACAAATGATTTTTAATTTTTCAATATTATCTTTAGTCACAAAAGATTTTTTATATCATATGGGATCTTATTGTTAAGATTATCTAAAAACGGTTGGAATAACATTTCTAGCTTGTATGAAGAGCCTTTATTATTATGATATTATTGATTATGGGTCTGAGCTTTGTCAATTTTATGCAACTTGATCAATTCACATATTCTGGGGCGCTGTGGTGCATACGTGGCTAATCTAGTCTTCATAGTTTTGTCAATAAATTTTTCATAATTCAATTTCTGTACATACTTGTTAATTTTATTTGTGGTTTTTGTAAGCGGGTCTTTCCCTATTGATTTATAAGTATCATAATTATTTAAGAGTTAGATCATTTTATCATAGTATTGTACATGACTTTCGTATTGATAGCTACTTTTTTTAAATTTATCAGATTATAAAATACTAATCTCTAAATTTTTTTTAGGAAATTTTAAAAAATCATCTAAATATAGCTTGATTAGTTTATTCATAATAATTCCATCCATATTCTTTCCCTTCATGATGCTGTTAATTTTTCTAGAAATACTATTTCTCTTCCACGTTGTTAGGATTATTTGATGAATGCCTTCTTTTGTCATTGCTTTTTTCATATGTATGATTATTATAATAGCATTGTTAAAATATTTATTTAATACAATACTTTTGTTTTCTAACATGATATTTTCTCTCAACTCCGTCTTACATCTCATATAAATATTCAGTTATAGATTAATAAAGAAGCACTGATAATTTCAAAATAAACATTTTAAATTATCTTGATTGGTGTTATATTAATCTATGGTTAATTTTATAAAAGGGTTATTCAGTTCATTATCTGTCTAATGAAATATTCTACGATCTGGAGGAATTCATGTATATGCATTTCCGAAACATTTAATTAGGGCTGGGAATTCCGTTCCGCGAAATTAAAAGCCGGTCGGAGTTTAAAATCAGGAAATTTAATCTAGCACTGGAACAACTTATTGGTTAAATCGGGAGGGTAAAATAACTTAAATAAAATAACTGTGCCTTTGTTCTAATTTTGTTTTTAAATATGTACAGAAGAAATTAAATAATGACAGCCTTTATGTATGTTTCTGACGAAATTGGTTAACAAAAATAAAATAGAATAAATATTATGCTATAAGACATATAGAATTTATATATTGTTTTTTTTTTTTTCATTATAACACTAGTGAAAAACGAATCTCTATGGATTTTGTTTATGAATGCGTTCTTTGTATGCAGGCATTGTTAATATTATTGATATCGAACGCCTAGATTAAACTGCTGAAAATTTTATTATTTTCGTAAATGTAGTATTTACGAAATCATTTTGAGATTCATTACCGATCGTGGATGATTACTATGGTTCCCAACCTTTTTATAACCAGGACCAAAGCGTCTCCATATTGTAATGAGCAACAACCTATTCTCCCTTATAACCAGGCACTTTCACAAAAAATAACTCTATATAGTATACCGGCTCACTGCCTCACATACTGTCAGTGGCAAATCTCCAACGGTCTACACCTAAAATCTTCAGGTCGGCCTCAACATAATTCAGCCGCCTCAGTCGAGACTTATCATGCTTTCTTCCACAACCTTACTACTCGCAAAGAATTGTTGTACTGATTCTACCAGGATCCATTATCTTCACATATCCCTACCTTAATAAGCTGAGCAAGATATAAGGGAAGATTACGCTCTGCAAACACTTCTGCATTTCCTTATTTGTTCTGATTAGCCTGGCATCTGCATCTTTTACTGCAACGAATATTTGGCGAAGAATTTTTCTCTCAGAGACGGTTAAAACACTCTTAGGTGATAGCTATCCTTAGTTTTGTATTATAGATGAAGAGCTTTGCCAATTATGAGAGGCTATATTCTTAATCCCCTTCTATGAACCCCATAGTCATCGGTGTCTCACAGCGTTTCTGGATTCCAAATCAGATTCTGTCAAATTATAATTGATAATTACCGATGATTACCCATTTACCTAGTCACCTAATTTTTGGACAAAATTGTATTTTGTACCCTTCCAGTAGAATAGTCCACTCTTTGGTTTACCTTTTGGCGGTCTGCATGTCGACCATCCCTTATCTATATCCCTATTTCTTCCACCTCTCTATTTTATCTTTTATGTTTAACTTTTTATTTATTTTATACATGTATCATTAAATGAGCGGAGGACCCTCAACTCCAAACACATTAACAAGACCTTAAGTGGACAGGAAAACATATCCTTTATTAATCATTACAAGGCACCTTCAAATACCACAGGTAGAAAAAGGTTAAGGCAATTCAGAGTATCTTTCCATCAGTATGTAATAGTCCGAATATGACACTTATCTCATGTTTTCTTTTTCAGAGGGATCAGACAAAAAAAAAAAAAAAAAAAAAAAAAAAAAAAAACCTCAAGCCCAAGTTTTCCCATAAACTCTTTCCCGGTGTACCTTAATTATGACGCGTTGTTTAAGGAGATCACCAAAAGTATCTAGATTAGTCGTAAAAAATAATTTTCCCTCTTATAAATTTAAAAAATATATTTAATCAATGAACAGTTGATAACTATTATTTGTACAGGAAAATATTTTTATTTGAATAATCATATGGTTACCTACAGACAATATGTTTAATTTGAATAACCGTTCATCCCAAAAGGAATGAATTAAATAATAACAAAAAGTTTAAATAATTGGGTGCCGTTTGCCAATGCTGGCGCACCTTGCATTCCCCATAGCGGTATGCTTGATTTGGGTGGAACAATGCTTTTTTTTATATAGGAGAAAAATATAATCGTCACATCGACTCCATGTATAGTCGTCATTCAACGAAAAGTTTGTTAATCTCAAATACGGAATACAAGATCCTTTTAGTATTGTAGTTTTGATGTTCATTTATTTTCATTTGCGTGGATAATAAAAAAAAACAAACTTGGTTATATTGGAAAACGAGAAGAGGTTCGGTAGTCGGGTAGAGCTGATTGTAGAGGACATGTGGCGCTATAACGACCTCGCTAGACTAGAGCTGCTTGGGCTGGAGCCAGAGCGATCTCAATACCAACAGATAAATCAAGCTGCGGGCAGAACGCCACCTCCTCCGTGTTCCTGGCTTGTTAGTAACGAGTCGGTCTTGTCTTCTCCTCTCTTGGATCTTCTTTCATAATAGTGCGTGGAAGGGCTTTATCTGAGTTTTTCCCCTTTTCGGATTATTCGTCGATCTAAAAAAAAATTGAGACATGAAAACAAAAAAGAAGTATTTCATCATTAAGCTAGTATTTTATCATTTTTTTTGCAAACTCAAAAATACGAAACGATCCAGGTTATTTTATATATTAAAAAAAATAGTGAGTGAATTAGATACAATTTATTTTTTCCCATCGTTTGTGCCCTTGTGTTTACTTCTTTTTTGTTATAGCCACTTTAACCGACCTTCTGTATCTCTGTTAATCTTGGGCTATTCAATTTCAGTTATCTGCACGCAGTTTTATTGCAAACCAAATCCCCTATAACTCACTAATTTTGTTTTCTGTTTCACCAACATTAGTGAAATTTCAAGAGGTTTTTTAAAAATAATTATTACCTGATTTAGTTCTGGAGAAGAGTTAGGTGTTATATTCCAGCACATCAGATTTCCTAACGCAGTTAATGTGTTATTTATTTAAGTTATGAATAGTCGTGTTTAAATGAGAAATATTTTGTTAATACTTATTAAAATATTTTTTTTTTTAATTCACACTTGCCATAATGGTAATAACAACCAATGAATGTGATGATTGCTGAAGAACATAATGTTAGGCATGATGGGGAGCAGGACCCAGCGGCACCTCCTCCTGGCGTGATATTCTTTTTGGCAATTTTTTTATCTATTCAGCAATCTGAAAAGGTGTGAAGGCAATATGAGGTAAAGTTAGCTTTTGGGACACGTCTAAAGTGTTTAGTACATTGCTATCGTGCTGTGTGTGTAGTGTAAAGGCACTAGGCAAAGAGTTTCGATTTTTCTCCGTCGGTCACGGTCCAGGAATCATCTTCTCTTTGAAGGGGTGCTGACACTTCACGATGCTTTCTAAGGTTTTTGGTATGTCTCGACATGCTTCCAATGTCGAGTGAGAGATTCCTAACGTACCTGTAATAGGTTACTCGTTTGAATTTTTCAATCTATCGCTTGAGTTTATTAAGTCTGTTGTAAGTTCTTTTATCTAATGGAGTCTGTCAGTATGCCATATTCTGTGAGCTCTTCTCTTCACTCTGATCAAATCCCTTATGTATTGAGGATGCATTGGTAGCAATTCACATTTTTGAGGTTTGCTACTGATGAAGACCATGCAGCTTCTTGAATATTGCGAAAGAAGTATGCAACGGCACCCTCAAGTTCTTCTTCGTTTTTAATAAAAAACAGAGATAACGATGTTTAGTTGATTCTTGTACATGACCCAATTCATTATGCCATTGATCAGGGACAGTTTTTCACACAGCTCCTCAAGCAATACCAAATGCAAAAGGGGGTAATCAGAGCAAAGATCTGAACTTGTTCTTATTGTGTAAGGTGTTGATCGGAGCCCTTTAGTTATGAAAAAAGCGAGTAAGTCTGGTATTTTCCGTCTTGTTGGTGACTTATATGATATTGTGTCTAACGAAAGCTCATGAAGAATATACGTAGGATTCCTTCCACTTGGAGTGGATAGTTTAGATTACCAGAACTGGTCGCCTATTGCAACAAAACTACTAAGAAGTTTAAAGAAATTACTAAACATCGTGGGTGTCTGGACATATCTTGGAGGGCAACAAACCGCAATAAGACTAATGTTTTGTTGTTGTGTTTATAGTGTAATTTCAGTAGCTTGAATCACTGGTGTTATGTGTAATTGTAATGGGATATGTTTTAGATTTGTTTTGATGTGAAGTTCCGTCTGAGTGGTCAGTTCCATGTAAAATTTAGAGTGTGGTGTCAGATGGGTGTCTATTATTACTATAATGTCAATGCATTTCTCGTTTAAGAATATGTCTAGTTCAGTTCTATATAGATTCAGTCCGTTTCCATAGTATAACAGACGTGGAGCAGACTGATTAAGGAGCAAATTTTTTTATAAGAGCGAGAGTAGCCTGAGATAGCTGTTGGAGAAGACTGAAGATGGGCTCTATGTGGTTATTTAGACCGCTAAAACATGTTGAGAATAAAAATTAAATATAAGTAGATATAAAATAAGAAGAAGTCGTCAGATACAGAAATAAAATATGATATCAGAGATATAGTGGGTGAGATATCAGAGATATAGTTATACTTAATATTTTACTACATTGTCACCCACTATATCTCTGACATCATCATTTATTTCTGTATCTGACAACTTCATTCTATTTTATATCTTCTTATATTTAATTTTTATTCTCAACATGTTTTGTATCTTTTGTAGCCCTGAAGACGACCTGCAAAGTGGGTCGAAACGTTGGTAAAATTAAAATAAAATAATTACTTTATTTTAATTTAGTATTTATCTGGCCGCACCCCCAACAAATTCCTTCTAATAATATATCAACGGTCAACCATCTCTACATCATTTCTTTCCATAGTGTTGTTAGTGTTCAGGTCTCGCAGTCATGTATCAGAACTGGTTTTATCATAGTACAGTACACTCTTGATTTGGGATTTTAACACCTTTTTAAAAGAAAACTCTCTTTGCGCTAGTCATACGCTGACCCATTTCGGAAAGTTGCTGTGTTTACATATTTTGTGACCGGCCATTCCGTCCTATTTTTTATTATTTTATATGATGGATGCGCATACACATATATCTCTTTTTATTTTTACTTTCCTGCCGCTACTAGTTAAGGGTAAGGAAAGTAATGCGATCAGATCAGATTTCCAATGTGCGGTTTTCAACGGATCTTTATATTTCAGAGTTCCTGAGTTCTGTTACCCCTACCTGCAGTAGCCTTTATATTTGTCTCCAGCTTAGGGGAAAAGTGGCTATGTCATAAAGAAGTGTAAACAAGATTGAAATTGAAATAATATTTATTAAATAAAAGGAACGTAGAAAATCTATAAAAGTTTCGCTCCAATTAGTTTTTAGAATAAAACGACGAAAATTTCAAATAATAAAAAAGAACCCTATTAGCATAAACAATAATGAAAAACAAATTATAAAATATATAAATCTTATGGAATAGATAAAAGATTACATAAATTTTAATAAATTATTGCCTTAAGTTCTAAATATCAAGTATCATAAAATTATAATGAGATCCTTCTAAATTAAAATATCAACTTTTTAACCCAAATATATTTATGTTTAAAAAATTATATTCAGTAAAATTAGATCTTATAAGGCTATCTGTGATTGAGTCTTTATTTTGGAGTCTTGACCGGCTGCTTCGCATTAAAGGTTCACTGATAAGCTTCCATTAGTCTTTAGACGGATATTATTACTTTTTAAACAACATAATGACAAAACAATATACAAATTGAAACATTATTTTTCTAAATTATAAACGTTTTCCAATTCATAATTTAAAAGAATAAAACATTTTTTAAAACTAGTAACTTAAAATAAAAATATGCACAATAAAAAAAAAACGAAGTGTAACAGCCTCAACAACAGAGTTTCAGCTTTTAATCGGTCTGTATGTGCCAATATTATCTCTAGTGGACCGATTTTGTCGCTTCATTTCTTGTTTTGTTGGGTTTTGAATACCGATTCCTGTGAAACGAATCAGGCGTTCCATGTGCAATAGCGGCTCGGTAACAAGAGAAAAAATGTTTTCTCTTAGACAGTAGAGCAAAAATGCCTCTAACGATTTTGATGAAACTTTCCTAAAATATCTATTTAAAAGTCCTTTCGATTTCATTACATGCAGATAATTCCTGAGAAAATTCAAGTAAAGAAATATAAAGAAAAGGAAAATGATGTTTAACTTAAAAAGTATACAATTTGTCAGTTTTCTACGAATTTTCACGTTTCAGAGCCTCCAGAGTTAGTAAAATTTATTTAAAATTTGTATGATAGTCCTCTGATTGGACATTCCAAATTTTTATTTGACTTATGAATGTAGTAGAGTTTGGATGATAGTTTTAGCCATTAGGGTTAACCGCTTTACCTATTTATTTGACACCCGCCTATAATTTGTGACAAAGGAACACTAGGCTCTGATTTTTCTGTAATGTAGTTTTATAATATTTCCTATACTAGTCAGCAATTGCAGCTAAAAAATCATAAGTAATTATCTTTTATGGGCTACAGTGATTTAATTAAAATACCAAATTTTGTTTTGTTATTTGGTAACTAACAATAATTTTCGGTAAAAAATTCAAAATATAAATCGTTTATTTACCCAAGAACTTTTTTTATTTTCTTTTGTTCAATTATTATGAAGAAAGTACAGCTATACGGTAATATTTTTCATTCTTATGATTAGACCATAACCATCAATAGTATAATTACATTTGGTACTTGTAACCGTAAAAATTACTTTAGATTAATTTATTTGAGAAGTTTATTTTGCCAGACTCTGAGTACTTAACTTATCAAATCAGAAGTTAGCGTTGTTAATAAAGGGTTTGGATGCCCTCGCCTAAGTTAAGAAACGCTGTCAAAGCTAGTGTTTGTCCGAATTTAGGAGACACTGTAAGCCTTTCTACCTGTCATAGCCCGCCCTGTCTTAACTAGATTTGGAACTTAAGCGAAAAGAGTTGCCTTTTCACTATTATTTCTTCCAAAAACGAATTATATTAATGTCTGTCTGTTCCACCAAAACAGATTTGGTTCTGGACTGCTAAAAGTATAAGGTATATATTACAATACCAACTTGTTAAACAATTTGTAAAGAAATAAGCAAACAAGACTAAATTCTTTTCAGTTATGATTTTATTTATATATTTTTTTTAAGAAGTTGGTCAAGGGGTACGGTCAATAAATGTACTACATATTACATCCGGTACATATCCGGCATTGCATCCTTTTTATGTTTCGCAAGGGTAGCCACCAACAGTTACTACCAAAAACATTTTCTATGTTCATCCAGATGCATTAGACGTTCGTAAATTCCAAAGGTGGTATTTCACCATTTGGTGAATAGTTCATTGGAATAATTCAAATCCAGTAATTTTGTTCTTTCTGAATCTTATCGATAAAAAATACTAACAGCGTTGGACAATGACAAATCCGTGTTAGACAATCGAGAAATAATTATCTAACAGTCTTAACCAACCTAAATCGACCGTCCAAGAACATTTGCAGCAGATTGGGAAACCAATTTATTGCTTCAACGACACAACACAGCAGCGTTTTTTGATCGCTTTATCAATGGAGGTGAAAAATGGGTCCTGTATGATTATCCAAAACCCAGAGGCAGTGGTTATTTCCAACAGAATTACTGCTAAGTACATGAAAGTTGTTTTTTTCCTAGAGGACGGCCTATACGGTTACCCATAGACCTCACATTTTATTTAATTTTAATCTTCGGTTCATTTAACGAATTTTAGTTTTTTTATTTATTTAGATTAGAGCGAAATAGAGGATGGTTATACAGTTAAACGAATAATACAAATGTTTATTTCTTATCTAGGTAGACAAGGTTAAAATTTTACACCATTTTTGGTTTAAAGTTTTTATCGAAACAATATAACTACAGAACCTTATTCTCATTATGTTCAATATTATTGTTAAAGCTAAATTTGAAAGCATGCCCAGTCATAGAAAATATTATTACATACCTAAAAATTAATTGAACATTTATACATACAAAAATAATTATAAATACATTCCAAACCCATCCAAACACTGTTATTAAACATGCCAAAGACCATTTATGGTCATAATATAGTAAGTCCTATTAGGTGTTCTATCAATTATTAACAACCCATCAATTACATCCCAAACTCTTCGATTCTATATCACAAACATTGAATAACAGTGTCAAAACTGGAGAATTAAAATAAATTCTAATAAATCCCATCCAATTTCCTTTAACCTTCGTCGTAAACATCCCTGTCCTACAGTATCTTTTAACAATTCCCCACTTATCCCTGTTGAGCAAATTCGAAACCTAGGATTCCACTTGGACAAACGTCTAACTTGGAATCCTGATATTACAGCAGTTACTAGAAAACACTCTAAGCTTTCAATTAATTACAAAAGACTCATATACATGACAATAATACTATAATACTAACTGAGCTGAGCTTTGGTGCTCCAATAAGCCATTGAATTACTCTCGTATCCAATCTTTACAATCCGAAATCCTTCTTAAAATCTTTAATGCTTCTTACTTTGTTACAAATAAAATAATCTATAACGACCTTCATGTTCCATATGTTTCCGATTTGGTCCAATCTAGATACATATCCTTCTAAACCATCCTAATCCTCTCGTTTCTAAACTTGCTTCTCCCTCGATCATTGATAACCCCGCTAGGAGTCTGAAAAGAAGTTATTTTAATAAAATAATCTAAAAACGAATGTAAGCAACCAACATTAATGACAATGTTTATAGTAAAACCATTTTAACTTCATATTTTTTCGATATAAGTTACATTATAACCAATGTAAGGCTGTAAAAAAATTATGATTTATTACGGTTTTATCAACAATTATATAACATTGAATAAATAAATAAAACAAAACTATATCTAGTAAATAGGTTAAAAGAGTTATAATTAAAAGAAAACAGCCAATAAAATAGGATAAAAATATAAATCAATAAAATAAATATAAGACAAAGCAATAAAATTTTAATATAAAAAATGTATATTGAATATTTAATAGTTGACGATTGCATTACAAAGGAAGAAGATGGTCCGGGGTTGCGGTCATAAATAGGCTAAATAGTGGTAAAACTATTTTATTAAAAGCCAATAAATAGTTTGGATTTCAATAAAATAGTTTTACCACTATTTAGCCTATTTACGACCGCAACCCTGGACCATTTTCTTCCTTTAAAAAATATATATGTTTCATTTACGAGAATACCATCTTACAAATATTTCTTGGTAATTTAAATGAGGTTATTTTTTCTATAGGCATTATTGACCTTTTACTATACTTTTAAAATTTAAATTTTCGAAAATAGAAGGCATCCAATCACTTTAGCCTTTTTCCCATTGTCCTAAGTAGCAAGAAAATCGTTAGCTCCAATACATAATATCTTAATTGCTTAAATAAACTGCCATAATCATGTGCTGGTATGATACGATCGTTAATAATTATCGATACATTCATTACTAATTATTGATATAACCATTAATAATCAATGACAATATTATGGGACCATTATTAACTAACGATTCAATGAATAACAATTTACGAATCAATATATTAATGAAAATTGATGATTTTATCATTAACCAACGATAAAAATATTAACAATTATAAAAGAGAAGGATCATCGGTTTAGAAATGTTAACAGAAGCTCAGGTATAAAGCACAGGTAAACAGAAAGTATAAGGCCCAATATCACTCAAGATAGTGAACTCCAAGCACAAATATGTCCACCATTATTCGCGCTGAAGTCTAAAAAATGGTGGATACAAGAGAGAATGTACAGGTGAAGATAAACTGATCGCAGATGGGACTTATGTGTGTTATTGATATGGTTGCTAAGAGGTGAGATCTATCTTTGCGGGCAGCCAGTGCAGAAAGGAATTAATGGGACTAAAGTTGGGGATTGATGGAGGCCCCCCCACCACCTCCACTCCCTCCCCCTCCCGTCCAAGATAAATTACTTGCGAGGAATATTATTTCTAGCCGCGGCCTTATGAGGGGCCAACGGTGTAATCTCATTAGGGACTTTTTTTTTCCTAACAGGTCCCAACTGAAAATCAATAATTACTCTCGATATTTGCTGGCCAAGCTTCCAATTTTCGAGTAAACGCCCCGAAACTCACTTGTATTCTTTATAGGCAATTTGCTTTATTCCTTCTTAATCAACGAAATATACGTAACTTACAATATATATATAGATAGATAGATAGATAGATATTTATAACAAAATTATCAGGAATTTCAGTCAAGATACTTTTATTGGCTTAACTGACGTTTCGACCAAAATATCAGAGCTATTGTTTAGAAAAAATCTCGTATATATATTTACATGATACTTTCTAATGTTTTTTTAATATTTATTTTAGTGGCTATTCGATTTTTCCCTCTAGCTGGTCATTTCATGCGTACGGAGTGGATAACCATTGAAGGTGATTTCTGTTAATTAAGTGAGAAAGTCTTGAAGTAGATAATTCGTGGGTCCGTAAATTAAGAAATTTTAACTGACTCGGATTTCAATATAGCTGGACAAAACTCAACATATCTTTAGTGAATAGTTTTATGAAAGATGACATTAAACATGAAATTATTACGTCGAATAGTAATCAGAAACACACAAACAAAAAAAAAAAAAAAAAAAAAAAAACCTGCAAAAGCCCTGGGAAACTTTTAATTTAGGCAATATATATGTAAAACGGATTGTTCTATATCATATCGTGTATTATTAATTAATACAGATTAAAACCATTTTGGTAAGAACAGTTGTTATTAGTATTTTATTTTTTATTTTAACCCGAAGCGTCTGAAATGAAGATGGCGTCGAGATCTCTTATTGTAAATACATTTTGTTTTTAGAATGCTACCAGTGGGTAGTTTCTCAACAAGTCATTTCATGTTATTATTTTCTGTTATCAAATTTACTTAATGTATTTAATTTTTTAATACAGTTGTAAATATCATGGATAAATAAATAAATAAAATTTTTTTTAAGTCAATAAAATAAATTTTATATCTAATAAGTTATAAACATTAAGATTTATTGTCTAACGTTATTTAGAAAATAAATTATAAAAATATATTACATATATTACTATCATGAAGGCAAAAAAGAAAACAGTTGTGATAAGATAACAAGAGCAAACCATCCTATTAATAAATGAAAATAAAACAAAATACTCACTTTTAAGTACAAATTAAAATTTTCATGAATCACCTAATGGACATCCTAATACACTTGTACAAACATTAATAACAGACACATTACCTCAGAATCCGATAAGAAGACTTAAACGCTTCTGGAGCAGGGATCTGCTACATTAAGAACTTCAAGTTAGAAGAACCTTCACTGGGAGGTGTCTTCAATCTAGTGTTCACCGAAATCTCGGAGGGGAAGTTTACCGATGAAGAGCACATTTATAATATATGCCAAAAGGTATTTGTAAATTTTTTCAATAAATAAATTTATTATAATTATTAAAAATAATATCTGTTCTTTAGCATTAGCGCAGGGCGTAAAGAAAATCTTAATTACAGTGAATGTATACCATCCAGCAGATTCTATGATAAATAATATAAACTACTACATTGTAGAAAACAATAAATCAACTTATTTTGCAACTAATATGCGAAGGGAAGATAAAAAACTCTAATTTCAAGAAACTTTTCAGAATATTCCAGTTTTAAATGTAATATATTGTTTAGTATTCCGCGTTAGTGGCTACATGGTTGGTTAGAATTCTTGTGTCTATACTGAAGTATAGAAACTTCAAATTATTCTTTGAAACATTTATAATATAGCGTTAATTTTTTTTTCTTTTTTTGTATGAAATACAAATGACAGTTATTGAATACCATGAGAAATATTGCAATTCAAATTACTGGATGAGTAATGAAATATAATTTTTAGAAAATAAAAGGAGCCATTTATATTCATTAAAGGGATATAATAAACTCAGTGGCACGAGAAAAAAAAATGGTGAATAATGGCACTCTCACCTGAGCAACAAGGATTATCCCAGATCCTAATTTATTTTGAGATTAAATGTAAGTCCCTTCCTCACTTGTGTCTCAGATCCTCTTTCGTCATTTGACAAAGCGGCATTTTCACAAGTAGCTTTTAGCACTTGTAAAATTATTTCCATTAAGTAATTTACAAAGGAAATTAATCAGCTTCTAGAGTTACTTAGGACAATGTCCTCTCAAACATCTCCCATTAATTTTCATAACCTTCTAATTCAGATAGCCCTCACTTTACGAATTAATCCTAGAACAGAGAGCTTTCAAAGTTTGCCTTCTGCCTTTATTAACTGGGAAATATTAAGTTGGAAGTATGATGCCCTTGTCGAAACAAAGTGAGGTTGATTGCTTCGGCATTTCACTTTAATATTTCATAATACCAACTAAAAACAACTTATTGTACAATTAATTGAAAATATTATAAATAATTGTATAGAAAAAAATTATATTGATATAACTATGTTTATATATTAAATGAGGTATAAGATTATGAAGAGATTTTAGTGTGATCCATCATTAGGGAAATAGGATGATTCTTACCTTGAAGGGCCTTAGTCGCATAGGGGGCTTTTGGGGGCCTTCAGCTACGATGTCCATTTATAATGGATTGATACTGGTTATTCTGAAGAACGTTTCCCGTGGGTGGTCTCAGAACATCACACTCCAGCATAAACGCAGATTGGCGACGATTCAACGGATGGCGCTGTTGTGAATCAGTCAGTCGTATCGAATAGTCTCTCACCCAGCCGGTGCAAGTCGTGGCAGGAGGAGTGCCTCTCGACCACATCCTGATAGAAGATTCATTGAGATTGAGGTTTAAAAGGAAAGGTTCAGCACGTCTTCGTCTGAGAATTGCTGAAGACATGAGAAAATGAAAGAAAATCACTATGGAGGATTATTGAGGACTGGAAACGTCGGTGGATGGAAACCGCAAAATGGTTCCAATCGATAAAATCCAAATCTACCTATCACACTATGTGAATGTGGTTATAATCTATCTATGTTCTTGTATTTAGTTCTCCTATGAGGATGATAATCTTATTTCTGGTGTTTGGCGTCAACATATCGCTTATCGAACAACATTTCGAACGTCCTACTAGAGGGTCTCCTCATCTTCGACATTATTTTTCCATGTTGGAGCATTCCCTCACGTAAATTAACGTAAATAAACGTAACCTTTCCCATAGTGAGTTCGATATCCATTACAATGATTCTGGAAAATATGGCCTCCTATTTATCTATCCTGTTGCATAGCTCGTCCCTCAGGATAAACGCCACTCTCTCCTTGGCTCTTCCTGCATTTATCCATAGAATATCATTGTGAATCCAGACGACAAATCCCTGCTTCCATGAGTTTTCCCCCTCACAACACTAGGACACAAGATATCCATCCTATACCTCTCGACCTCCTCAACGAGCTCGGCCTGTTTGCCCTTGAGCTTCCCGATATTCCAGGTAGTTAATCTTATGTCCTTGTCCATGTCATGCCGTTTCCATATCTTACTATTACTTACAGGTTGTTAAATTTTGTACTTTCTGGAAATTCTCATATAAATTAGTGAAAATAAACCTACTTTATTTAAACTTCATACAATTATTAATTACGTAACATTATAAAATAAAAGCCTGCCAAGTAAGGTCAGTATATCTTCTTTGCCGTTTTCATTGAGTAAAGTATTACAAGGTATACAATTTTACGTAAGAGAATAAAATCTCTGGGAGAAACCGATTCAGAAAAAACAGTTACCCAACAATATTCGTGGGTTTGATATCTACGAATTTCTTTTATCAGCTAATATTAAAATGCGAAAGAGTGCAGTATTTGAAGATTCCATATTTGATTATTCTTAATTAAAAAATCATTGGATACTAAACATGGATTTCACTACTATTAATGCAAAATGTCGTATGTAAAAATTAATTGTTTTACAAGAATGCATAAAAACTCATTATTTCTTTATGATTTATTAGTATGACTTCATATTTTATTGTCAACTACTATTTTCCATAGTAGCAGACTACTTATATCAGTTCCAGACTAGAAAATGTCACCTTTAGTACAAATAGAATAAAAGCTGAACATTTTCACGTGCGACCTTTTGCTCTAATAGTAGTGATATCTACTCAATAGGTGTGTTTTCACTAAAATGGATGGAGCTAGAAAATCTTTACGAAAAATTTAACATGGTTGTTCATAGTTAACGAGACCAATACTTTTCTTTAGTTAGAACAAAGCATATTAAGTTATAAAATACAAAAATATGCTTGAAGTTCACACAACTTTGATATTTAAGGAGGAAATCAAGACCAAGACCAATTGATTGAACTTCAATGGAAATAAACACAATCACAAATAAGATGTTTTTTATTTTTATTCTTTTGACAAATTCAGAGTAAAAATTACTCTAAATGTACTGAAAATCCCACGAAATCAAAGTAACGGCAGTAAGTGTCATGCCAGTAACGTTTGGAATCGACGAAATAATACAGTATCAATTTTTTTTTTTAATAAAACCAAAATTTTATAAAAATATAGGTGAAGTTCACATAAATTCGACATTTAAGGAGGAAATCGAGACCAAGAAGAACTGGTTGAACTTCAATGGAAATTAACACAATCATAAAGTGTTGTATAACCTGAAAGTGCGGAATAAACCCAACGTCCTTCCAAAACGCTCATCTATTTTGAAAGTAATAATACATTTTGATAGTTTCTGTCTTTTCTGTCAGAGACTGAATCACTTTATCATCATAAAAGGGTGCTGTCCAATTACATTGGGTTGCTTTAAACACAGCATACTTATTAATCGCTGTAGACAGTTTTCCAAAACTAATATACAATTATAAAAGAGGAAACATGTCGAAATTAAGTCAAAATATCTGTAATCGATAAACAACATCTTGTGAAATTCATTAGGTCGCCATTTAGTGATATTATTTAGAGATATTTTTTTTTTCAGAACGTGAGTTTTTTTTTTTTATATATATTTCCGATCATAAGGAATACAAAGATGTATAATTCATAGGATTCAGATTGGATAATCGCGATTACATGTTATGTTATAATACATATATTTTTTGTATTACTACCATATTATTTCATTTAAAAGTAGTGATCACAAAAAAAGTAACAATACGATCAAGATGAAATATATAAGTTGTATAATCACAGTTAATTATCCTTCGCTTTCCAAGTGTTCAAAATAATTAGCTAAATTTCATGAATCCAAAACAAGAAAAACATTACCACCAGCAATAAGTAGTTTGTTGAGGCTAAAACTGGGTACTCAAGTCCCTAACTGAGTTGTTTTTATCAACGAACCCTATTTGTGTGGCCTACAGTAATTTACCTTTCTCGGTCTTCTTCTCTCTGAGGTTACCTTTGATGGCACGGTAGTTAGTTCCTTTGCTGGTTAAATTATTTAAATAACTTTTTTTAGGGTACAGTAAGTACCAATTACCAGTTTAATTTGATATTAAGAACTGAAAAAAAAATAACACAATAGAGTGGTACAATTAAGTTATATTCAATCTTAACCTAAAACTCTGGATACACTTGTAGTCGATGCCGAAATATATATATATATATATATATATATATATATATATATATATATATATATATATATATATATATATATATATATATATATATATATATACAAACTTCACTATTTTATTGGGAATAAGGTCACTTAATAATGGGAAGAGTAGCTTAATATATGTGCTAGTGGACGGTGCTGAGGCTGTCGGTGTGTCCCTGGCCTGATCGAAGCTCTATTTTTTTAAATTCTAGCTTTGAAGAGGATCCCATGGTTGACTAATAAAAAGAAAATACCGGGATCGAAACGTCAATAAACAGAAGAAATGAACATTAATTAGTTTATTAAATAATTAATAAGTGACCTTATTCCCAATAAAATAGTGAAGTTTGAATTTAATACTCAAAGGTCGATGAAGGAAAAGTTGTAAATATATATATATATATATATATATATCTTATATCTTATACATATCTTTTATATGTAGAATAGAACAGAAAAATAAACTTTATTCTGGAGCACAGTTCCCACAGAATAACAACGATAAACAAAATTAAAAAAAAGAAAATACATATCTGAAGAAACTTAATAAAAATTCTAACAATATAACATATAAACAAATTAAAAAAAAAAATGAAAATAAATTCTTTTTAATAATATTTGTAGTAATAATAACAATAATAATCTCTACTTAACAATAATAGTTGTATTATAAGTATAGCAAAAAAATGTATATAAATACTCAGAATGAAAAAATAAATTCTGGAGAAATGAAAAAATAACAAAAGTCAGAAAAAAAAATATGTTATAGTTATAGGTTACGATTGAAGTATATATATATATATATATATATATATATATAAGTAATTAAACCTCATAAATATTTATTCGCTTTCTACTTCAATCGTGACCTATAACTATAACATATTTTTTTTCTTACTTGCTATTTTTTCATTTCTCCAGAATTTGTTTTTTCATTCTGAGTATTTATATACAATTTTTTCTATTCTCATAATACAACATGAGTAATGACAATTACCGAGCCCAGCGGTATCCATTTCTGCCTTGATTTTAGTATTTTTTAAAGCGAGATAATCCCTGATCTAGCTTCTTTTAAGTTTCCCATGCATGTTAAATGTAGCTATAAGTGTGTTTGTATCTCGATGTAAGTTATCGCTAAATCTTTTGTGGTTGGTCCATAATTGGCCATAAACAGTTGGCATTTGAAGGTCTTTATTAAAATTATATAAAGTAATATTTGTGACGTATCATAGAGATGTAGTCAAAGTCCTAATAGTTTTTGACAAAGAAAATTGCAGTTTTCCTATGTGGATCGTTTTGGCTGTTCGGTAAATTTGTGAAGCGCTGGTAGGTTGTTTATGTGCTTAAGTAGATAAATCTAAGTGTTCAGATTTTATTTTTGGTTCAGTGTTGTGAGTTTTGAGCGACACCCTGGAATACTACGATTGCATACCGTTTTTGTTCCAGTGACGGAGTGCTGTGATCGGAATAAAAATTGATGGACGGGTATTATTTTGCCGCCCGTCAGTATGTTAATAAGTCTTTTGTAGAGAAGTCTCTCAAAGATTTTAGAACTTATTGGAAGTAGACTAATTTTCCTATATAATGAAAGTGCATATGTCCTTGTTCGGTTCGTTGAGTATTTCCATCATATGAATATTTCGTTTTATGATAAAATCTAGAACGAAATTCGAAAATTAACGAAACAGAAATCCTCGTATATCTGAAAATCGAATCAAAATGGACATAATTGGATGATATATCGGTTTCAAATTTCCCTGTATATGGGCTCCAAAATTGTTTGGACGTAACGTTTTGTTGTTGCGACTGTATTTTCATTTTTCAAAGAGTTGTGAAAATTAGAAGACCCCAAAAAAATGTCATCCCATCTCAGTTGGTTGATTTAAATATCGTAATAATTTTTCATAAGATTTTTTGTTGCATATAGCTTGCAACCAATTTAAAAAATAAAAATAAATATTTAAAAAATTCAGACTTTGTTAGTAATCTATCTTACGCCGATATATCAAGCAGTGTCTGAGATGGAAGAGCCATTTGAATTTGGCTTGGAAAACTCTCAGTCAGTTGAATGACAGTCGGAGTAATTTCTCTAAGAATGCCATTCAATTTGGCTTATGTTAGAGTCGCTTCGTAAACAATGGCACGTTTATTTATAAGATCTCAAACTCCTGAAAAGGTAAAGTTTAAAAAAAATACATTTTTGTATAAATAAAATGTCTTACATTTAAAAAAATAAAATGAAATTTTAAAGTAAATTAGGTTAAAAGAATACAAATACGTAGTCACAAATAAATTTCAAAAATTAAGTTCGTTTCTATTCTTCGTATGTTCATTTAACGAAATATGGCTACATACAATCGACTGACATATTACGTTAAGGCTAGAACCGGATTCAGGATTCACTTATCATAACATAATTAATAAACTCATTGTCCACGAGACAGAATATTAAATATCTAAATAAATAAATTTAAAAAAAAATACTAAACTGAATGGCTAAAGTAGAATGGTGTAGCTTAGTGTTAATAGAGTCGTAGATTACACATCTCTTCTAATGAGGAGGTCATAGTTAGTCGGTCACCGATTCCATATATATACTTCAATAATTCGATTTTATAAAATATATACTTCTAAAATGATTTCGCTACATTATTGTTTACTGTGGGTGATAGATAACCAGGATGCAGTCAGTTTTTGGAAATTTCTTATTGACTACCCTTTATCCTGAACTTCTGGGTCATCATTAGTTGATTTTTTCAGTACACAAAGTGTTAAAGTACTCAAAAATGTCGAAATGGTTTAACTCCTTCAGTATTGAATAAATATTATGATGATGGCCAGCAAGTTTGAGTTGAGACTCATGCAATAAAAAAACTCCAAAGACACTGAGCCCGATTATAAACTCCCGTCAATAATATTTTACTGTTGAATGAATTCTGCGTCTATGAAAAATGAAGGTGTATATATACCTAGTTATGACTTCAATGCTGTAACAAATGTTGAATTTTGTTTACATCCTTAGGTATTATTTAGATAATCCTTACATCAATCAGGTTATTTCCTTTACAAGTCAGGATAATAATCCCAATTAGTTTGTATTTTCCTTTCGTTCAGTTAACATGGAGTGGGGTGATGAAGAAAGTTGATCGCATTACACAAAGTTGGAAAATGTAGATCAGAGATTTTCAACTCTTTGAAACCTTTGGGTATCAGCTGTGTGTTCCCCCTAGACCCTAATGAGACCCTATCTGTATGTGATAGACTTCGACCACACTTATTGTTCACACCGGGCCGTCTCCGCACTGTGAGAACGGCAAATGCAGTGATAGTAGTGACTACTCGAATAAAAAAAATCCCATTCGGAAACTACAAATCATGTCTCGGGAAATGAGAATCTCTGCCAGATCAATGTTTCGCTTAATAAAAAGTGACCTTCGGATGGGTGCATTTTAAATATAGATAAGGATGGTGCATGGCGAATTTTGAGTGAGGTGGAATATCAAAAAGTGGATACAATAAAGGAGTGTTTAAAAGAGGCATATTTGAGGAAAGATCAGAAGGAAGAGATCTTGTGGAGAGGGAGTGGATAGATAATTTAAAATGAAGGAGATTGTATGCGTAGCAAGGACGTTGATTATAGCTTATTTGGTAAAAGAATGTGCCTAGGAAATATGTCGTCCTTCGTCTGAAGGAGGGAAAGAGCCACCCTAACTCAGCATAGGAGGGTGAAACACGAGAACTTCCTGGCGTTCCATTGACAGATATTACTAAGTCAATAATGACCACCTATCCACCATTTTTGATATAAGGAGGAGGGGTTTGTTCTAGAGGTACAGCCAAACCTATTCTAACTATGGTGGGAGTTTCATTCAGTGGGTTCACCACGAAATAAAATTCAACTCTTCCTAGGCCAGATTGGAACCGATGTCGGTAGGCACGAAGCTGCTGCAATGTCTAACGCCCCAACACAGTTGGCCAGCACGACCTCTCTCTTCAGTATGTCACGGAGTTCCGATGAGAGGCCACCATAGAACGCAGCCGTAGTAAAGGGGGAAGAAGATGAGGGCGCGTACTAGGAGTCTCCGTGTGGACATAGGTAGGAGATGGTGGAAGTGATGGAAGAGTTTCAGGATAGAAATTGAATGTCGGGATGTGTGGGAAATTTGGTGATTCAAGGAGAGGATTTGGTCTATGAAAATGCCTATGTTTTTAACTGAGAATCAGATCATTTATATACAGTAGAGTAATTTTGGTTTTGGATCTGAGAAGGGGTTTGGAACCAAAGACACTGGCTTAGTTTTAGCAGCGTTTAACCTTAATCTATTTACTTTTACCCAGGCACAGATCCGATTTAGATCTCTTTGTACTTTGGCAAACGCATCATGCCACTCAGAGGAAGCGAAGGATGAGTGAATTTGGGAATCATCGGCATAAAGGTGATGGGAACAGTGTAGGATTGATTTATGAAGGTCGTTAATATAGGAACAAAAACAGAGAGGAGATATGCTAGAACCCTGTGCAACTCCTGAGGAGAAAGTAAGGTTGGAAGACAAAAGTTGTTAGGAGTAGCAACTGATTGGATACATTGAGAGAGGAATAATTGAAACCAAGGAATAGAGCTAGTGAAAAAGGATAACGACTTTGATTTGGAGATTAAGGAGGTTCGAGATAAAAATTTCAACCATGGAGCCAATAGAGTAACAATAATATATTCCTTCAAATCTAGGATTTTCTGGTAATGTAAGATTTTTTTCGGAGTATTTTACCGAATCATCAAATTTACCGAAAGTTTTGGTTATAGGTAGGATCAGAGGAATATGGATAAAGGAGGAAAGAATGTTCTTAGAGAAGTTCATAATGTAATCGTCCAACCAAGTATCGGACCTTGTGATGATGAATTGAAGAATAAGGAACGATGAAAAGATGAAGAGACGAAAAAAGGTTTTTTCAAGCTATGATTTATCGGTAGAGTCAGAAAGGATATTAGTGTTTAGTTAGCCGGAAATGGTTATTTTAGAATAAAGAGGAACAAAGTTGAGGAGGGATGATTCAAATGACGGATCAAATGGAACTAGAGGATGTCGATATGCTACGATATAAAAGATAGGAGATGTATTGCAGAAAATTTCAACGATGAGGAACTCAACATGTGGGTGGTCGGAAGGAGGAGAGCAGTGGAGTATTCAGATCTTCAGGGATTCGTGAAAAACAAAGCTCCACCACCGTTAGTTCGGCTAGTCCGCTCGTGGCGGATTATTGTGTAGTTAGGGAGGGAAACATACGTGGAAGGGATATAAGGCTTGAGCCAGGTTTCAGAAATTGCAATGATATGAAACAAATTTTGGATAAAGTGTTCTTGGAATTTATCGTAATGGGCTGGAAGGGATTGGAAGTTGACGTGACAGGTAGTAAGGACTTTATACATGATCACTATCCAGGAAAGTAAAGCCAGAATTTAATGGGAAGACACTGGACCTGATATAACACATTAGATGAAACAAAGTAAGAATTAAGATATATGAAAAAACATATTAAAAAGAAAAAAAAACGTGTGAAAGTAATAATAAGTAGAAATAAATTAATTAAAAAGTTATAATAGTAACATAATATACAACCCGGATTTTCCGTGTAAGTTCTGTGAATTATGCCAAATTTTGTATAGATGTTGAGAAGTAAACGGAGAGTCGGCCATCTAGATCTTGAACCTATGGTCGTCGTCTTCCGAAACCACAGTTTATTTATATAATTAACAAATAAATCTGACATGTTAAAACGTGTTTTATTCATTAGGTCTTTTTAATTTAAAACATTTCATCATTTGTTGTTCTTCGCCGAATAGGTTAACCCTACTCCCTTCAAACTATATCTAAATTCTCATTCGACGAGAAATGGAATGGAACATTAAATAAGCCAATCAGATGGGCGTACGAGAGGCGAATGGATGTAATTCCGACAGGTCGGGACCGACGACAATCACCAGTCGCTGATCGCTCTTGTAATTGCTTCCTCTTCTCTTCGCTAATTATGGCCATTCTAGATTAGGAAATGAGCCTCATCGATTTGTCATTTTTGTTGTCAGCTCTAGCTTTTAAAATCCTCTCTCTCATTTCAGCGGGTTTCAAGTTCTCCTACATCAACATGGTTTTTTAAAAATTATATAATAATTAAACAGACACAAATTATGCAAATGAATTATGAATATGAGTAATATTATATCAATCCAACTTCCAGCTTAATTTTAAGAGTACTTTAGACGTATTACAACAATGTCATAACGTAACTTGTAACATTTGATTCTGGATTTAATGATATTATTACCAAGAATATTTGACCAGTTTTTAAAGTCAAGTACGGAATAATTAACAAATTAAATAGGTGAAATAATCAATGAAATTATATTTTTAAACCGACTTAGTAGATTTTCCATTCTATGTAATATCCTACACCATGACCTTAATAACCCATTTTCCAAATACCTTATTCCACAAAAATTATCCAAATTCCACCAGTACCTTAGATATCACACAAATGTTCTTGTACAATTCCTATCTAACACCGTACATCCCTTAAATCCTCCAATAAGGTTAAAATGGTAGTGGCCCCGCGACCTTTTTTAGTTTGTATAACATGGAGCTCTGAAAATGGCCAGATTCTCCACACAAAACTTCAGTGTATATTGCCAAATCGCTCTCCATGAATCTCCACTGGCTGCAATACCACAGACGTGGCGAAAAGCTTAAAAGTTCCTGTTTCCCTCTCCATAGGCGGAGGGGCAAGCGTACCCCGAATTTGTCTCTCCTGAATATAAGTTATGAATATAGCTTTTTTTTTTTAAATTTACTTATCGTTAAGTTATTTTTTTTAAATTATTGATTATACTTTTAGATTATTATTTAGTTGTTATTTTGCTTTATTTTATATTTACTGTATATATATTATGAATATAGTTTAACCTCACTTCAAACATAGTCCCTGTGACAGATTGTTATATTACTCAATCAATAATTAAATTAAAAAAATAGACTAATCCAGAGGTGTGTCAGTTCAATGGTCATTTTTACTTTAGATTAAATAGGTGAAATGGCCAAATAATTAATAAAATATATTATTGTGATAATTGTGACATTTAGTTAAAAATTTAGATTATTGGAACTGCAGTTTGGTGAGATGAAAAATGCATTTTTGTTATTAGTTAAGTCAGATAAGATGTGCCCATTAGCTTCAATTAAATTTCATAAATAAAATTATTGAAGAGTATCAAATAATTAAAATTAGTATTGATTTAAATTATAACAATTATAAGCATATACGAACAAGATTTTAAATGGTCAGACACATCAAATTTTGTTTTTTTCCGGTGATCGTGCTGGTTTGTAAAGACGTCAAGAAAACATCATTTGAAATTCAGCAGAAATCAGAAGCTGACTGAAAATAAATTTTTAAGTTTTCCAACCTACTCTGTGTAGAGCCAATTTAAGCAGACCTCCAGTTGAAAAGAAAAGATGAGATAATACAAATACGACTAAAAATCAGACTCTCAAGAATAACATACAAGTATCTAATGGCAAAGGAATCCTCCGTCAATTTTTGTCTGGCAACTCCATTTAACTGTATTTCACATTTTAACGCATAGTTATACTTTTGAAACTCATTCGAATGAAATTAAATTGGAAAATTATATCAGTACAATTCTGAAAAATAACATGAAAATGGCAAAACAATTGTTTTTATTCCTTGAGAAACTGAAATTGAATTGTTTGTATCTTTAACTATTGTTATTAAAATAAGGAAAAAGCTCAAAAAGAGACATTACAAATAGAACAATCCAAACTATAAAGTCATGAGTCTTTAACATACAAGTGAACGTTTGACTTGTAAACGTTTAGCCAATTTAGGCCTCATCGGAGCAGAAAAACCAAGATAAAAAATATGCAGAAAGAAGGAGGAAAATACGAGAAGGATAACAATTGCTATTGACATCTCATCAAGGTGTCCAAAAACATACTGAAGAAAACAGAAGAGAATGTATATATAAAGCAGCTGATTAGCAGGTTATTGTTTTATTTGTTAAGTATTAGTATTTTTTTCTGCTTGCTAATTAGCTGTTTTATATATGCTTCCTCTACAGTTTCCTTCTGTATGTTTTGGGTTGGTTTAATAAGAAATCAATAGCAAATATTGTAGTCAACATAAGATATTTTATTTTGTTTGTTTTCATACCTTTGTACGGTAAGCTGAAGATATTGTAACCTTACTTTAATTTTGATTAATGTAATTTTTGGTTATTTTTAAGCGAGGAACCTCGTCCTAGATTAAAGTTCATTTTATATTTCAAACCATTTTCATTACTTTGTAATTATATTTGTATTTACCCCCATACCAGACTGAAACGACTTGAAACCGTACGATGTTTTCGTTTACTGCAGCACTTACTAGACAAACGCTCTAAACTTCTAACTATTTACAAAAGACTCATATATATTACTATAATGAGGCCTATTTGGACTTAAAGGATCGAGGTTTGGGGCTCTACTAAACCATCAAATTCCTCTCGTATTTACATCTTTACATTCCAAAATCCTTTGTAAAATCCTAAATGCTCCCTACTTTGTCACAAATAAAATCATACATCACGACCTAAATGTACCGCATGTTTCCGATTAAGCTCAATCCAGATACCTATCCTTCTATAATAAACTTCTGAATCATCCGAACTCTCTTGTTTCCAACCTTACTTCCTCTTCTATTCCTGATAATCCTCCAAGGCGTTTGAAAAGAAGATGGCCTCGGGACTTTCTAATATAAAACTATAATTTCTAATTCAATTTTTTCCTCGCGACCTTTTGTAGATTGTATAAATTAGAGTTCTGACAATGGCCAGATTCTTCACTCAAGACATGTGTGTATGTGGCTAAAGTGCTCTCGACCAATCTCCGCTGGCTTTAGTACCAGTGACGCGGTTGGGAGAGTAGCGCAGGGTTCTCCTGGAGTTCCCTCGCCTGATTGTATATAGGTATGCATGTGTTTTTTTTTTTTTTTTCCTTAGTTTTAATTTTCTTATTTTTTAGGTTATTTTATTTTATTGTCTATTGTATATACTTTTGATTATTATGTTGTTCTATTTATTTTATTTTTTTGTACATATGGTGTGAATGTCATCCTACCTAACTATAACCAATGTCCAACAGACAGATTGTTATAATACTCAATAAAGAAATTAAAAAAAATTCAAGAATTTATATAAAAGTGAGAAATATTCTTGAAAAAGAGCTTTTAATATGGATAATAAAAAACTGCCTTCCCAGACTAAGCTCATTTGTTAGTAAGATAGTTATTGTTATTGTTTTGACATGAATTCTCTATTTAACCTATAAATTATTGTCGATTGTAGGACTATGTAGTTATTGAACTGTTATTTTCCATTGTAAAGCTTACTAAAATGAAATTACGAGATTTTCAGTGCCTGCCATTGATAGGTCACATACTGTCACACTAAACGTGAATGGATAATGCTGGGATTTCACAAAGGGAAAATTCATCAAATTATTCATTAATTCAATTTTTTAAAAGAATACTTGATGAATTTTCGAAATAAGCATAATTAACTTAATGGCCGATAGATACATAATTATTTAAATATAATACCAGATCTAGAGTTATTAAACTATAGTAAATGTATTTAAGGTTATAAACATATCGATGAAATATTGTTATATTTAAATTCTTCTTTCACACAAGTACAATGACATAGTATTTTAAACAATGCCATTGCATTGATTCGGTGGATTTTAAATACTTTTTTTAAAAAAAATTTAAAAAAAGTTTAAATTTAGTTAGAAAATTCCATTTAATTTCCTTGGAAACATGTGCTTTGCGTTAAATAATGTTAGTTTTCTGAAATTATTATTTATATTTTTTCATCGCACTACGTTACCTTCTACAACTTTATTCATTATTTTTTTTCTAAAATTCTCCGCTGTGCAACGATATATTATACTTATACCTTTTGACTATTATTTCCGAAGATTTATTTTCGACCTGGATAAGGATTTTTCTTTTTTTCTCCATTATTCAATTATAAAATTCTTTCAAAAGTTATATTGAGCATTTTTACTTAACTCCTAACTCCTATATGAATGAACATTGGTCATTTAAGCTCTTTAAAGTGACTTCAACGGGGATGAGACTTTAATAAATTAAGGAAAACTTGCTTATACAATGATACACCGAGTTTAATTAAAATCGTTAGTGCCATTTTTGAGAAAATTGTAAATCTGTGTTTCACCATCGATATAAAGTGGCACTTTTGGTTAGCCACAGCACTTCAGTGGTTATTTAAATACAGGAAACCTTAAAATTAATTTATGACTTGAAAATGTTATTAACCATATTTATATGAATACCATCTATTAAATAATATAAAAATGTGTTATAATATATATTAATTACAATATTATTAGAATAAAACCTTAATAAGGTCTCATTAGTGTATCATGTTAACAATGAAATTTAACAATTACAGTAACGATTGTTAGACAAGGTAATTGTTGCTATTGTGGTATGGTGGTTTGACTAAAAGCCCATTGTTTTCGTGGTTTCGCGCTCGATTTACCCCAGCATGGAGATCTCATTACCTCGATATAGAATACGATAATTATTTGGGTAATTATGTTGACGGTTAATTACTTGTTATTTGTAGTAGGCAAACCTGCTTCTGTATTGTACAACGTACATTTGTTCCCATGCGGAAAGAATTTGAAACTAGTTAGAAGGTAGTTATTTAACCAATTTCTCACTAGAAATCCTTATTTTGATTACATTATTTTGTTTTAATTTTTAAAATAATATGATAATATTATTATGCAAATAATAACTATTTGTTGTTATTTTAATTTTAATTATTGTTCACTACCGATGGAGGTGTTTGTTCAGCAATCGTATTGGAGATCTCAGGCGAGTTCCTAAAATTAGCGCTGAGCACATCGATGAAACTCGTAAATAGAATTCAGAGTGTTCCTTTATTCACAGTTCAGCTGTTCTATCGCCTTTGGGGTAGATGAGCCCGCTGGGTGTAACCACATTATAACCTCAGGCTAATTATTTTTCAATTTACATTGCATCTTTGTGGTCAGTTTACTTTCTCTCTATATTTATTGATTTGAAATTTAACAAATCAGTAGGTTGTTTATAGCCTTGTAGGAGTGTTAACCATTTGATGGTAGCATAAAGTCGTACCTAAACTCAGCATGAAAAGCTGTCTATCATTATTAGAATCAATATTGGTGAAATGCACCGATGGTATCGGCCTAGAGTTTTGGATCTTGTCTCTCTTTTAAACACTCCCTTCGTTCAACTTAGTGATTGTACTTTTTTTTTTCTTTTTTTTTTGTCATTATCCTATGTTTTGTTATTTATTTCTTGCTGTAGTACTCACAAGAGAGGCTAAGAAATATTGAAATATATATTTATGTTTCTTCTGTTCGAGAATAGGTATCTTATTACTAAAACTTATAAAAACTATCACTCATCTCAACATTTATTTTTCGAACATGACTTTTGATACAAATCATTCTTCTCAATAATATTGAATTACTTTTGTAGAATAGCCTCTATATTCTTAGGTCTTCCAACATCTTTATAAAATAATTTAGTTTAATGCCTTATTTTTATATGAAAATATTTTAAAGTTAAAATTAAATATGTGCAAAGAAACCGCCAATACTAGAGAAAATTCAATTTTTTGGATCTTTAATTCGAAGCATATCGTAAAAAAGAAGAGGTACTGAAATAGGGAGCTGTTAACGTTAGTTAAAATGTAAAAAAATAAAATCTGGTGCCGTGCGCGCATCACAACACTTTCACCTGCCACTCTCTTCTTAGCAGAAATAAGTATTATTAGACAAAGCGAAATGAAAGTAAAAATTATAGACTCTATATTCATTTATTTTTCATGGTGGATATTTTTGTTTGTACCCTCATATATACAAATTTTAATATTTATATATCTGTAATCTATACAACTAAATATTAAATAATACTAACAATTGCATTTATGAAAGCCACATATGTAAATTTATATAATATTGTCGGAGTCTGAATTACATCAATCTCATGATATTATCAATATGATTTATGGAAGCGTGTTCTAATATTTCGGGGGAGCCTGGGTTCGCTCGTATTCCTTTGGTTCCTCAATTACAACTATTTTCCGTTAGATCTCTTATTTCTCCTTTATTTATTTATAAAATTCTTTTATATTTTATATTTAACCATTTTTCATATTAGAAAATAATGTGAAATGGTCAATTGTTTCAAATAAAAAAAAATAAAGGTACTCTAGAGGAAACTAATATTGAAAATTACTCATTTAAGCTCTGCTAGAAAACAACAATCAGAATAATAACCACATTTTATTTAAAACTGCTTTATTTCTCACTGATATGATGAATTTAATCAAAATCGTTAGAGCGGATAATTGTAAAATCGTATTTAGTGCATTATATAAAGTGCCACTTCCGTTAGCCGATTTTGACCAAAATGTTGCTGTAACATCCCTAGCATATAAAAACCTTAAATATGCAATTTCACTTCCGTAAGACTTTTCATTTTTTAGCTAGAATGTTAACACATTCAAAGACACACACCATTTAGCGAGATTTTGTTATTTGGACTCAGGGGACCCCAAACGTGTATTTCAGTGGAAAACTTTTAACCATCGCAATACTTGCCCTTACTATATATTACATATATAGGTAAGTGGAAGTAATAATCATGATATGTCAGTAGCTTCGCCCTAAAAAATATTGTATATAGCATTTTAGTGCAGAATGCATAATATAGTGGTTTAAATTACCTACAAGATACATAATAATTATAATTTGAACAGAGGCCAACAAATATTGAAATAACAATTTTAGGGGCAGTGGATTGGAAATTGAAAACATATATACTGTTCAGAAATGAATAGGGATATTGTTAGTTATGTATAATTTATATTGAATATTTAATAGTTGGCCGTTGCATTATAAAGGAAGGAGATGGTCCGGGGTGGCGGTCATAAATAGGCTAAATAGTGGTAGTGAAACTCCAGCTCTAGGAGAGAGAGAAACACTTTATTTTCATAAAATATAAAGGATTGCTGCCCAATTATATTGGGTTGCTATATACACAGCATACTCTTCTATCCTTAAGACAATATATGAACTTATATATAAATATACAGAAGTATTAGTTAATATTAGTAAAATAGAAATATATATACATTTTTATTATTTTATTTATTTTTATAATTTTTTTTTTTTTTTTTTCCCTTTTTCCTTCTTCTCATTGTTCATGCTTTTTTTTTTTTTTTTATTTAACATTAAGTTTCCCTTTCTCTCACTTCTCTCTCTTTATCGCTATTGTTTTCAATTATTCACTAAATAAATAAATAAACAAATACATAAATTAAAACTCTCGGGCTAGCCATGCACGTGGTGGTGAATGATTCCCAGGGAGTCGAGGACTATATTTTCAGCCAATCTCGCTACGTCCTTAATGTCGACACCTAGTTCCTCGAGGAAACTCCTTGTTCTTTTTGGGATAGTTCCGCGAGACCCAAACCAGAGGCCTCTCACGGTGAACTCTCTCTCTCCGAAGGTCTCACGGAATTTCTCTTTTAGGAAAGGGATACATTTATCGTACGTGTTCTTCTTTTCCCTTTCCACTTCACCCGCCTGATTGAGGTCATTGCTCTCAAAGCGGACAGTTGGATCCAAGATCAGCGCTGTCCTTCCTGTCTTGGGAAATGCGACGATATCAGCATATCTCGTAGAGCCTTCACTATCGATGCAATATACCTCGTCAAAGCAGGTGAATTTTTTTTCCCTAAGGAGCCTCATCAACTCGAACTTGACCCGGTGGTGACGACGTGTTATGAGGAGGGAGTTGTTGGGGCATTTTCCCAGCACATGTGCTGGTGTTTCAGACTCTCTGCCGCATTTACGGCAGAGGGACCCAACTTCTCTGACCTGTCCGCTGACTCCTGGGACTCCACGCAGGGGTGCATAATTAATGTTTAGTTTTAGGGCATTCGACCGTTCAGACCCAGAAAGTACTTGCTTTTCGTAGATGTATCTATTCGCTTTCGGGGTCTCTTTAAAATGGCGAACACCAATACCCTGCCACCTGCAGTTGGCCCATTCCTCAAATGCATTTTCTCGTAGTGACTGCCGTAGAGCTTTCACATTTCGATGACCCTGATCAACCCCCAATCTCTCGGCACATTCAGCAATTTCAGCCGAATAATCGAAGGTAGACTGAAAAAGGGCATCTGGTACATTGGACAGTCGCTGAGCAATGGACCAATGTTGAAGAGGAGCCTCCCATTGGCAGCGGATTAATCCCAATCCTCGGTATCTCCTGGGGGCATATAACATCGCTGTGGAAGTATTCGCAGGGAGTCCAATAATGGCCTTTACGCTCCTGCGAATCATAGTGTCGATGCCCTCCAGTATAGCAGGACGTAGCTTTGTTAGGGGCGCAGTTTGGAGAAGGTAAGTAAGACCCGGGAACAGATATTGATTGACAATGTTGAGTTTCTGCTCAGGTTTAAGTAAGCAAGAGGTTACCAGCTTGTTTAGATTATCATTCAATTTAGTCACCGAATCTTCGTTGAATTGCAGCTCTCCCGAGAATGTACATCCTAAATACTTAATCGTATCTCCATTCTTCAATGTTTGGATGTACTCTCCATTCTCAAGGGAGAGCACCGTCGTTTCCAGCTCTCTGGCATTTATAACGATGCCCATACTTTTTTGAGGATAGAAACTCCTAGCTGAACACACTTCCCTGAAGAAGACCTGCAAAGTCTGGTCGAAACGTCGGCTTTCAATGAAATAGTTTTGCCACTATTTAGCCTATTTATGACCGTCACCCCGGACCATCTCCTTCCTTTATGTATAATTTATTTTATCTATAATTTTTATTTTACTGTTATCTTAAAATACATTGAAGATTAATATAAATAAGATTGTATTTGACCTCAGGAAATTTTATAAAAAGTGTTCCTAAGAAATAATGAAATTAAAGGTTTGCGTGATTGTAATTGTGATTTGTAAAATTTAATACTTTGTATTATATTCTCTGTTATGTACTACCTCTCTGCACCTATTGAGCAAACTGTTAATAATTTTTTCGCAGACCATAAACCTGATAATACTGCTCTCAGTTGCGGAAGGTTAAGAAGCTGCAAATGGCAGTTAAACATTCTTCTCTGCAATGCATTCCAAATGTGCTCAATGGAATTGAGATGTGGAGACAAGACGGGAGGGAGTAGATCTGATATGTCCAGATTTTTACGACATTAATGGACAACTTTTCCTCTATGAGGTCGTGTATTGTCGTCAAGAAAATGGAAATGGCCTTTGCCAATTATGACTTCCGTTTGAGGAATGCACTCCTCTATAATTTCTTGAACATGACAAACTGCAATGACATTACCTTCCACAATATGGAGTAGAGTCCGCCCTCTTCAATATATTGCATTGAAAAAGTTCAAACTGTGACAGTAGACTCATCATCCATTCTAGGTAGACTCTTCGGCTTCTAGGACCGCTATAAATACTGAAACGCGACTTGGCTCTAAACCTAACAGCATTTCAATGTGCATCCTCTTCTAGGCGCTCTCTGCACCATAATCAGTGGAGTTACTGGTTACTTACTGTTTTAAATGATTTCAAATGGTTTGTGTTGGAAGAATCTTGAAATAAAGTGAAAACTAATTTTATCCTGGGACTGAAGTCCCTTTATAATAATAGTAGAGTTTCAAAAATATGAACATTGTTCTGATATGTCGATATCATACAAATATATACAAAGGAAAATATAAATATCTACAAAAAATACTAAGGAAAAACACAAATATATACAAGAAATATTGAGATACAAAAAAAAGGCATGGTCTCCTCCTCTCATCTACTTTCTAATTTCTGAATTTATCCAAGGAACAGAAGGTCGTCTAAAAGTTCGGGTTTTAAGCGGAATGTGATGGTTAAGGAAATCCAAATGGTTAGAGGAAATGTATTCCACCATGTCATCGATGGAGGAAAGGGAATAGATGGGTTTTGAGGAAACTGATAAGGAATCGAGATAAGGTCTGATGTTTTCAATAGTTAGGAAATCAAGATCTCACAAAGAAATTTGTTTGGGAACAATAGTAGAAATATTAACATTGTATGAAATTTAGATAAGATCATGGGATGAGAGAAAGTAAACAGGGCTTTGTGTGGAGGATAGTAGGTTTTGAAAGGAATCAATGATAAATAAGTCTAGCCAGGTACCAGTGGACTGGGTATGATGGACGGGTTGAAAAGGTACAATAAACAGCTCTAGGAAGGAAAACAGGTCAATAAGGTATGTTCTGTCCGAAGAGACTGAAAGGAGGTTAGTGTTGTGATGTTATGTTAGGTTGAGAACTATGCGTTGCTTATTTATGCAATCTATTAGTGCCTCAATGTGATGAGATTCACTAACAGGTCTACTATTGGTACTTTCGATTTTTTTCCGAATCTGATTAAAGCTCAGGATACCACAATCTGGAAGGCATCAACGAAATCAACTTCCGGTGCTCGTGAAAGCTCAATCTCACGATATCATTGCGAAATTTTGAATCAATGTAATATATTTCAATCGTCAAAAAGCATATTACTGGACTAAAATTGAGAAAATTCTAAAATAACTGTTGTATTACTAAATGAATATTGTTCACGTTGACTATCGTTTAGTTAATAATTTATTAAGAAGAAAAAATTCTTGTTTACTTTTTATGTTTACCAAGAAATATGGGAATCATTAAAAAAAAAAAATGGTATTTAATTTATTTTGAGCAGTATATTTCGGTTCACAAAATAATTAAAGTTCATTGTAATTCATGTCTTTGAATATTACTTACTATTAAAAAAGTGGCTAAAGCACTTTTGCTCAATCTCCACTGGGTTTAGCCCTAGTGACGCGGTTGAAAGAGAAGTGCAGGGAACTCCTGGAGTCATACTTTTCCCTCCACGGTTGGAGGGACAAGTCTGGTTTGGAGTTCTCTCGCCAAATTGTAAATATTGTATATAGGTGTGTATGTGTTCTTTTTATTTATTTATTTTTAGGTTATTTTATTCTTATTTATTGTATATATATATAATTTTCTGTATAATTTTTTTTTTATTGCACATAATAGTGTGAATGTGATCTGTTAACACTATTATAAATGTCCTAGAGACAGATTTTAATATTTTTCAATAAATAAGTTTAAGAAAAATATTAAAAAACACAGAGTTTCTTTCTTTTGTATGAATTTAAATCTCAACCAATCCGATAAAGCTGAAAACATTACCAAAATATAGAATTATAAAAAACTTATTTATTGAAAAATATTACAATCTGTCTCTAGGACATTTATAATAGAGTTCACAGTTAGAATTATAAAGTACGAAAAATCATCATCGCTATGAGTAGTAATTCTCTAGAGCAAACAAACCACTTCAAATAAATTTTCCGCTACGTTTCCTAGCCAGTAATCAAGCAAAAATATTTGCTTGCCACCGCAACGCCAGAGCTCTAACAGTCAATTTCGAGTTTTAATTTAATTTCACCAGGCATTGCTCTGTAATAATCATTTATTCAACTTTAGACGTGCTAGCTTATCGCATCATGGAAACTTAACCCTATCAAGCTATTCACCTGACCATTATTTAGCTTCGTTAGTTAAACCACTTTGAACTTAGCAAAGTAATTTCGGCCATATCGCTATCTCGACTCAGATAAGATGGAAATTAACATCATATTATTAATTTTATATTGCTTGGTATTATTTAAGACCATAAATGATTAATAATTAATATTATGAATTCTCAACTTCTCAATATTTAAAAAATATATTAAGAGTAATAAAGTTCTAGAATAACATAATAATTTTCTTTAATGAAAACTATTTTAGTCTCTCTTCATAAATAATGTAATATCAAGAACTCGTTATTGTAACATTGAATTGCTGTAAAAGTATTTTTTTTTTGTAATTATAATCTGACGATTTGTAATTTACATTTTTTTTTGTCCTTAAGACTTGTCAAAGCAAGTCCTATTTCGCCAGTATATTACTAAGCTTCTTAAATTGTTACTAGTTACTTGTTGAAATTGCTTCCGAAACGCAAACATTTTATGTGAAATTTACAATATTTATATTGAATGTTGAAATTCCATATTGATGATCACATAAGTTTTGTAGTGTTTATGTTATCTTGGACTTGTAACTGTAGTAACTAACATAATAATTTAAAAGAATGAAACAAATTTGTCAGGATTTACAGTCAAGAATTTTATTAGGTTAGCCTGATTGAATTAGGGCTTGCCTATATAAATTCTGTTATACTGTAATTCTGTAAATCCTCACAATTTTCTTTCATCCTGGTAGTTGATCAGTCTAGTTACCGGTCTCTACAATTATTTAAATGTTTTAGAGTCTTACAAATGTTTTATTGACCGTATGTATAAGTTTATGAATCTCAAAAGAGCATAAGGGACTTAAGTAGGTGTATTTACCTATTTTAACGATTGTCCTAATCTACGAGCATTATCTTTTTTGATTGGTCTTAGATAACTAATACTATCATCGCTAGCTTTCGACCCTAAACTTATTCTCCTTCGTTTCTTGCTTTGGAAGGCAATGTGTCTTGGATCCTGCAGGCATTCGCATGTTGGGCAGTAACCGCTCTTAGTTAGACCCATTACATGCAGAAATTTATTTGTTCTACCATGATTTATTCTGAGCCTGGTCATCTTTACTGAGGTAGAGTGGTCAAGATGAAATTTAAGTGTCATTAAACTTCGAGGCATATTCTCAGTCGTAAAAATGCTACCGTTCCTTCATGGTCTTTCCACTTACTACTCTTATCAAATCCAACAGTGGAACTGAAAAAATGTACGTTTTATAGACCACTATAAATCAGGTTTAGTACTTTAACGTCATGTTTACAGACGGCCTTGCACAAGAAAAGAAACTTAAATGGTTGTTCAAAATATTAAATTTTATGTAAATTATTTGGGTAACACTCATGATAAATGAAGTTAGTTTAAAATGTTTTTATTAAAATATAATACATTTAATAAATATATATTAATAAATATATAAAAATATATATATATAATATATAAAATAGGTAATATATATTAGAGCAACATGTGACACATTCATACCATATATACTAAAAAAAATATCTAAGAGCATAATAAAAGTATTATTCTTAACTGAAATATTAAAATTAATTTGGAATATTAAAAATAAGGAGCGTAGATATAAAGTTTTCCTTGTTTATAATTGAAAAGAGGAAATTAGTATCCACTTTTGTGTTTATAAATTATATTTTTTTCCAATTGATCCTAATCCACTACAACTATCAAATTTGTGTTGACCAAAAGCATCTCTATACAGTACAAAAATGTGAACGAACATCCTGAGTGTAATGGAGGAAAATCATGTGTTTAATATTGATTTAAAAAATCTGGTGTGTCCACTCAGACGACTTTGCTAAATATTTCAGAAAAGTTTTTATATCTTTACATATGTTCATTAAGAAACAAAACAAAATTGATTTAGATTTATTTTTCTGAAAATTTGTCAAAGAAAATATTTGAGTATGATTAATTTGATAAACTAAAGCAATATAAACTGGCTTAAAGTAAATCAGTGTAAAAATTTCAATACTCTCTAATATCGCTGCTCAAAAACTTTGATATAGCTCAATTTTGTCAAACAATAATTTCTGTTAAAACTAGAGAAAATAGTGAGGCTTGCGTGATGCGGACAACAGATTTTCTTACTTTCACTTTGTCATCTTTTTTTCTCTCACTCACCCCTTTCTGACACCAGGATATGAAGCCGTAATCTTACATTGGAAATTGAATAGCTGTAACTTCGTTAATAGTTGTTCGAAATGATCGATTTTTATACAGTTTTGTAGAGAATTTCATTACTTTTCAAGAGTTTTATTAGAAATATTATAATATACACTGTGTATAATATACTCTAAGCGAGTTAGGCCCCAAAACAATTTTCTTTCCTTTATAACTTTTTTTCCTGTATTTTCTCGGGAATTTACTCTATAAACGAAAATTGAAAAGACAATTATTAGAACATTATAGGAAAGTTTCATCAATCGTTAGAGCCATTTTCGTTCTACATTCTATAGAAAAACATGTTGTTCATTTATTGCGCGCATGCTATTGCGCATGGAGCACCGACTTTCTGACATAGGCATCAGTAGTCTAAACCCTACAAAATAAAAAAAGAAGCTACAAAATCGGTTTGAGTAGTTTCCGAGAAAATCTTGGAACAGGCAGACAGACACAGACAGACAGATAGACCAATGGCTAAAAATGGGTTTTTCGGCTCTGAAACGTATAGATCCGTCGAAAACCGCATATCAGAAATTTGACCCGATCGCAATACTTTCCTTGCCTAGTATAGGTAGGAAAGTAAAAAAAAAAAATGATTAGGCCGGCTTCGAAACTAATCGGTTATATATAAAATATATTTATTTAATTCTTATTATAATTTATAAAGGTATGTCTTTGTTTTATTTTTGAAATTTACTTATCTTTAAATTATTTTATTTTTATTTATTCGATATGATTTTTGTTTATTATTTATTTGTTATTTTGCTTCTATTTATTTTATATTTTCTGTACATATACTGTAAATGTAGTCTTACCTCACTATGATTTTTGTGCATGTGGGAAAACATTATATTACTCAATAAACTAACAAAAAAAAAATCTTACATCATAAAAATAATAAAACATAAGGTTCCGTTTCGGTAATCAAGAGGTATAGTTCAGTTGAATTAATTATTATCCACTTGATTTTACATTAGACTTTGAAAGCTAAATATATAGTTTATGCTGGTTCATTTTCTACTGGCTTTATCCTTCTTATCTTGTTAAGGAAACGAACAGATGCAGGATTCAATTAAATGTTTTAACAAGGACTGAATAAAATACAAAAATACAATTTTATCATTTTTGGTAGTCACCCATATATAAAACGCTAGAGCATTTATAAGCAATCACCGGTTTATTACGCTGGCATAATAAGTACTACAACTTGAAAACTGAAAGGTTCTTTGCTGTTAAAATAATAATAAAAAAAAAAAACCTTTAAGAACAATGGGCCTAAGAGAATATATTTCAGACCTCATTTCCGCGCAAACTTTCAGTTCAGTTTTAATACTCTGTGAAAATGTGCCTTAGAAAACCACCACAGAAGGAAAACAACGTTGTTTAAGTCCTTTATGTAGCATCGAAAGGCTTACAAAGTTCCAAGAATTATTTAACTCACCGTTTTAGTTGGTGCCGAGGAACTTGGAACTGGAGAAGTTTAACTTTTCCATAACACTGTAACAATCTTGGCTTGCTTAGCTGATTTATTGGGAAATGTAAGTGATTGTTTTACTTGATGTAAACTTAAAATCCAATGTTTCATCAAATAAGAGAAAATAAGATTTAAAAATTAAATCTGCCTGGATTAATTTGTTTTGGCTCTCCATCGTATAAGATTTATAATTCCGAAGTTACTGAATTTTGAAAGATTTTTATCATTAAAAATTATTATTTTTATGTTTCCCAGCAGATTTATTCATCTAATTTTAGCAAATATATTATATATTTACTCAATAAAAAAAATGTTTAAAGTCGCCAAAAGATCTAGAAGGCCAAAGAAATATTTATGAATGTATGAGACCGGGATGGTCAAATGGGCTAAGGCGCAATCTTTAATGTAAATTAAGCAATGTGCATCTTAGGGACTGCTTGGATTAGTGATGGCCCAAATTTGGTGACTGTCCACCGCATTTATTCCGAAGAAGATCCTCCAAAACTTATTGGAAGCTACTCACACCATATGTGAGTATGACATTGTAGTTTAATTGAAAATCAAAATGTGATTATCTAGGATGTCGGTCGCGAGCCCTAGGGTTGTTTCATGGATGCCCTGTTTCAAAGAAAGAAGGTCCTCGTACCACTGCTGACTAAGAGCAGCAACATTACATGGATCTTGACCGATTTAACGCTTTCGTTGAACCAAAGAGATCGGTGGGCAGGACACTGCCGATTGGCTCCTGAGGGATCAGCTATGAGTGGTCTTTCGCTGCAACGTGCGATTGGTGCATCCCTTGTTCCATAGCAACGCGAGGTTGGGTTATCTAGCTATAATCTCCAGGCTATCTATGCTACCGCAAGGATTAAACGCAAGTAAGAAGATCAAAATTAAAGTCCTAAGAACCACACGATCTACAAAGCTAACTAAAATATGAAAAGTATATAAGTATATACACAAGAGGTAAAGATATTTTCTTCAACAATAAAATCAGATGCTATAAAAGCGGTTCTGAAATGAATTATTATACCTCAAGTTAATCAAGAATCAAAATTAAAAAAAAAAATGAATAAACGTTGTTTTAAAAGTTGACATTTTAAAATTTTACGCTTCATGTTAGTATTCTGTTACATACTTAATAGATATATGTTTTTGAACGTGTAACAAATATTTGATTCACAATGTGTAACTTGTTATTATTATGAAAATTATTTCATACCGGTCAAAAACATGTTTATTTGAAGTATGTTCAAAGTTTATGGAACAGTATGAATAAGCAACCTTTCTCTGTTTATTAGTACTGATACTTTAACCGTCGTCGTGACAAGAATAATAGAAATACATAGGTCTCAAAAGGTTTCTTTTTTTTATAACATATATTAAATAATTTATTATTAAAAACATATAAAGACATTTTTATTTACCAACTGATAGTACTATCTCTTGATCGACAAAAAATGTATTCAATAGTAGTTTGCTTTATTAATATTTACAGTACATCCATTAATTATCAGGGGAAATACTTTTACTATGCTGGTTCTGACACCTTTGAAAGAGACGAATCTTAAATTTATTGATCAATATAAATTAATTAATTTATGAAATTCACTGATTCACTGGCAGGGCTTCGGGGTGAAGCTCTCCCCAAAACATTTTCTTTTTTTCCTTAGTCTATACCTACTTCTGTGACTAATCAGAGCTAAATATTACAACGATCATGGTTTATATTATATAGCATGTACTTCATAGGTACTAAATGTAAGCATACTTCACTAAAAGCAATAGTTTCCTTTTTTATTACTTGTCTTTAAGAACCGTTTGATACTTTTAAATAGTTTCTTTATTTTTCTTCCAGAATAATTGCTTTTATTTAAAAAAAAAATAAATAAATAAAAAGTATACGCCTTCAAAATAAAGTGACGTAAAATCTCGAAAATATTTTTTTTTCAATAAGACTCCACCGTTTTACAGGAAAAACATCAGTGTGCCGTATGTATAACATGACCTCCCTACTCAAATAAGAACCAAAGATATAAAATAAAATATTTCAGAATCTGTTTAAGCCTTTGAAGGAAAGAAATAATTTTTTTTTTTTATTAATCAATATTACTGCACAAAAAATAAAAAATAAAACCATTGTTATGATCCTATATCATGAGAATCATGTCAAAGTAAATTAAAAAAGAATCAGCTTTTTAAAATATAAACCAACATATTTTTTTACCCTCCACTAAGATCCATTAGAACGAACGGCAGTACATGTGTCTAATATTTTTTGATTTATTATCACAAAAATAAAATTTGGTGTCTTGCCTCATGTCATTTTATTTTATGAATTATCATCTATTTATATTTATATACAATACATCATGTCATAATGATAAATTACATGTCATCTCGTTAGTGATTTTTAACAATAAACAAACAATTTATAGGTAAGTTGTGACAGTCTCATTAACTGTATATTTATATTTTTTACATAAGAGCTATGATAAGCACAGTAATCGTAATTAATACATTATCTTATTAATAAACTTTTCAACAATTGTCTGATTAAATTGTGTGTGGAGGGAAAATTCATTCTAGAACATTCGTCTCACTGTACTTCTGGCTGTCGTCTGGATGTCGCAATTTAATCCATACAAAGGTAAATATGAAAACTCATTTCCTCTCTGTACATTCTAAGTTTAGAACTATCTCGTATTCTTCTATTCCGATTAATAAATATCAAGATTGAAATCATATTACGACATTTAGCTATTCTTCGATAAGAAGCTTTACAAATGTACAAATAACTTTACTAACCCCGCTCGGTAGAGTCGAGATTAGTCAGCCTAAAGATTTTATTGCATCGTCTATGCTCCTTGTCTAAGCTTTTATCCGCAAAAAAATCCCCGTCAGAATGAATAAATGATATTATTTGGTAGTTTAAACCTCATTACAATCGATGATGGACTTGGGAGCAATTTAGGCGGTGACTTATCTACATAATGATAAAGGTGCTTAGAGTAAAATTTCGTTTAATTTGATTTAGGTTAAATTATAAAAAAAAAATTGAAAAACATAATCATTAATTGTGAAGGAAATAATTGTGTGATGGAACCGGCGGAGGGTGGTGACCCTGAAATGTACCAAGTACTCTGAAATACTTTTGCACCACATAATCTCGGTTATAAGCGTCATGGATCCTGCCGAACTATTAGTTTCCACGATATCTAATGGTGCATTATGGTTTTTAAGCGTACCTTACTTTTTGAAGCATTGAAGAGCAACTCTTTTCACTTAAGTTTCTACTGCCATTCTATTAAAGCTTGCTACAGTTTCTCTTCCGCATTGCAAATGAGGACGATATCATGTAAGTAAAAGAGAGACTGGCTGAGTATCGTCCCAATGTTCCACTTACCGATGACTTTAACAAATTTTATGGATTTCATTGATAAATATATTAAATGATAGTGGAATCAGACTATGCTCCTGCGTGACACCTCTATCAATCTGAAAAGGAGTAGATTCTGTTCCATTGATCCTTACTATTCAATTTGAATTTCCATATACAGATTTAAAGAGGTGATGAGATCTCTTGGAACAATATTAGCAGCCGGATTATTCTGTATTTCTTGCCGCGGGACCAAGTCGAAGACAGCCTTAAGATTCAGGAATGTAATATAAGTACGTATTTATTCCCATGTTTTTCCCTGTTGGCTCAAGACCCCCATTGAAGTCCTATACTGCCCCTATTGTTGTATTATCAAATAGTGAAGGTTTAAAATTTTTTAAATTTTTTAAAATTTCTAATATATTTCTTAGGGCAAAGATATTATTCTGGGCATATTATCTGGGCATGCTTCCGTTGTTTCTCTGGATCTCGATCTAAATACAATACTCTGTGGCTTTCTTCCAATAAGATATACGAGTATGGTAAAAATAAGGAATTAAAACATATTATTGAATTATAGTATCAACAACTGATTTCATACATTATCTGACACTAAAATGTCAATACTCTTTTAAATAGAAGGAGTTTTCGAATTTTCGAGAAGTGCAATGAAAACCGTTTATACTTTACTGCATATCTGCAAGAAGAAGCAATTATATCACAAATATCCGAGTTGACGGACACCGCACACCGCAGTGTGCACCACAAGAACTCTTGTCGCTTAATTATTAATCCGAGTTGGCTGCTTGTTAGACGGGGTGTGAAAAATAGCCTGATCAAAATTTAATCTCAAGTTCACTTTAAGCTAGTTAAATATGCATGGCGTTTGTTGCTTTGTTAGTGAGTTGATGGAACCACAGTGACGTTTATATTGCATACCCGTCCACACCTCTTCTTCACGACAGGTGAGGCGTTTGTGTAATTAATGCTATTAATTAAAGTTTAATTCCAACTATACTAGATTGAAATTCTACATAGCTAATCGGTTTTAAAAAATATTGGCTGACAATTATTGATAAATTCATGATTTAGACTAAGCTAAGATTTGGTACTTTTTAACTTCAACCTGAAGAGTACGAAACAGTACGAGAACCTGAACAGTACGAGGTCCAATATCCAAGTATTAGGAACAGTCTTCAACTAGTGCGCTATGATGCTAGGTTTTGCAGACGACATTGATGTGATGGAAAGATATTTTTAGCAAACCCTTCCTAGATCTTCAAAACGAAATCTCAAGAATAGGACAAATCTCGTCATTAATTGAACAAAGATAAAAGATGCTTGCGAACCCGACCACCAATGAATCAGGTACTTATTGGCCAGTATACATTTTTACAACCTCAAAAACCCATCGATGAATAATGTATGCGAATAAGTGCTTTTGTCATCAGAGAAAGCTAGTTTCTTAAGAGCAGAGATTTTTTTTCAGGATAAAGGTGCGTTTTCGTAAAATGCACTTTGGATCGGACATTGTGACTCTTCTGATACTCAAGAGCAGGATCTTGTAAAATCTGGCAGGATTTTTCTTTTTTCTTTAATTTCTTCGCAGGATCTACAGTTTGTAGCTATGATGATTGGATACAACGCACTAATTAAGAGCTGATGATACTTAAATGTAAACGTGAATATAACCATCGTAATTATGATTTGATGTGACTTCGGTCGCAAGAATGACCGATGATCAAACTCCAAGGAAGATGTTAGAGGAATGGCTGTGTAGACGGAATCCTGTCGGCAGACCGAGGCTGAGCTGGTCACAGTGCGCTGATGATGTGGTAGATGGCGTTCATTCCATTTTTGTCATGCGTGTTGGCATACCAAGTTTGAGTCAAATCGAACTTTCTGCATTCAAACAATAGGCTTCTCAAATATTAATTTTAATTATTAAATGGAATTCAATGAAATTGATACCAAGTCATTTCAATACTGTTCACCAAATTCTGAATGTGCAAGTATTTTTTTTTTTTTTTTTTTTTTTTGGTTTTAGTATTAGAATCTGATAAAACTATTTTATTTTCCGTTTACCAATCCATAAATTCCCTCCCAAATTTAATTCTTGATGTCTGCAACGAATAACGCGATTGAAAATTTTCTACTACTCCTAAAAAAAAATACTTCCGCTTTCAAATCAGGAAATGTGATATTTTTATATACCTATAGTTTGAAAACGGTGTATTCCATTAAAGTAGGAGGAAATTCGGATAACAGTATAGAAATAACTTAGAATCAATTTCATTGAATTACATTTAATAATTAAAATTAATATAAATAATTTTTACAATATACTGTCTGTGAAATGTCGAAGGTACTGATCATATGGAGTGGGAGTTGGTTTATTACAATATTTTTATGAGACTATAAAATTTTGGTTTTATTAAAAAAAATAATTGATAGTGTATTGTTTGGTCGATTCCAAAAGTTACTGGCATGACACTTACTGCCGTTATTTTGATTTCGTGTAATTTTCAATACATTTAGAATAATTTTTACTCTGAGTTTATAAAAAGAACAAAAACAAAAAAACATCTTATTTGTGATTGTGTTTATTTCCATTGAAGTTCAATCAGTTGGTCTTGGTCTTGATTTCCTCCTTAAATATCAAAGTTGTGTGAACTTCAACCATATTTTTATATTTTATAACTTGATAAGCTTTCTTCTAACAAAAGAAAAGTATTGGTCTCGTTAACTCCGAAATAACAACTAGTTAAATTTTTCCCATGGATTTTTAATTCCACCCATTTTACGAATAAAAACTTCCGTATTAAGTATATATCACTACTATTAGTGCAAAAGGTCGTATATTAAAATTTTTAACTTTTATTCTATTTGTGTTAAACGTGACATTTTGTAGTCTACAACTGATATAAGTAATCTGCTACTATGGAAAATAGCAGATGACAATAAAATATGAAATTATACTAATAAAGCATACAGAAATAATGAGTTTTTATGCTCTCTTGTAAAGCAATAAATATTTACCTTTTGCACTAAAAATAGTGAAATGCATACTCAGTATGCATTGGTATTTTTTAAATTATGAATAATCAAATATGGAATCTTCAAATACTGCACTCTTTTGCATTTAAATATTTGCTAAGAGTTTTTTTTAACTTTCTTTATTGAATATTAATACATTCTGCCACATTGAAGGGCATTAATATTAAGGCTACATGATTCATTCACACAATATGTACATACAATTAATATCAATAATAAAGAAAAACAAATATGAAAAAAAAATAAAATAAGTAAATTGGTATGCCTGTGTACAAAAAAAAAAAAATGAAATAATAGATGAAAGCTAGATGAAATTAAATTAAATAAATCACATTCACACCTATGTACAATATTTACATTCACCCAGGGGACTCTGAGTCATGCCCTATTCCCCGACGTGGAAGCCAAGACAGGACTCCAGGACATTTAAATATTAGCTGATAAATGTCATATTTAATAACACATTTAACATTATATTTAAATATAGCTGATAATTCGTGGATATCAAACCCGCGAACGTTAAAGGGTAACTGTATTTTCAAAATTGGCTTCTCCCAGAGATTTTATTCTTATACCAAAAATTGTATACCTTGTTTACCTTGAAAAATCGTATACCTTGTAATATATATATACATATTAGCCAATGAAAACGGTGAGGAAGCTATACTGACCTTACTTGGCAGACTTTTTTTTTTTTATTAGCGACTGAGAATTTAACAAGTAAAGCGCATTAAAAATGTCTTATTAATAGCTGTTCCATTGTTTATGTATACATTTAAAAAAAAATTGTAACAGTAATATTTTTGAAGTAACATATGGCGTTTAATTAATGCTTATAATGTTTTACCGCTTTAGTTAAATTTTATGTTTTTTAATGTTTACCAAGCTTTAACTAAACGTTCATCACCTATTTCATATTTAAAATTTTATTTTGTTGAGAATAGATACAAATTTACTTGACCGGCATCGTATAACGATTGGACAGTTACAGCAATGTTGTTTTTTTTCCCTTTTTCTCAATATAAATTATTCAATTCGTTGCTTCAATTATTAAAATATATTTTCAAGTATAAGGAATCATAGGTTTGAGGTATCCTCACCAATGGTTGGATACTCAGAAAGAAATTCTGTTTATAATTAATATCTCAATCTCAAGATCTTTCAAGCATTTGGATTTAAGAAAATAGTTTCTTTGTTAACCGAAGCTAGTCTTAGTATTTACTCTTAATCAATTCCCCTCTCTTTAAACACCTAAATGGTTTCTATATCAATATCTTTGCTGAGCGAGACTTTATATCAATTTTATGAGAATGTAACCAGGTAGATATCAATTGTAGCTTTTCACCAAACCCATCTATTGATATTAAGATAGTTTATTTTTAAAAATGAGAATAGATGGAACATTGAGCTTCTTAAACTTCAATAGCTCAATAAAAACATTTCCTCTGTTGTAAAGTTTAGATCAACCAGTTCGTACTTTTCAATGTTTTAATGTGTCTTTGAATGTGAAATATATGAACGAATTAAATTATTATATTCTGGGACTAAAGCTCTATAAAAATGATGACATAGTTCGTGAAATTATATACATTAGTCTGGCATGTAAAAATAGAGCAATTATACAGAAAAATAAAATAAAAAGATACTTGTCAATTAACAATTGTAACTACAAAATCCAAAAATTGTTACATGTTGCGGAAGATTGATTTGCCATAGGTAACGGAATAGGGTTTATTTGAAGGAAATTATGTAGGAGATTTGACATATGTCGATAGGTTAGGTGTTCCTAAAGGAAGCAGCAAGAGTGATGAAGGATTTACTGGAGGAAGTGGGGAAGTGGTTTTCTGGGAGGAAATATCTATAGGTTGTGATCTGGTATTAAGTGAGTGGATGGAGGAACTGGTGTAAGGAGGTCAAGAATACAGGAAGGATTTCCTTTCCTGAGAACTTGGAAAAGGAAAATACTAAGAAGAAATTTCCGTCGGTAAAGTAGAATAGAGCCACTTTCATTCGGTGTACCGGCAGGAAACTTCAGAACAGCTGGGATCTCAAATATGAAACAATTCATGTGTCTCTTCATTCCCGACTACATCCTTGCATACAGCCCACCATACACTAAGCCACCGACCGTAGAGAGGTTACATGGTGCTGTGTTTTTTTTAGAAAGGGTATCATTTGCAGTAGAGGTGCTGATCAATGATTACCCTTAAGTTTTTGACTGACCGGAGGAAGTAGATGGAGAGGTTATTGAGCTAAAATAAAAGAGAGAAATGAAGGGAACTAATGAGATGTCTGGAATCGATGAGGTTAGTTTTGTCAGCATTCAGCTTTAATTCATTTATTTCTTCCCATCTTTGGAAACAGTGGATACAGCCTTAGATCTGGGGATTGGAACGAATGATGAATTTGGAAATCATCGGCATATAAGCATATAATAACGGGAATGATTTGAAGTATTAAAAGATTAGAATTGTGATATTTTGTTTATCTATGAAGAATTGGACGTCTTAGGTTATTTTCAACAAGGTCGATTGGATGTTATATTGAAAATGGAATCTGGATTGTATAGGATATAGGGAGTCGGTTTTGCTTCAGAAAATTATCAGGCTGTAAGTGAACTCATCTCTAGTGACTTAGATAAATTGGATAAAATAGAAATAAGTCTGAAGTCGGATGCTGATGAAGAAGCAGAGATTTTCTTCAGCTGCCGGACGATGACATTGAGGAAAATGGAATCGTGGAGAGAGAAATTCTATAGGAAGTAAGACTGGAAAGCAGAGTTTGATGATTTTAACGGGTGTTTGGGCAGGAACGTCGTCGTTGGTTTTGGAATTAAGGATGGTTGAGGGAAGCTCATTCAGAGGTCTGGATCAAAGGAGATATCAGCGATGGAAAAAAACGAGAGGTCAGATGAAAATAAAAAGGTTTCAGGAAGTATTTGCCTTTTTGCAAGTCCTTCAAAACAAATTTGTAACTTATGGTCGTCCATAAATTTAAATTCATTCAAACTCATTGCGTTTTATATTGTTTTTTCTATCTTCTAATTATAAAAAATAAAATTTACCTGTTTTAATAAAAGGATGGAGGAACAGTTTTATAAGAAACATTAATAATATTTAAAAAAAATTGAACTTTATGAAATAATTTTTAGAACCAAAAATAAAATGACGAAGATGTATGTAAGCAATTCAATTAATTCAAATATGTATTAAAGTAATTAGAACAGAAAGGGTTTTAAAATGTTACTCATTAAAGTCAAATAAATTTATAATTAATACATCTCTTTGAAATATTATATAATATAATGCTTTTAAGCTATTTATTAAAATATAAATAGGGATCATATTTTGCTTTGATGAATATGAATCAGATTTTCATGATGACTGAACAGTTGATTATGAACTATATATCATTTGAATATGTTGGAACAAAGTATGAAAACTACATAAGAAAGAAACAAGAATATTTAAAAAAATTACACGAAAAAAAATTTCAAGTATGTATGATCTATATTAAACGGAAAGGAAAAAAAACTTCTCCATCGAATATAATGAAAAAAAACAACATAATTAATTTGCTTATTGAATTCTTTCAACCTTATAGTAACATGTCGAAGAATGGTGTTCAAGACTTATAAGAATATAGGTATATAGGTATTCATACTGTTCATGGTGATGAAAACACCGCTTCTTACTTTCCGGCCATGGGATTTTACTTTCTTAAACCTTTTACCACTTCCTACCAAATAATTTCAAATTCATCCTAATAAAAAATAAATTTTTGGAAATTGGCCTTTGGCCTAAATAAGTTGAAAAAAAATGGTCTATTGGCATTCAGAAGTATCCTCAATCCTCTAAATAAAGTTTCCATTGGCTCGGAGCAGCCTGGATTACTCTGGCTGCTTTAGCAACTAAATTAATAACGTTTATTTAATTCTTTCCTAAAAAATATGAGCTTCATTTTCATAACTGCTTCTTTGATTGGACTTGTGAGGTATTTATAATGAAAATGGTATTACTGTCTTTGTCCTGTTTAAATTAGGGTCTGATAAAAAATTTCAAAAAGAGTTAGCCGGGAGTCCATTCCTCTAATATCATTCTGGAATTTTCATCCTTTGGAACTTGGTCTTATCTTGATAAGGTCCTAAACTCGTTACCTTATCGAGGCAAAGACCCTTAACCTTCCCTTTAAAAGACACTGCTCAACCTGGAACTTTTCACTTTCCACTCTAATATTCATTCCATCTTTTCCGTTCGTGCTCCCTAAAAAAGAAAAGAAAGAAATAGAAATAAAAATGATGAAACTTAATCAAGTTAATCAAAAAAAACTTTTGAGAGATACATTTTCGATGTCCATGGTTTATTTATTTTCTAGTTTCATGGCTGCGACGTAAATTGGACGTATTTGAAAGCAACCGTGTCCAACTTTAGCGACTTGCTGAACTTCATTTAATATTTTTTTTTTTTTTAACTTTCTTTATTGAATATTAATAATACATTCTGCCACATCATTTAATATAACGCAATATATCATACCTTCATCTAATTTGTTACGATTAATCTGTTGTATATCTTCAAATGATGGAACAAATGTTAACGTCAAAGATTGTGTAGTTACCAATGAAATAACAACTTATGGAAATTGGAAAAAATATAAAAAACGCCTACCATGTAAGGTTAGTATAGCTTCCTCACATTTTTCATTGGCTAAAAAAGAAGTATATTACAAGATCTATACTTTTTCGTATGAGAATAAAATCCCCGGAAGAAGCCGTTTTCGGAAATTCAGTAATCTCTCAACATATGCTGACTTGATATGCCCGACTTTTGTTTATCAAAAAATACTGAAATGCGAAAGAGTTCCGCATTTTCAGATTGCATATTTCATATTTTGTAATTAAAAAAAAAATTCCAGTTCATACTGAATGTGCATATAGCTACTGTTAATGCAAAAGGTCTTATATAAAAATTGATTGTTTGAAAGGAGAGCATAAAAATTAATTATTTCTTTATGATTTATTAGTATAATTTTATATTTTATTGCCTTCTGCTATTTTACAATTAGTAGACAGCTTATATCAATTGCAGACCTCATAATGTCAAAAATAGAAAACTTTTACATGCGACCTTTTGCATTAACTGGAATGATATATACTTAATATAGTCCGTAGTACAGACCGCTTTTTATCAAATTATTAATATCCGCCTGAAACATCGTTAATAGTTTCCTCTCATCGTAACATACAACTATTTTATTTACGGAAACTCTTGGAATTGGGGCGTTTTAAATCTGAAGGGGGAGAGGGCAAACTTTATATATTTAATACTAAATGCTCGTAAATACTCATTAACCTTCTACTTCTATCGTATAAAAAATTGATCGCGAAATCGAGAAAAAAGGTGACCTTGGCGACCTAAACCCCCAAAATTTTAAAATAAGAAGGTTATAAAGAACAAACGGCCCAATAGTTTTGTAAAAATTGTATTAAAACAGACGGCAATAATTTGAATAAAATGTGTTTGTAATTTTGCTTGTAATTCGCTACCATTGTATTAGTGCAAGAGCTTAAAAATTTTTGCTCATAATAGAAAATGTTTACTTTCGTTTTACGTTTCAGAAAAAAAGCATTAAATTTGGTTCGGTGTCTGTCTGTAGTCAAATCAATGTAACTGTACATAGATCTACTACCGTTTATCCATTCTTATGAACATTTCAGGGGTTGCATGGGTTGGTGTCTAGATGCACCAATATCAATTATATTTTACGTAGCGCTTCCGCTTACGCAAGCGCAAACGTATAAGTTTAGATATGACATTATTTCAAAAACAACTTGTTCAATTTGGCTTAAAGTCGGAAAACAGTTAGGTATGGGTTAAAAAAAAGTTATTAAATTACGTCCACTACTTTCTCTGACATATAAATTAAACGTGTTTTCCTTGATACGTCTATATCACTAAAAAGGTAGGTTTGATTAGGCCCAAATTTGGAGGGAAGTCAGGCATTGCTAAATAGTTAATCAAGTATGCATCAATTTGATCAAATTCTATCCACTACTTATAAAAAATACTTCCGCCTTCTGATCAGGAAATGTATAATTCGACAGGTTTATAGTTTGAAAACTGCTCGTGCTATTTGACCCAAACTTGGAGGAAAATCGGAGAATGGTATAGATATTTACTAGTATGAATTTTATAAAATTTAGTTTAATAATTGAAATTAATTTAAATAACTTTTAACAATATAATGACTGTGAAATGTGGAAGGCATCGGTCATATGTTATGGGGTCAATTTAGTTCAATCAGTTAGGTCAATTCAATATGTTTAGGAGATTATAAAATTTTAGGTTTTATACAAAAATTCAATTTATACTATTTTTTTTTGTCGATTCCAAACGTTACTAGCTTGGAAATTATTGCCTTTACTTAGAGTTAATGTAATTATCAGGAAATTTAATTTATTTTTACCCTGAGTTTGTAAAAAAAAAAAAAAAAAACGGTCTTATTTGTGATTTATTTCTATGTGTTTATTTCTATGGAAGTTCGACCAGATCGTTGTGGTGTCGATTTCCTCCTTATATATCAAAATTGTCAATTTCACTCATATTTTTATATGCCAGCTTAATTAGTTTGGTTATGACTGAAGAAATGTAATGGATTCGTTAACTCAGAACAAGTCCTACCTTAAAAGATATTTTTTAGCCAATGAAAACGGGGAGGAAGCTATACTAACCTTACTCGGTAGACGTTTTTTCAGTATAATATAAGCAAAAAAAAAATTCCAAGTCTTTATCTCTGAATTTTAATTTATTGAGATTGAAAAATAAAATTTACAGTCATAAAAATGTTTTTATATAATAGAGAGAATCCCAGAATTTTAATGGATTGAGTTTGGAAAATAAAATATGACAGTCAATAAATCGTTTTATATAATATATAGATTACACGAATAAAACAAGAATTAATATAATTGTAATTTTAATTGTTATAGAACTGTCCAAACATAGAGAAATTTATATTTGTTTTATAGTTTTAGGAAAATGAGCAAAATACTTTTAGGAAAATACTTTTTTGGTAAAATTGCTGGATGGAGTTCGATAAAAATTAATATGGGGCCATCTATGCACCATCTCGCACAATCCCTAAAATTTTCATAAAAATCAGATGAATGGTACTGGATGATATACCCGTCATATCGACTTCACTACAGACAGAACGACAGACAGAAACCGAACCAAATTTTATCTTTGATGTTTGAAACGTAAAACGCGAGTGAAAATTTTTGATTCTGAAGACATAATTTTTTTTAACCTTTCGCACAAATACAATGCTTCCCTATCTTCGGTTGTGGGGAAGTAAAATAATATAAAATCTTAACTACAGAATACATTTAATTTCAGTTGGATAATAAAGAGGGGGGGGGGAGAGAAAATAAGAATGGAAACCCTTAAAAATATAACTAAATGTTAGCAAAAACAAATATTAATATGTAAATATGTGTTTGTGCATATGTTTGTGTACATATATATATAAATCAATATATATAATCAATTTATCTGAATATTAATGAGGAAAAATATAAGATATATGGTCCTTTCCGGATGTATACAATTTATTTTGAATAAAAGAGCAAAATATAAATAGTGATAAAATAAAAACTATTTACATAGATTAAGAAAAACTATAACTAAAACTTAATATAAACATCACAATCAATAAAATTAATAACTACCTACCGGAAATAAAACATCTTCTTTAACTTTCTTCTTGCACCTTCTAGCGTTGAATTTGGTTATTCCAAACCAGAATCACCATCTACCTTTATCTTTCGCTGGTCTCTGACAGCTCTTTTCAAGTTCATTGTAGTACTGAATTCTCCGACTGTCATTTAATTGATGCGGGAGTTCTGCAGGGCAGCATCTTGGGTCCCATACTTCACATAATTTTCACTGTAGATATTCCTGCCCATCCTGATACCCTCCTGGCCACATTCGCATACGATACAACTTTCCTTTCAACCCAGATCCTAAAACAGCGTCATTAAACCTACAAATACACCTCTCCCTGATTGAACACTGGTGTATGAAATGGGGCATTAATATAAACGAATACAAATGTAAACACATAACCTCCACTTTTTATAGTAAATCCTGTCCACCAGTTTATTTTAACACCATCCAGCTTCCTTTCTCAGATACAGTACGGTACTTTGGCTTTCTTTTAGACCGACGACTAACGTGGAACTCTCATACTAGACTTAAAATACAGGAACTAAATCGACGATACGGCCAACTATACCGACTACTAAACAGAAAATCTAAACTGTTCATTTAAAACAAGTTAATGATCTACAGTACAATACTGAAACCTATTTGGACTTACGGACTAGAACTGTGGGAAACAGCAAAATTTTCTAACATCAAGAGCATCCAATCCTTCCAGCCAAAGATCCTTCGAACAATAGTCAATGCTCCTTTCTAAGTAACCAACAAAACCCTACATCATGACCTCAACATCCCATTTGTCCTAGACCTTACTCCAGAAAATTCTCCAAACTTCACCAGAACCTTACGTCTCATCCAAATCCACTTGCACAATCCCTGTCAAGCACCATCCATCCCTATAATCCTCCAAGAAGGTTGAAACGGCAGTGGCCTTGTGACCTTTCGCTGCAGTTATCATCTCCACCAGCGTCTATCCTCTTTTTAGCCCCAACTTAGAATTATTAGTATTATAGCTGAGCTTTGGTCTTCTTCTAGGTCTAGTTTCCATGGCCGTATCATCCCAAATTGCTGGGATGTTTAGTTCTTTCCTTATAGTTTATTCCTGATCCTATTCCTGTAGTTTCATACCTGATATCTGTGTTCTTGATGCTACTCAGCGCAAGAATTTCATCTCAGGGGTCTACTCTCTCTCTCTCTGCTCCATACAGCAGAACAGTCATATATACTGCCTTGAATATATGGATCTTGACATCTTTATTGACCTCTCTATTTCCTTCTTGTTGGTAATGGAATAGTATATAATATTAGATTCTCAACTCCTGTTGGATATTTTTGCTCAGACTTTTCCATTTTTGCCTGATCCTAGTTCTAAGATAGGAGAACTCATTCGCGACGTTAAGCTCCTCATTGATGCTGTCCAACATAGCCCTAGAGAAAGTAATAAGAACAATTTCACGCGAAGATTGAGGGTTGCACGTCGGAATGAAACACAAAATCCTAGCATATGCGGATATATATACACACACACACACACACACACATATATATATATATATATATATATATATATATATATATATATATATATATATATATATATATATATATATACATATACATATATATATATGTATATATATAATATTTAATATATAAAATCAATAGTATATAATGATATAAGTTCTGTAAATATATCATGCATTGTATCACTTAATGGAATTGGTTTATTTGGTAGAGAATTAATTTATTTATTTATAAAAATATTTCATGTGGAATTGAATCACGTTATTTACTTTTCCAAGTACTTCAGAAGAATGCCGTTTGGTTTGACAATCAGTTGACGTTATCTTTTAATGAAATTTACTTTTCATGAGTAAATGAAGACATCCAAGGCACCCCTCGGTAGACGCTGATCTATAGATAAGTTCAATGAATTTTAAAACCCTTTATTCGGAACACAGCAAGTCAGCTACTTTCATTGTGGGCCGAGAGGTAGAATTTATGTAACATTGCGATTTTATTTGAAGTGTTTTAATTTTATTAAATATCAGTTTCAAACTTTTGTGTGATATAAGTTTGTGTAATTGGATACGAGAGGAATTTGATGTTTGAGAGGAACCTTTAATCATAATAAATGATAATAATAGATCGATTATTATCATTTATTATGATTAAAGGTTCCTCTCAAACATCAAATTCCTCTCCTATCCAATCCTTGAAATCCAAAATCGTTAGTAAAAGCCTCAATGCTTGATACTTGATACTTGATACTTTATTGGTTGGGAAAATAAAATGATCCAGAATGTTATTAACTCTTTTACTACGAGGCTTCCTAATTTCTGACCGATGGCGGATCCAGAAATCCAAAAAGACGTTCGAAAAAATGTATTTTCTCTCCCCCCTTAAATTTGTGTAAAATACTATTTTGATTCACCCTGAAAGATGTTAGTATTCAAAAATGCATTTAAAATCATTTTATTTTATTTTGGGTTCAGAATATATATGCAACTGGTAGCTGCCAAAAAATGGTCGGAAATCTTTTTCTCTTTTTATCCGAGTAAACGAACCGAAAAGAGGGTTATGTGTTTGGGTCTTCGCTATACGCTAGGTAACTCTTTTTTGAGTGAATGCCTGGATTGATTTTTAATTTTTATCTCTCAAATTATTTAGTGAGATCATGCGAGTGTTTTGGTACGATCTGAGCTAAAAATGCTGAACCGTGATTAAATAAAATATGTTTAATCAACCTACAAAAACTCTTGTAACGCTAGCGGAATGACTGTTTAGTGTCAAGTCTAGTGTCGTCCAAAATCGGTCTTGGCAATGCAATTTGGAAGACCAACACCAAAGCCGCCTAACAGTTGCCGGACCAAGATACGGTATGATAAAAAAACAAAACAATTTTTTAAATAAAAATTAAGACGAAATAGTTACTAATACTCGACAATCTTAGTTACTGTATGTTAATAATTGGTATAACCAATATATTTCTGCATTTAACTCCTCTAATTTTTCATTCGGGCTTAGTTAGGTTTCTTCTATCCAAAAAATAACAGTAATATCTCTATAGTAATAAGCTAATAAGTAACTGCAAGACTGTTGCGAGACTCTTGCGCAAGACCAAGAATCGTTTCGGTATCGTATTCGGGCAACACTAAGTAAGTCACTGTAAGGAGACCGAAGTTAAGTTATTCAAACTTTTTTCTTTTTTTACATAAACTTTGCTTTTAATAGTAGTATTATATTGTCAGTTTTTTTTAGATTAATTAATTTTAGAAGAGTTTCATCGAGATAAATATCATATATTTCATTCTATATTTCAGCATTGTATTTATTCAGCATTATCTTTATTTTAATTTATTAGAAGTTTTTATTTTAGTTTATTTTGTTTATGGCAAATGTAAAACTAATTTAATTTTGTTATTATGTGGAAAATAAATGTTTAGTCCAGGTTTTGTTTGGTTCATCATACAGTCCATTATTTTATTATATAATTGTTTTCCTTTTTTTTCACATGTCTTAGTTAAGCTTCATTATACTTTTTCTTCTAAAATCGTGATTGAGCTTAAAATGCCTGTTTTAAATACTGCTGCCCCTAAATAGCAGAAACGCTTTACATTTGCTCAGGAAGCAGTCAGCATTTATTCTTCATCTAGCCATAGTTGGCATATGTATTTTTCATCTACTAATTTTATATTTTTGAGATGATATTTTAGTAATCGGTGACCAAAATGAAAACTTACTATTATTCTCAAATCTTTCTCCTTCTAGGTTATATCGATCAGGGCCCTATTTTCATATTTGGGTTCTTCTTCTTTTTATAAGTTCTTGTTTTGTATTTTTTCTTTGTAGTTGTGTTCATTTTTTATATTCAATAATCACCATTTGCATATTCATTCATTTCTGTTATGATCATGAATAATTTTGGAATACCTTTGATAGTTTCCTCCATTTTAATTCCTGTAGTCTGAGTGCTCTTGATAGACTATCCTCGTTATACAAGAAGGCCCTATGTATACTTACTATGAAAGGGAGATAATTTAATCTTTACCTCCAAGACTGATGTTGCACATGTTCTAAATTCTCTATTCGCGCCTACGCATGCATTGCTTTGAACTCCTTTAAATTACTACTTTATATTGCTTTCGTCTAATAAGTGATTGATGTGTAAGCTATCTCCTGTAAGTGTTGAGAAAAAGATTATTTTGCGAACGAGTAATATTTTAATCTATACTTAATAATTCAGTTTTCATTAATTAATCATTACAAATTAATAATAAAAAAATGAGTCATTAGTAATTACTTTTTAGGATATGCTTTTCAAGTTTATTAAAACATTTTTTTTTATTATAACTGCTTGATTAAACCTTGTTACTTTTGCTTTTATATGATGGTTCATAAAAGATTTTGTCCTTCATACAACGAATAATATCTGTTTCAAAATTACCATCAGTTGAGTTATAATAAATTAAGACTAAAAAAGGGTTCATAATTAATTGTGATATTTACGTTTCAATCATTTTTAAAAATTGAATGGTTATATGTATATATTTTTTATTTATTATTTTTACTTATTTATTTCTTTATTTTTCTTTATATATATATTTTTTTTTATTAAATTTAATTATATATTAGTTTTAGAAAATTGTCTGTAGTGATAAATAAGTATGCTGTATTTGAAGCAACACAATGTAATTGGGCAGCGCCCTTTTATGATAATAAAGTGATTCTCTCTCTTTTCCATTAAACCGGCTAAATATTTTAATAATAATATTTTATGGATAAGCCGCTGATGACCTAGATGTTGTTTGTCTATAACATCAAAACATCCAACCAACTCTAGAAGAAGGAATCTAATAATAAAAGTTTGAGACATGAGGAGGAAGAAAAATACAAGACAACTTATGTTTATAGTTCAGACTGAGCTTTGCACCTTCCAATCGCGAAGTATTCTTCTCCTTTCCTAACAGTCCTTTGGCACTGTAGAATACCATTTGCAACCGAAAAACAGCAGTATGAAACATTTTACGTCATTCAAGCGATACGGGATATCCCTCAATATAGGTATATATAACCAAGTTCACCAACGAAGTCTTAGGAATCTGAGCCACCTAGAACTAGTTAGAAATGTACTAATATATATATATATATATATATATTTTTTTTTTTTTTTTTTGACATTGAGAGAGACTTTTTGATACCTGGCGTTGATCTCTACTTCCCTCGGTTGCCAGCTGAATGAAAAGAGGTCCACTTCCTACATTGTCAAACCAGATCAGTTTTTTTTTTTTTTTTTATTTTATTATGATTTAAATAATTTTTTAGGTTTATTTTTATGTTTCTGTTCTCCTGATTCAGATTAAAAGTAATGCCTGTATATTTTTTCCAAATCATAAATAATTGTTGTCTTATTTTTCCCTTTTTACCATATCTATATTTGTTATAAGAGTTCGAAGGACACTTTTTCATTATTGGGTGGAATTTTTTTTATTTTTTTTTATATATCGTTTTCTTCCATGAACCTACCACTATGAATATAAGTTGACTTATATTAAAGTTCCACCAGAGAAGAAAATCAGTATCGATTGGAACATACGGAAGGATATAAGTAATAAGTTGTCAGACTTAGGAGAATCCAGCTTAATAACAGGCAAGCGCTTACTCCAAATTAGTCTTTAATTGTTAATGAAGAACTAGCGCTTATACGGCATTGCGCAGGCTGTTCCTTAGGGACTAACTTGCCATTCTCTAATGTACTCCTAAATATTTCTATGCTAATAATCGGGCGGGGAATACTGGGATGGTGGAATACACTGATTAGTGAGGGTTATCCTTGATAATTGTGAATGATTTGGATGATAAATATTTTATTCCAACGAAATATCAGATTGTACTTGTGGAGCTACTGCCAGTTTTTAGCTATAATGTAACTCTTAATTATTATTGCATCTCTAAATATTTAAGCTGATAACCTACAAATAATGTAAATACATTAAATTAATATATCTTCATTGTAAATTAATACGATGGCTACTACAAAATTTTTTTATTGTTCACTTTTCGAGGAAACCTAAAATTTAGCTGGATGATCTCAACATGAATTTTTAAGTACTGAAATTTTCACCGTTTCAACTTTTAAATAAGTTACATGATAAAAAAAAATTGACGAACTTTTATCCAATTTTCAAAAAAGAGTAAGGTATTACGGAAATATTAATGACGCAAATTACTAGATCATGTATTCGTAAAGTTTCATATCTCTTTTGCGCACAATAAACGACATTCATCTTTTCTACGATCCTAGGACTTTATTAATTTCCGATTAAAGAAATAAAGGAAGAAAATTTGTAGGGGCATATTAAGTTATAAAGCAACCAAGAAATAAAAGGGTGTTTTATTAATCCTCTTCTATAAAAGTTCGGATCGAATTCGACCCACCTAACAGTTGAAGACACATATCTCGTTTTCTTCCTTCCACAAGTTCATAGGACTTTATATAATCTTTTAGTAAGTCCTGATGAAGAATTCGTCCAGCTACTAACAAATAAGGTAAGCGCTAACTTTGGTTTATTCATCTCACAAGTTCAATCGACCCCTAGCTGAGTCGGATACGATCCAATGTTAATAATGATGTTCCGAACTTTGTGTTTTTGGTACAAAATAAAAATAAAAAAAACGATAAAAAATAAAATTAAAATAAATAGAATAAAATAAATATATTTTTTTTTTGTTTGGGTTTTATATAACTTAAGGAGTCATATCCCCAACACCCAAAAGCCACTGCTCCCTGTCCATCCAATCTCCTTCACGAAGCCCTCTGGCTGCCATGCTTTCCTCCTCGTCCTCTGTCCATTTCTTCTTTGGCCTTCCACGCTTCCTTCTTTCAGGTGGCATATAGTTATACATTTTCTTTGGCCAGCGGTTCTCATCCATCCGCATTTAGTGGCCGTACCACTTTAACCGTTTGGTCCCGATCAGGTGAAGGATGTTCTTTTGACATCCGACCTTGTCTCTAATAGCTGCGTTTGGGATCCGCTCGATTCTTGATATGCCACAGCTTCTTCTCCAGAAATCCATTTGCATGGAAAGCAACTTATTTTCCATCTTTTTTGTCAGTGTCCAAACTTCTGATCCATAAGTGGCTACGCTTTCTACAAAGGAATGGTATATCTTCTTTTTAGTTTTTAATCTTATCTCTTTACTCCATAGGGTTGAATTTATCGAACTTATTATTCTTTTCTCATTATTTATTTTATGTTCGATATCAACCTCACTACCTCCATTTGAAGATAACCAGTATCCGAAGTACTTGAACTGGTGGCTGACATTTAGCGTCCAGTCATCAATTTCAAGGGGCAAATTTGGAGCGTTGAAAACCATGCACTCTGTTTTACTTTCACTGATCTTCAGACCCCACCTGGAATACATGTCTAGCAACTTCTTCACCGTATAGCTAACATAATCCGGATCCGATCATGTGGAGTTCACGGTAGTGGGCCATCCTCTTTTCTATAAGTTGTGAGAGACTAAAAATGTGATCAGTGCATGATCTTCCAGCTCGAAAACCCGCCTTTTCCTCGCTGATCTCTTCCTTTAAATCATTTTCAATTCTGCTTTTAATTATCCGGCCGTATAATCTACTCGGCGAGCTGGTAACAGTAATACCTCTGTAGTTGGAAACGTCTTTCTTTTGGCCTTTTTTGAAAACTGGAGTGATATAACCCTGTTTCCATTCTTCGGGGATCTCTCCACCAGTTAACAGAAGTGTCATACTTTCTGCCAGTGCCATTTTGAGTTCGGTCGGGCCTGCTTTAATTAACTCAATTGGAATAGAACCAGGGCCGGAAGATTTTCTATTTTTCATTCCTTTGAGAACTGAATCCAGTTCTATGATTGTGACTGGCGGTATATCTTCCTTATTTGATATCATTTCATCGGATTGGTTCCATGCGAATTCGGGTCGCTCCTCATGAAATAATTCTTCAAAGTAATTAACCCATTGCTGCTCTTTGATCAATGGGCAGTTATCTCCACATCTTTTGGGATTTTTAAATTTTTTTAATATCCTCCAAGCTGCACTAGACTTTTGTCCATCAATGTAAGTGTCCACATACTTGCAGGTTTTCTCCCAATAGATTTTTAATGTCTTCCTTCTAATAGCTTTTACTTTTTTACAGGCATTTCTATATTCCCTCAGGTCCTTCTCATTTTTAGAGCTCAACCATTTATTGTATAAATATTTTTTTTCTTGAACAGCCACTTCAGCATCCTCATTCCACCAAAGCTTGTTTTTTCCTCTAACTTCTTTCCTTTCCTCTCCGACAGCTTCTAAAGCTGCGGCATGCAGGCACTTTACTATATTTTCGTAATTTAGTCGATCATTCAGACCTTTCTCATGATTCAATTTCTCCATCAGTCGGCTTTGGAACAGTCCTTTTACTGATTCTTGATTTTTCATACACTCAATTGAGTATCGAATCGTTTTCGGAGAGTCTGAATTTCCTCTGGTCACTGGAGAGTTTCTAAGAAGATTGTGCGGTTTTAAAATTCAGAATGCTCTAAAAATAAATAAATAAAGGTAATAAGATAGAATATATAAATAAATAAACCCAGCAAAATAGCAATACAATCGATAAATGAATTGAGATTAATAATTAAATGAACGTTTAAAATTAAAAAATAAATAAATAATAAATCTGCAAAGGACCATAAGTTATAAACTAGTCATATATATTTTATATGTCTCTCATTGTCTTGGAACTTCATAACTTTGGTAATGATTTCTTCTTGATTTCCCAGGGATGCTGATATATTCTGGGGTATTCCGAGATCTTTTAATCTTGTGATGTAAAAAGGGCACTCTTCCAAAACATGTTGTATAGTTCATGACTGGTCACACTTTTGACATCTGGTAATAAGATCTCTTGTTATGAGGTGAAGGTGAGTCAGTCTAGTATGTCCGATCTATGTTAATAAGAGATTTATACCAAAGACTGATATTTTTTAATGTTTCAGGTGCCTTAGGTTTCTATATATTATGTAATGTCATTTGTTTAAAGTTTGATAAACGAAACTGACATTAATATGGTATACGTTTTTTTTTTCGATCGAAAAATTGGAATTATGGTGTAAAGGGTGCGTTGTTTTGTGTGGCCAGCGGCAAAGTTTATAGATGAGGGTTAACAGCAATGGCATTCAACCTGTATGAGTCAGTACTGTGTACATTATTTTATTTTTAAAGATTTGTTTACACCTTAGTTGTTTATCGAATCTAAAAGTTTTTGCCACTTTTTTCGGTCTAGCCAGTCTCTCATTCTCAAAGATCTCTGGTAAGTTCTCAAAAGGAACTTCCCCTACATCCTGCAACCATTTCTTCTTTAGACGTCCTATCTTTCGGCTTTCAATCGGTTGATAGGGAAAGATTAATTTTGGCGGTTCTGTGTCATTCTCTATAAATGACCATACCATTTTAGCCTTGTTGTTTCTATGTCGTACAGCATAGTTGTTTTCCGCTGAACATTCCGCCTAATGTTTGTTGGGAACACACTGTGGTGTCAAAATGGCACAACAGTCATATGGGCGTTTACAAAAGTCCATTTCCAACGATAGTAGCCTTGCCTCTTCCCTCTTGGGGATCACCCACGTTTCAGATGCGTATACAGCGACAGTTTCCAAAAAGGAATGATATAGCATGTTTTTTTTTTTGTTTTTTTTTTTTTGTATGAAGAATTACCTACTTGTTCCATAAAACAGAATTAGGTGTCCCAATTATCCGCCTTCCTCTTGTGATTTTTTCCATGATGTCCTTGGATGAGCTTTCTCTTCAGTTATTCATCTAAATTTTCATAAGACATTTGAATACATAGATTTTTCTTAATATCAGATTTTCACACTACGCTTTTTCTTTATTCACTTTATAAAACTCTAAAATATCCGTGGCAAGCAAGCCAAGAAGTTGTTTGATTCCGAAAAAAGAGTGTACTAAGGAATAATTGACTGCGTTATCCATACGAAAGGCTCGACTAACATTATTTTTTACTGATCCATCATAAAAAAGTTTTGTATTTTATTATTTTTTTAATACTTTTACCTTATATAAGTATTGTACATCAAGCCTCAAAAACTATTTCTAACTGAAGGTTTATTGCACGCTTTGAAGTTAACATAACCTCTCATTCTTCAACTAGGACCAAGTTGATATCAGAAGCGTGTTATTAGCAGAGTTGCGGTGATTCGAAACAACGAATTAAATTGTTTAATATGTCGAAATGTTTTTTTATATATTATAAATAATATAGTGTCCAAGAATGAAGTTATTTAAAAACCAATTTATACTGGAGCAGGCCTAGGAGTTCCGATAGTGAAGGAATATTCACAGAGCCTGAGGAATTCAGCCGGAAACTAAGGCCGATTTTGAAATTCCCTTCCCTGTCATGAGTTGGCGATCGGTAGCGGAAGTTAGTATAAGTTATGCCACCGCTCAAATGCCGACTACAGAATTAGCTTCGCCACTAAGCCAATAGTAATGCTGAATAAGCATAAGCCAGCTGGTGGTTGACTTTGGGAATAATAATATGATTAAGATCATTTCAATTGAATTTATCTAATTAAAACTGCGTATAAAATAGTTTAAGTTATTAAAATTTAAATGGAAAATGAGTAACAACCTCCACGTATATCTATTTAATCCATCTGAAGATATGTGTGTATTATTGACTGGTGAATATTGTTTTTAAGATTATTATGATTTTAAAAATGGTCTAATGTCTAATATTATATCCTCTGAAACAATTTATATGAGTTTTTTCAGATGAAAATTTAAATTACATATAAAATCAGATTATCCCTGAAGATGCCTGAAAAGTAATAAATCAAGTAATTGTTTATCGAGACTGAAAAGGCCTTTTTCTACTAAAACTTATTATAGTCTCTTTCACAGGATCATCTTTTATTAAAAAATATGTAAAATTTTGAAAAAAAAAAAAAAAAGCAATCGTATTAATCGAATTAATGATCTATAATCAATTTCATTTATTTGCGAAATCCGTTTACTAATAAATTAAGTGAATTAATTTTTTTAATTCACAGCACATCATTCAGTACAAAAGCATTTCATATTATTAGGAACTTAAATTTCTTAATCTGGACCTATAATTTTCTGTCATTACATTGAATCTTTAATTATTATTATCATCTTAATTTTAGATTAATAATGTAACTGATTTTGCAATAATCTGTATAGCCGTTCTCTTGAATAACTTAGTTACTCTAAGTCTAATATAGCTCCTATTTGCATTAATTGCGCTATTACAATCTATCTAGTTACAAACCCCTCAGAGTCAGAAATTATTCATGTAACAAAATTACCGTCTTCAAATTAAAATTATTTCTGTTTTTATGTATCTTTTTCATTTCATACTATTTCTATTTGTTTAAACTGTCTAATAAAACAATAGAAACGACTCTATAAATTTGTTAAATCTGATATTACATATTCATAATCGAAGCATTTTAATGCTAATTTATTTCAATATCGAAAAATATATGTTAAGTATAGATATACATGTTAGTTTTTATCCTATCGGCGCTGTTAAAATTTGCTCAACATAGAATTATGAATGTACTTACCTAAAGATAATCCGTAAACCACAAACAATCATTGGTCAATTTATCCAGGATTCAGTCACCCAATCGTTCAGTTTAAAAACTAAACATTTAATTTTATATGATTTTAGTCGCATCTGCAAACTAAAAATCTCGGTTCGCTATTTCGGTGCCTAAATCTAAATTCTTTATTTATTATTATACAAGATATCCCGTAAGCCGAGGGAAATATTTCTAGAAGTTATTGTAGATTTCAAAAGCTACAAATAAATTTATATAGCATTAGTCGTAATTTCGGCATAAAAGTAGGAATTTGAGTATTATGGTTTTTTTTTTAAGTAAATCATGTTTTGTTGAATAGGAAGCAATAACTAAATAAATATTCAATTTAAGTAATTACCAATCACTTCAGTGTAAATTAGATAACATTTTCTTTAGAATGAAATAAAGTTTGTCTTTGTTAAAATGTCTTAAACAGGACATTGGTGGAGCTAAAGCAAGTTAATTTCTATTTTTAAAAACATAATAAATTATTCTCGATTTTTGTTATCTTCCTACAAATATACTACAGACACTTTGATTTTAGAAAACTTTCTCTTTTGATAAGCTTTAAGTCCATATTAATTAAGCTGAGGTTTATTAGGGAAAAACGCAATATGTCGCTTATTGTATGGGACAATTCATATAATCAGGATTTCGATGAAAACAACTTTATTTCTACTTTACATGGAAAATATTTAAAATTGCTTTAATTCTAACATTGTTTGAAAAATAAAAAGTGTAAAATAAAGGCTTATTTAATGTAGAAGTATTTTTCTAAAAATGAGGTATCTTCTGTACAGTTGGACTAATGATTATTATGGTGTTTTTAAAAACAGAACTTAGCCTAGTTTATCCGCTTAAAAGTCCACTAAAAGTGGTTACAACAATGACAAACTCCACTTATTTTTAAAGTAAATTATATCTAGATTAAATTGAAGCAACTGGTTATTACATTGAATAAATATTTCTTTAGCAATCGCTTACTTTCCAACAAAAAAATATTATTTACTTTAAAAATAAAATTTCCCATTTTTTAACCCAAATGGTTAACCAATACTCTTAAGAGGTATTATTAAAAATTATGTAATTTTTTGTTGCTCTTGAGATCTTCTATTAGTCCTTGAAACATTTTCCTTTAGTAACAAGACACCCTGTAAAACCTTGAATTAAAAATTATCATCTAATTTCTTTAAAAAATAATGTTGAATATACAAATTATCCATAATATGTGTGTGTGTGTGTGTGTGTGTGTGTGTGTGTGTGTGTGTGTGTGTGTATATTAAGTCCAAATATGTACAATAATCATATTGTGGCCGAATATAATAATAATTATGCTTTATTGATTGTGGGACGAGTCCCTTTAGAATAATACAGAAAGACAAAAAAGTGGGCTAAGGAGCCTCAGAGATACATAAACAAAAATATAGAATAAGTGAATAGTAAAATAAAAAAAATAGTAAAAGAGAATATAAGTTACTTTTTAATTTAAATCAGTTAATAATAAAAAAAATGAAAAATTGAAAATAAACATGAAGTAAAAATAATGAAGACCGATCTGATAATTTATATACATATTTACAGTAGTAAATATTTACAATTTCATGGGGACTGGGTTGATAAGAAATGATTGACCAGGCGGGTTTTAAAGGTAGAAAGGGTTTTGGATTGACGGAATATATAAACATTTATAAAAAAATGTTGCCACCAGATTTTAAAAATTATTTGATATTTTCGAAATTGATTTTTAAAATAATCCGGCCCATCGCCTATCGACTCACAACTCACCTTGATGGACAACTGAGTTTGTGATGCCTGACTTGGAAAATAGGAAAAGTGTTATTAACTAAAGGGCAGTCAATCCTTTGCTCATCATTATTTCCACTTGCACGCTTAGTCCATTAGTCGAAATTAGTTTGGTGAGTAAGTATAAAAGAGCAATGACTGATCTTGTAATTTATTACTGAATCCATCAAACTTAGTTTTCCGTAAAGTGGTATGCAGTTTGGAATTCCTCCAAACTGCAGGAATTTAAATCCCACAGCCAGGCAGTCTATTATAAAAACTAAATAATATAAAAGAAGATAATGCAACAGGTTATAATGATAAGATTATAATAAAATCATAGAAAATCTGATTTTTATTTTATTTTGAATCTCACCAAAAATAAACAAATATTTGAACACCACAAGTCCACATTATTATAATTATTTGGTATAATAATTACCATACAAACGGAACCAACATATCTTCTCTTTTTCAGATTTGTATTTCAGCTCTGGTTTTATGACTAAACTTAAAAACCACTTAAAAAATGTAAATCAACAGTTTAAATCTCTATATGTGTCCTGCTAACCAATTTTATAATTTAGCCATAATGTAATATAAAATATTGGTCTGTACCTAATTTTGAAAAATAAATTCAAATTCGGTAAATTTTTTATACGGTATAGGTTAATTAAAAACTTACGTAAGTTCATTTTATAATCTTTTGTGTTCATTAGTATTTTATTTTTCTGGTTTAAATGATAATAAAAAAAGGTCCTTCTTATCACCACAATTATTGGAATTGAAATATTTAAAATGTTATAATTTCCAATTCCGCAAAAACAAGGGACTACAAGTATTAAATATTCAAACTACACCTTTGTTGAATCGATAATTAGTTAAATATTTATGTTTATAGAGTTTCTTTGTAGGTTACATCATTTTGAAATAACATATTCAACATTGTTCACTCTTACATATAAGAGTAGAATATTAATTTTTTAAATACTTAGTGTTTTATCTGAAAAATAGCGAAACTTTCATTCCATTGACATTAATATTATAAAGTTAATACTTTTGGGAATATTACTCATACTTGGAAAAATTAAATGAGGTAACGGAATCAGCACAATATTCACAAAAAAACGTTGAGCGTTCGTTGAGTTACCTAGGGGTGAAGAAATGGCTCTCTACTTTCAATATTTCAATATCAAGTTTACTCATATTGTTTGTTTTGACTGATTAACCTTTTTCTAAATGCACCGATGCATAAAAAGACGTTTTATGAAATTTTGTGCAAAAATATTCACAGCCTTTATTTCGACTTTTGTCTCGCTAGATTACTTTAACCGTCACACAGTGCGTCGTTTTGTCCAATTTATCCATACCTGGATTGAGTACAACATTGAAACAGAATGTAACGACTGGGGTCACAATGTAGGAGAAAATGTTTTTTTTAGAAGGGAACCTGTTATCCATTTCGCTGTGTATTCATTACTATTCATTTGGTGTTTATGTGCAGCAGTTTTTTTTTTTTCACTGCAAAAAACTTCTAAAAATGCAGAATTTTAATCAAAAATTTATGACAGCTTTTTGTTCATTTTAAACAAGCTTATGTACGGATTTAACGTTTTCTTTCAGGAAACAATATATTTTGCATTAATATATTCAAACAATAGATAAAATATAGTCATGTTAATTATTGAATACACAGTTTCTTATAAGTATTGGAACGTTGTATTCTCTGTTCTCAAGAAGCGCCAACACTGATACTCGTTGAGGAACTTCCTAAATAACGGATAAGAAATCCGTGATTTTTCTCGAATAACTAACTTCTGGACTTTCAGAGGTCAACCCCTTCCTAAGCTGTACAAAACAAACGGAACAAACATATCTCCCCTTTTTCAGATTTGTATTTCAGCTCTGGTTTTATGACTAAACTTATAAAATAGAGTACATATCTGTATCTTTTAGGGAAAAAAGTTTGCGTACGGTCCTCGATACATTCCATATATTTTTGATCTCTTGTATTATTATTACTTCCACAACCGTTTGCCATAGCTAAGAAAACAAAATGGACTAAACTTTCCCAAGTTCTCATATTTTTCGCTTATTAGTGATTTTCACTTATTATTAATGAATCTAATAGATTTAAAATAATAGATACCTGAAACGTATTTTATCATAAATAAATATAATAATGTGCAATGATAATATAAATACTTTTTCAGGCCTGTGTTTCAATAATTAGCCATTAATATTATTATAGCCAGAATTATGTAAATCTAAAAGTGTGGATAACGTAAAAAACAACTTATTTGTCTTGTTTATTTTTAAAAACTGGTAAAACCTTACTGAAATTCACAACTATTTATTGGCAATCCCTATAGAATATTGAGAAATAAAATAGTTTTGTAATCAACTGCCCTCATAATACATAATAATTTTAATGATTTTCCATCAATTTGGTATTTTCATTGTCTACATTATTGTTATTCAAAAGCGAAATTTTGATTTCTAATTAAAGAGTTCGTCGGAACCAACACTACTCTCCAGACCTCCAGACCAATAGCGAACGACGATTCAGCATGTGCCACTGCCTCACAATACTAAAACACTTTTTTATTTTATTCAACATGAATAAGTATATATCTTATTTTATTCCTACATAATAGAAATATTTTATGTTGAATTAAAAAAAGAAAAAGAAGTAAAGTAAATTTCATTTTGGCACATTCAGTCTCCTAAGTATTATACAAAGGAACAATAGCAATTAAATTTAGATTTTGTTGGCACATAATGGCAAGGAATATATAATAATAACGTTACTATGTTCTGTAACATTAAAATTAAAGACTAGTATAAATAAATCTATGGAATAATGAAATTATAAACTTTCAATTCAAAAATTATTTGTTAGGAAATATTACAATCTATCTCAATTATGGACATCAATTATAATCGTGGCAAAGGCAAATAAATGCTTGTATGTTTACATATTTGCGCAGGTAAACTACTAATGTAGTAACCGTAAAATATGTCAGACAAAACTAAAATATGTATATTTATCTAACGTATATGAATAAATTTAAGTAACAGTTTACTAAATATAAAGAAAAATTTTTTTGGGAGAGTAAACTGTTATTTAAATTTATTCATATACCTTAGATAAATAAACATCTCCCTTGGAACTTATGAACAAATGTATATTTGATCCCTAGGTATGTTCGGCAGATTGATAGCTAATAGTATAGAAGAACAATTCGTATCTAAATTAAATTAAATATGAAATTTTGCGTAGGTAGGTGAGAAAGGAATTCCAAAACAAGGTAGCAGACATTATATAGCAAAACGTCATTTCCATAATTAGGTTCATATTGACAGATGCAACTTTCATTTTTCTAAGTAAAAACTTAGAGCTTTTTTATGAGAAGAACTTATTTTTTTTTGTCTCTTATTCTTTCTTCATTTCTTAAAGTGGATATTTATGCTGTTCTACCATTCCATATATTATTAAATATCTTGTTCATAGCTTTAAAAGTTTTGTTTATAGTTTAAGTGTTCTGTTAATAATTTTTAGTATTTTGTACTTAGTTTTTATTTGTCTTGTATATGGCTTGTTCAATTTAGATTTTCTTCGTCTTTTTTTTTTTAAATTATATTTTGCTTTTGATCGGGTCTGGCACCCAGGACTGCTTTACAAACTCCGTAAATTCCTACATCCTACATACTTCTTCATTATTCGTTCCTATCTAACTGATAGATCCTTCAAAGTAAATCATAATAATGCCTATTTATCCCTTTTTTCCCAGTCCGCTGGTGTTCCTCAAGGTACTATACTAGGTCCTATCCTTTACACAGTTTATACAGCTGATATCCCAACCCATCCTAACACAGTCATTACCACGTATGCCGATGATACATGTGTCCTATCAATTATAACGACCCAACAATTGCATCCCTAACTCTTCAATCACAGATCACAAATGTTGAAGAATGGTATCAAAACTGGAGAATAAAAATAAATTCCAATAAATCCCATCAAATCACCTTTACCCTTCGTCGTAAACCTATGTCCTCTTGTCCTACAGTATCCTTTAATAATACCCCACTTATTCCTGTTGAACAAATTCGATACCTTGGACTCCACTTAGACAAACGTCTAACTTGGAATCCTCATACCAGACTGAAACGACAAGAAACAGCTCGACGTTCCTGACTACTCCAGCACTTACTAGACAAACGCTCTAACCTCTCAGTCAATTACAAAAGACTCATATACATGACTACAATAAGATCTATTTGGACTTACGGAGTTGAGCTCTGGGGTTCCCCTAAGCCATCGAATTCCTCTCGTATCCAATCCTTACAATCTAAAATCCTCCGTAAAATCCTCACTGCTCCTTACTTTGTCACAAACAAAATCATCCATGACGACCTTAATGTTCCTTATGTTTCTGACCTGGCCCAATCCAGATACCTATCCTTCCATAACAAACTTCAGAACCACCCAAAAACTCTCGTTTCTAACTTTGCTTCCTCTTCGATCCCTGACAACCCTCAGAGGCGTCTGAAAAGAAGATGGCCTCGAGATCTCCTTTTGTAAATACATTTTTAGAGTGCTACCAATGGGTGTTTTCTCAAAAAGTGATTTCATGCTATGTTATTCCTTTTTTCACATTTACTGAATGTATTTTTACTTGTAATACAGTTGTAAAAATCATCAATAAAAAACAAAAACAAAAAAAATATATACATATATAAATAAATATATATATATATATATATATATATATATATATATATATATATATATATATATATATATATATATATATATATATATATATATATATATATATATATTTATCGCTCCCAATTTTTAGGCCAGTAGTCTTTTCTTTTTGTACAATTTTGTTATTCTAAATGGAATTTTTCCCAGAATTAAGTTGTTTTTCTATCTAACTATCCAAAGTATCTTTTCAAAGTAAATAGAATTAATGTATAGGTCTGTGGGCTGGAATATCTCGTTAAAAAAATTAAAGTGTAACGATTTGGAAGAAAGAGTAAGCAGATGAAGAATGTAAGAAGGTTTTTTGGCTGTAAATGTTAGGAAAATAAATACACTTAAGCCGTAGAAAAACAGGATATAGCAACTTCCAGGGGTGCCAATCTCCCACGAAGTCGATGGCGCAAGAACCTACTCCCCCCTCGATCCTCCCAAGATATTTCATTGCTCACCTTTCTTAAAAACAGAACAATTGCGTCGTTATAACAAGACGTTATAAACAATATCTTGAATAAAATAAAATCTCTGTTCAACGCGATTATGGTGCTTGTAGGTTAATCATTTTTTTACCACCGACTACCAAATCTGAAGTTCAAATCGGGTCATGTAAAATTTTAAAGCAGAAACATTATTAACAAATATAAGAGAATATGGAGAAAGATTGTTTTTTGCCTTATTAGGATTCTCTAATCACCAATGTTTGGTGGCGTAAATTGGACGTTCCCGCTCCTACGCTTATAAAAGATCAAAGAACAATTTTAACTGAAGTCAAATCAGTGTAGCTCGTGCCTCATATTTAATTCCCATGTGCAAACCATTACCCTGAAATGCTGGTAATAACTTACCCAATAGAAATGGTGAGTAAGCTACACTAAACCATCTTAGTTGACTTTTTTTATCACTATGTTTTCCTTATGAAAGCAATTCGATTGCATTAAGCTGTATAAATTAGTTTCTAAAGGTAGTTTTAAATTTTATTTTCTCATAACAGTAAACTGCCAACCTAGAATTACTAGAATGCAGATTATTTGAATTAGGATATTAATAACGGATAAAAAAAATATATATATACAGCAAACATTTTTTTTCTTAATGTAAAAGCTTCAAATGTGAGTTAAAATATATATATAAACGACAGAGAGGATGATAAAAAAAATGTTGACGAGCTACGTCAAATAACATGGAAATAGATTCTGGAAAGATGGGAGGGGGAGTAAAAGTGGAAAGCACTTAAACAGAGTGGTTACCTTTCCAGCAGAGGAAATTATTCAAAGGAATGGAAAACAGGGAAGCGGGTGTCATCAGAGCTCTGGGAAAACCTCGAACCTCTCTCTACGACCACTTATGACCATTAAGGGAAAATCGAACGTCACTTTGTTCTAGCCACCATTAAAGTCACCAAGCTAGCTTGGGAAAATACGGCACTTTCTGTTGACCAAAATTACTTTTTTCGACGAAGATCATTTATTTGTTAGTGAAAAACGACCTATAGCTCGGAAAGATCACGGGAAGAGAAAAGATACCTTCTTCAGCATTTTATCAATAAGGTATAAAAGAAAATTTATTTTAAAATAATAAATCAGGACAACTCTCCGCATCATCTTACGGCTCGAATTTGTAGTCCACTAAAAAAAAATAAACAAATACAAAAACCTAGAGCTGCTAATCTAACCGCCCCGAAACGCTTTATAGACTAAATTTAAATAGTAGAACATTTTTTTTTGTCTCCTGCTGCAGAAATATTAGAACGAATAAAAAGTTGTAAGCCCTCCATGCTCTATTGAACTCTACCAAAGAAAAGGTGAAACAAATAAATAGAAGAAAAAAAATGGCGAAGAACTACAGCCAAGTTAAATTTCAGATCGGCCATTTCATAAGTTTCTTATTCTAGTCACCTCTTTAATAATGGAGGAGTAAAAGAAAAGGAGGTTCTCAGGCAATATGGGCAGCGATGATGAGGATGAGGAGGAGGAAATTGGCCCCAATGCAATTAATTTTCATTGGTGCCAAAGGTGAAATACAACCCTGCGCAAGTTCGAACTATCAGTTTTCTTTATTCAACCAACAGTAAGCACCGCAGCCCGTGTATCCAACTATAATCATGTTTCCTTTTTTTTTTTCAACATCATTAACTATAAAAAATCATTCTCACCAACCTTGCAGTAATGCAGTTTAATTCCTGTTTTAAGAACCAGGTTGATTTTATTTCATACAATCCACTACTTTAAAAAAAAATGTTTTCTTGAGTGCCAGCCCGTTAAGTTGCTGGTATTCATTCCTAAACACTACACATTTTGCCTTTTATTTCACTCTGATTCTGCACTTTTTGCTTAATATTTAGTATTTAAAGTTTATTTATTTGTACCTTTTATCGATTTACAATATGTTATTTTGTTAATGGATAGATCTAATATGTTTCAGAGCTGCAATGCACAAAAGTGAAGTTTTAAATACTTAAGCATACATTTTAATGGAAATTATTAATTTATGATAAGCATAATTGAAGAAGACAGGTAAAAAAGGGTCCGTAAAGACAATAAATAAAATAAAAAGGAACGCTTATTTTAACTATATCAAAGATTAAATAAACATTAAGTTGATTCAGTATAATGGTATATTTTAAGTAATTGGTTACCCCGGGGATAGCAGCAAGAAAAAAAACTTAACATGAAATATTATCATAAATGGTTTATGAGGTACCTCATAAAAATATTTAGATGTTGAAGTTTAGCGGCACTTATTAAAATTACTTTCCTTCTTGCTCCTTAAAAGTGGCGACGTTTGTTTTAAAGTATACAAAATGATGAACTAATTTAAGCATTTCATCCGTTTTATTAAGACACAAAATGAAGAAATATTAGTTTCAAAAGTTTGAAATACTTAAGTATAAATTTTAATTAGGAAAATAACGTTTTCTTTTATAGCAATTTAATGACTTGAAGTAATATAATCAGAAATCTGCATTATACATCAGGGCTTCACAACCATAATTTTTATAATTATGCAAGCCATTTTAACTATTGAAAATTAAATAAAAAAAAATATTTAGCGTGCTTGTGAAATATATTCTACAATCTTTTTCTTATTTAAATAATAATATTTACCATTATCCTCTCAATTAAAACTATTAACTTTTAATTTTCACTTACCTATATATTAAATATATAGTAGTTTTTTTTTCTTAGCCCCAATGTTTAGTTATTCATATTTCATAATTTAACTTTTGGAATAGGATTTCTTGTACTCCATAGAAGGTATGTATATACAGCAAGAAAGATTATTTAGATTTTAAGTAAGTTAATATTTATATTTTTTTTTTCCGATGTCTGTTTTGACTTCGACTTTTCAAGTCATGAGTCTTCTTCAACAGCTTGCTGCTGTTATAGGCGACAACAGTTATCGTTCTGTTCTCTCATCTTCGATATATCCAGGGAGTACGTAGTTTATTACCTGGAAGCGATCACATTTCAATCCCTCTTCATCATGAACTTTCCTGGAGGATAGTTGGCAATCTTTTGCTTCAATCTTCCACCTAGTTGCTTATGAATATATGGGGTAATCATTCCTATACCCAACTTCCAACCCAGATGACCAGGAGCTATGGTTTAAAAGCGAGAGGTCGCTCACCTCCCTGTGAATCTCGGGGAGGGGACGTTGCTAGGGCCTGCACTTAATTATTTTGATTTATTAAGATATATAATCATTGGATATATAAGCATCGCTAAATTTATCAACAGTAAAAGAATTTCTACTATAACAAAAAAAAATAATTTTTCGAAAAGTCTCAACAATTGGCAAACCCTCTTTTCAACAACTTATTACCAGGTAAAATTAAAAAAAACGTTGACAACAACTCACATAAGTTAGATGTTTTATTAATTTAGTTGTAAGCTCTAGAGGATAAGGTCAACTCAAGCATGAGGTGAGCCACATCATCGATTATATTACAGATGTAGAAAAAATACTCAGAAACGACAACAAATGCAAAATACGCTTTTCTATGCTTTTGAGCAGTAAAAGGATTATTATGAAGGCAGTGAAAATCCAAGGATTCAAGAGAAAGATAATTAAAAAGGGGGCTATGAAAAAAAATCTAGCTCGACCATCGTGACCCCCAAAACTTCCTCAGTTTATCAAGTCAATAAATTAATACAAATCATAAACTTCCGAAACACGATTTTATCAATCAGAATCATAATTTCTTGTAGTTTTGGTTGCTTTCTGAATTTTATAAGTTAAAACACACTAATGATGCTTCACCCGAAATACATCCTGCTCGGAAGGTGTCTCTAAAATAGAATAATAAGTTAAAAACTTATTTAGATAATTTATTGCAGGCATACATATTGATGTTTTTCGATGAGCCAAGCGATTGTGAAAATAGTCTTGCAATAGTTGAAAAGCCTGATTCCTTTTACATTTATTGACCCTCATCATTTAAATAGGCTTTTTGTTAGAGATTATTATGATACGTTTGAAAACAAAAAATATTCACTTCTGTATTTTTTATTTAAAATATGGATTTCATGATATTCGCCTTAAGGTGAAATCCAGGAAGCTTTGCTATTTTAATATTCCTTTTAATATTGTTTTGTATTTGAGAGCCCAATGGTGAGAATCAACTTATAAAAGCAGCGAAGAAGGTTGTTTCTGAATTCAATTTAAATAAAATACTGTTTTTCATAACCGAGGTTAAATATCTCACGGTTTTATTTAACAAAAGTCGCAACGAACCTGACCCAAAAAAAAATATATTAACCTAAGATTTCACTATTGAAACGAAACTTAAATTTAGATCTAGTTAAGCAGAGAGGCAAAATTTATAGGAAAATTGAATTTATGAGTTTGTGGATACGTAAATAAGCCAGTGCAGTACTAGCTAAGATATATTTATATATCTCGGGTAATTGTTAGTTGATAAGGTATATTTGACTAAGTAAATGCAAATAATGTGTACATTACCCAAAGAAAGAAATGTAGCCTAAAAACTCTTTGGCAAGAGAGGTCAATACCTCTTCGGTGGGTAACAATTAAAGAAGCTGATGTTTTTTATACAGGTGGGAAACACACCGTAGTTAATAATGTGTTTTATAGTTGGTGGCTATGTATTTGTTTTCTTGAATTAAAATGAAAAATATTGATGTAAACATTTTTACAAACGAGTTTTGTAAAATGGTGTATGTGAGTGAACTACCTAACTCAAAATAGAAATGTCTTATACACTGAAATTTCGGTTTTAAAGAAAGTATAAGACTCGGAGGTTTTATCAATTTTATCGCTAAAGTCAACTTATCTGAGGTGTTACATGTTATCTGTACTTTGGAATTTACAAATTTCACGATTATCTCGAAACCAATCCTAACGATTTTGATTAAACTCATTATTTTAATGTACAATTAACTGTTCTTCACTGCCATGTAGAAATTGCCAGATGTGGCGTAAATGCCGAATTGTCAAATTTTAAATTCTTGAGTATCTTTTACCCCAGACCGTGCGCGCTGGTTGATTTTGTCAACCATCTGAATTATTTCAGATGGACCAATTTCCAGACATTTTTTCTTTACTTACCATCATATCCATTCAAAAACACGAATTTATATGAAAAATTACATAACTACTTCCTCTAAATTTATCACAAATACTTTTTATTTTGTAAATATTTTTTAAACTAAGTTTGTCAAATAAATAATATATAAATAAACAATAATGTGCTTTATTTAAATAAATGTCTAAATTTGATAAAATTAAACTCTATTTTAAACAAATTTTTAGTAATTTTTATAATTTCTAAAGTTTTAACTAGCTGCTTTATAATGTATATATTGGAGTACTGGCACTGGCCAGATTCTTCACTCATGTCCTCAGCGTCTGTTGCTCTAGTGCCCTTCATCAGCCTCCACTGGCTTACTATACCAGTGACACGGCTGGGAGAGAAGCACTGGGATCTTCTGGAGTCCTGCTTTGGCTTCCACAGTTGGGGGACAAAGCTTGATTCGGAGTCCCCTGTGCCAATGTAAATATTGTACATAGGTGTGAATGTGTTTTATTTGTTTTGTTATTACTCGGCTGGTCTGTTTTTTTAGTTATCTTGTATATTACTTTATCTTTTTATTTATATATATATATATATATATATATATATATATATATATATACATTTTTTTTCCTTTCTTATGTACATATTGTGTGAATGAATACTATAGCACTAGTACCAATGCCCTTCAGTGTGGCAGACTGTATTAATACTCAGTAAAAGTTTAAAAAAAAAAAAAAAAAAGCTGCTTTATTACGCATAGTTCGTTCAATCTTTCACTTCACTGTTGTTGTTTTTTATCCCATCTATTTTTAACTCAATTTACTATATTCATTACAAACAATATATCAAAACTTCTGTAATTCACCTATTTTTTTTTATTTCTTTATTACTTTAGAGGTGCGTCCATAACGAGTTAAGTCATAACTGTTTCTAATTTGGGCATCCCTGACCATAACTGGTAATCAATAACTGATTAAACTTGGATAAAATTAAAATATTCAGGCATAAAAATGTAATATTTTCTAATTAAAACCTCATAATAAAAATTACAATTACTTATGGACAGTGGTGTTCATAACTAGCTGTGCCGCTTTTTCTGCAACTAGTATTAAACAAATTAATTTAATAAAATAAAAAATATGTAAACAAAAATAATTAACTATGAATACATAAAAAAAAAACTAAGTAGAATGTGTAAATACCTTAAAAATTGTAAAATAATTTATCTGTCTGGAGCAATACTCTTAAGAAATGAATTTCATGGAAAGGTTGATACTTAAAAATTGGTGTTTTTCCAACGATTCTGTTGACTTTTGAAACATTAATCACCATCCTGAGCTGAAGGCAAGGAGTAAAGAAAGGAGAGAAAGGGTGGTGGCTGGTGTATCAATGGGGCACAATAATCAGCAAAACTCTACTGTTTCAAGTTTACCTAGTCCTTATTGTTGGTAATATAAATTAAGGGTGTTCATAACTGGTAGAACTCCCATAACATTTACCCAATTAGGGTGGTAAATAGAAGATTTTTTTACTGTCGCTCAGTCACGGTCATAAAAGAAAAATAACAATCCCCACAGACTTTGAGTGATTAAAATTTAAAATGAGAAAGGAAAATAGATCCTGAGTACAAGTAAAAGTAAAAGAAGAAAAACGGAGCTCGGCCACTACTAACCGGGCTAATAGCGATCTCCAGGGGAGAGGTTCGGCTTCCTCAGGGTTTATTGACTATTGCCGCCGGGCGGACCTTAAAAGCTAACCAAGCCTCAAACAATGGGCTCAATTTCGGGGGTGCTCCAGAACTCTGCATTCACTCCCTGGACTCCATCACGCACACTCACTCCAGCGGCGTGATAGCCAGCATTAACAGTAATTGTTCCTAGATATTGCTCAGTTCTACGTTAAGTAGTAGTCATGCCTCGTTACAAATCATTTACTTCCTGCTCTTATACTTAGTCATATGACTACAATAGTTTTTTGTTTGTAAGTAATTATCGTAGTATGAAGTATACATACAAATTTAGATATTAAACAGAAATTCGTGTAAATGCTCGATTGCATAAATCAAATTTAAAAAAATGAAAACTAATCCCCACATATATTATTACAGTTTGGCTCTTAATTGGTTTTGAACCAAACATAAGCTCCTGTCATACTCAAATACCATGAATGTGGTACCGTTGGATTCAGAATTTCACGGGGGGTTAGCAAATTGTATTCTCCACCTTCTTTCTAAAATAAATAAAGTCGATACAAACATTTTGCTAGGCTTCAATACTGGAACGGTGGTAGGTCTGTAGATCGATACGAAACAAATTGGACCTGGAAGATTTTGATTCGTACAGCAAGACTCGGATAGTTCCTTTGTATTTTTAAGCCCCAAAACTTACTATTTTCGAGGTAACGCAAGGCATAGGGTTCGCGTCCACACAACCTTACGTTAATTGTAGTACTGTCATTGAATACATGTCTCGTTTCGTCGACTTGAGGCCTCTATGATCGAGAGAGGAGGAGTTTATGTTATTGATCGATGGTGTTTTTGATCGGCAAGCCATATCGTTGTTAATTCTTCACCAAATCTCAAGATTGAGCAACCAATTTCGAAGGCTGCCTTCTCCTTCAGGGGGGCAAAAAAGTCCGATCCCCCAAAAATTCAGGTAAACAAGTTATGAAAGAAAACAAACTTTATTTGCTAATAAATAAAAAAATTACGCACTTTTCGCTTGCTTATCCCCATGATTAAATAAAATATTACTCAATTCTCTGCAAAAGGAAAAAAAAAATCATCAAAATCAGACAATTTTTAGCAAAGATGCAGATTATTAAAATTTGTAAACATGTCGGTTCCAAACTTTAATGAAGATTTAAATTAATTTTTGTTTCCTTTGTCGATTATATTTATCGATAAAGTAATAATTTATTTCTTTATCTTTTGAAACGTTGCATCATTTTCTTTTCTTATTAATTTGGCATTTGATAACAATATGCTGTGTGAACTTTTCGCACAAGCCTATTATTTATAACTTTAGTAACTAACCAAAATTTCAGTAAAACATTTGCCATTAATAGAATATTTTTTTAGTAAGTATTTGCAGATGGTAATGTAGGCATCAGTAGTCTCCATCATAAACTAATTTATCAATCATCCAGTTTTTTTCCAAGCATATTCATGAATGGAGTATATACTCTAACCATTTAGGTAATGTTTATATTGGACCGTTGATAAATTAAATAACAGTTTTAAAAAAAACAAATACAATAAGACTAAAAAATATATAGACAAAACATACTTGTGTATAAGGATACCCAGCCTTGCAAACCAGTCCAGTACAATGAGAATAATTCCAAATTTTCTAGAGAAGGAGAGGAGTTGCCAACATTAAAATATTACACATTAAATAAATATAAAATCTAAAAAAATGCTTGACAATTATTAATTGTTATTATTTATATATATTTTTTCAATTTATTAATCAACAACAATTAATTTTACTGTTTCCGTTAAAAAATCATTATAAAATTATGTAACCATAAATCTTATTTTATAGATTTATGGAATAATCCAATTATCATTATTGAAGATGCCTGAATTTGAAAAAAAAAATTGGATGATTTTATAATAAATAAATTTATGACGGAGACTAGTGAAATCTAAATTACGATATTTACTTTTAACAAAGTTTCTTTCCCCTTATTTCCATAAGTAAATATTTATTTTATCATTTTGGAGCAACAATTTTATATAACTTAAATATTTGGAGCTATGGAGTTTAATATTGTACACATTAGATATCGACCTGATATATAAACTAGTCCAGTATATATTTAAAGTCAAGATTTATTTTCTACAACGATTTTGAAACTAGCTCAAAAACTCTTTCTGAGAACTGATAACAATCTGAAGTTAACAAACTTCATTATTATTTTTTGAAAAAGAAATTTGGACAACATTTACACCATAAATATCATATTCCTTTTATTATTTATTCAAAAATACTATTCTTAAAATAGTATAATTAATATGCATGGTGCCGCCAAGGTAATGAAATTTTTTGACTTTTTATTAGTAATTCATTAAATCAATCTGCGGACATACAATAGAAGTACTGGAATATGTGAGTAACTAGGTCATTATCGTTTTTTTATTTTATTGAGTTTCAGTATATCTTCCTAGTTTTACCTCGTTTAGTAAAGTTTTACCTGTTTTTATAAGTAATCTGTCGCTTCCCTAGAGGAAAGAAAAAAATAACATCGACGTTCAACTATGTATTGAATGAACACATCGATGGATGGAGGGTGCCTCATTGTGCCAGGACGACTGCTGAATCAGTGATGAGGCGTTACCTGTTGGCTAAGTAACTGAGGGGAAAATTAAATTTCATAAATTACAACCACTTCATAATAACCAAGGGAGGGTTGAAGGGGTTGGGGGGAGAGGAGGGGAGGTGCCTAACGCTGACGGCCTTCCAGAACAACGTCTATTGTCCTCGTCCATTAGCCAATAGATTTCTGGAATACATCAATAACGACTGAAATTAGGGCAGGTTTGCTGATTCATCGCTGTATATAAAAAATATATTACAGATTTGGGTTTTATTCTCATTATAGGCCACTTTTATAAAGTAAAGGACAGTTTCGACTTAAAAAAATAAAAGTAAATCATTTTCATATCAATAAACATACAATTACATAGTGAGTAGAGAGGCGCAATGCAAACTCCAGAAGTACGTTGCACACAGAAAAATAATTTGAAAAAAAAATTGATTTTTATCCAATTTATTACAAATATAAATAAATCCAGCTTCACTTACTACCTTACTTTGAAAATATTTATTTTTATTTATTGTACATAGAGTGTGAATGTGATCGCTGAACACTATTACAAATTTCTTTTGAGACAGATTGTATTATTTTTCAATAAGCGATTTAACAAAAAACTTTGAAAAGAAATTGATTTCTGCTCAAGCAGGTGTATTTAACTTTTGTAGTATGTATGTACCCCGGACGTAAAAGCACAGGTTCATTTTAGTATTTTTTCTGTGGAGACAATATTTCACAAATTTGAGCTATTAACATTTGTTTCTTAGTCACTAAATTATTTAATAAATAAAATGGGCATCCTTTACCTCCGGGACGCAGATTTAAATATACAACTATCGGATCTTTAGTTAATAACCCAAACTAAAGTTATTTAAGATTGCAAACATATTTTCTTCCTTTTGAATATTACCTAATTGAAATAATTAAGCAGTACTCAGTTATTTACAACTTCTATTAAAAAAAAAAAAACAATAAAATAGTTTTTAAACAACTGATTGTGATACCATTCGGTGTCATATATTTTTGTATGCCAATCTTTAAGTAAATTGTAAAAATTTCTACTTAGTTTTAAAATTGGAAATACTTATTTTCCGTTATACTGTGTAAAAATCCAAATTAATAATAATTATTTTTTCATCACTATCTACTTCCTTCTAAGATTTTATACTTATTAGAAATTTTTTTTTAAATTACAAATTCTTACACATAATAATTTATAATTGAATATTACTTATCTTATTTCTAAAATTCTGTTTTCAAACAGGAATAAACTGGAGTACTCTTTTCATAGTGTTAGTACTGCCGTCGATAAAAAATAATTTTTTTTTTTAATTTCTAAATGATATTTACAACTATATTAAAGAAATACATTTAGTAAATCTCAACATATGGGTACAATGACGTGAAAACACTTGTTGAGAGACTACCCTAGGTAGCTAAAGATATGTCTACAATAGGAGATTACGAGGCTATCTTCTTTCCAGATACCTTGGACGGTTATCAGGAATTGAAGAGGAAGCAATGTTGAAACGAGAGGGTTGGGATGATTCTGAAGTTTATTTTGGAAGGATAGGTATCTGGATTCGGCCAGATCTGAAAGATAAGAAACAATAATGTCATTATGATTGGTTTTATTTGTAACAATATAGGGAGCATTGAGGATTATACGAAGGATTTTGGATTGTAAGGATTGAATACGAGAGGAATTCGATAGTTTAGTGGTGCTAAATAGCTCAACTCCGTAAGTCCAAATAGGTCTTATTATAGTCATTATAGTCATGTATATCAGTCTTTTGTAATTAATTGGAAGTTTAGAGCGTTTGTCTAGTTAGTGCTGAAGTAATCGGAAACATTGAGTGGTTTTCTTGTCTTTTCAGTCTGGTATTAGAAAATAAAAGGTAATAGTTAAATTATTACTTATATAAATTTCTTATATTCTGAGCAAGTATTATAAAAATATAGATAAGTTTTACAATTTCTGCACTAATTGAAAATCTGGTACTGATCTGATTTTATTAAAAAAGTAAATTTCTTTCCTTTTTTTTTTTCACGTACACTGATATCGCTCTGCTAAAAATCAATCCTATTGTAAATCTATGTTTCAATAAACCATTATGATTAAAAATTATAATGTGGGAAACCATAAAAAGTTACCATTTTCAACTGACTATTATTTATTTCAACGACCCCTACCCTTTAAAAAAATTACCAACACAAGTAAATAAAAATAATAAATAAATATAATGTAGGATGCATAAGACTGAAAGTCATTGGAATGAACCTGAGTACTGAGCTGTTACCGGCTCTGTACTAATCCGAAAGGTATAACTGCTGCTACTTATGTTAGCTATCATAAATTCATTGATTTCATTAAGATGATTAAGAAGATACATTAAGCAGATACATCAGATACATGAAGATATATTACAGAAGATTTATTAAATCTTAATTATTTGCAAAGTGATACAAGTTTATGTAAATAATTAACTGATAGTTATGACAATATTTATGGTTGTAATAAAAATAAACAACTATATTATGCATTTAACTCCGGTTAAATACCGATAAATTTCCTTATCTTATGTACGATACGAAATCAAAATAAAATCCATATCATCTTCAAAAGCCTGCTTTTAATCGTAAGTTGAGACAGAATATAATAATCAAATTCAATTTATAGAAAACCTCTCAAATAAATCAGGATTTTTTTGTACGTATTTATTGGTTAAGCTATTTTCTGGGTTATGTTTCATAATATTTTTTAATTGATTATTGCAATCTTAAAATTTTCATATTTTATTTATTCGTTGATGAATGATGAGAATTAAAATTAAAAAAAAATATAACATAATATATAGATTTGAATACATACATTTCGGGTGTACAGGCCATTTAAAAAAACAAATCCGACCAAAACAACAAGGTCATATTGGCCATATAAAAAAAACAAAAACAATATACCTAAACGATTTTTCTATACTTTATGGTATTAATTGCTTGATTAAGATCGTACCATTTTTGATGTTTACTTATTCAACCTTACATAATTTCTTGATTTTTTTTCTTTCTCGTTTTTTTAAATACAGTTTTATATATTTTCATTGGTTTTCATATACAGTTTTTTTTTTTTTTAACACCTAGCTCTTATCCCTATCGGACTGTAATTTATCCTGATTCAAAGCAAAATAAGATAATCCCGAGAAAATACATAGATATTAATATAGATATTAAAACCTGGAAAAAAATAAAAGAGAGAGGGGGGAGTGAGGCAGAATTTTATAATTCAAAATTTCAACAATATTATAATTTATTATATTATAGTGCAATATATTAGTTTACTACACAATAGTAATAATTTTTACTAAATTGTAACATCTTTGTTGTTTCCTAATTCTTTCTATAGCTATAATTTCTTTAATTTTTTTTCTTCCTCATTAGTTTAAATTAACTGTTCCTTATTTTCATTGGTTTTTATCTACCGTTTTATTTTTCTTATCCCTAACGGCTTAAAGGCTGGTTCACTTAGAAATAAAATAATAATATAGTAATAAGATTATCACAAGAAAATAAATAGGCTAAACAGATGAAAACTGGAAAAAAAGTAATAAGAGAAGAGAAAGAGTTTTATAATTCAAAATTGAATGTTTGGTTGCCATTGAAATTATGTTTCATGTAAAAAATATCAAATTCATAATCACAGAACCAGGAAGTTTATATAAGATATTTGTTGAACATTGACCCCTAGGAAATAGCCACTGTCAGTTTTTGACAGAAGAAAACACTATCTGGTAAACAAGAGAGTCTTTATTCTCCTGCAGCAAATATGTTGTTCCTCTTTGTTTTTCCTAGTTTTTCCACTGACAGGTTTTCCCCGCCGGGACACGCAAACACAAGTTTGTTTTTCCTCAATTACAGACAGGAGGGAGAGGGGAGGTAGTAGGAGCTCGGGCAGCTCCATTTGAGATTTATCGCAGCGAAGCGACGTCTTGGGTTGGCCGAGTTACGACTGCTGGAGCGGTGCTCTTCTTCCTCGATAAAATCCGGACGTTCTCAGCAGTTCCAGATTTAACAGTTATTGGGAGCGAACTTTCAATTCTATTTATTAGTCAGAGGAAAGGAGAAAAGATTTATTAACTCCTTTCCTATCCTTCTCGTTGGATATATAGTGTTTAAAATTTAAACAAATAGATTAGTTAACTATTAACATTACGTATGCAAAGTCTGATGAATCATTTCTTCTCTTTTGACTTTTACTGAGTCAGTAGATCATTTTGATATCTTATCAACTTATGCAGCCCTAAGTTTCATTCCATTTTCCGAATTTACACTCCCTAAAATAAGCCAGTACAGGGTTTTCCTAGGACTTTGGTTGTAATAATTTCAATACAAGTATCATTCGTTGTATTTTATTTTGTATGTTTCGATGTCTAGGCGCAAAAACATCCAGATCAGCGCCCGATCAACTAAATATTATTACTTTTATACTGTTTGGATGATTAGTTCAAAAAATAAGAATAAAAAAAAGGATAAAAATAATTAAATAAAAGTTTTAGTAGAATAAAATAAATAAAAAAATTAACAATAGACACTTATTGATAATAAGATAAATAAATAAACTTTTTTAAAAAAATAGCAATAAATCATTAAATGAGTTGAAATTAATAACCAAATGAATTTTTAAAATAAAAAAATAAAGTAAATAAATAAAAAATAATAATAAATAAAAAAATAAAATAAAATAAATAATAAATCTGCAAAGAACCGTAATTTATAAACTTGTCATATATATTGTTTATATCTTTCATTATCCAGGAACTTGAGAAATTTGGTAACGATTTCTTCTTGATTTCCCAGGGATGCTGATATATTCTGGGGTATTCCGAGATCTTTTAACTTTGCGGTGTAAAAAGGGCACTCTTCCAAAACATGTTTTATGGTTAGTGAGTGGTCACACTTTTGACATCTGGGGATAAGGTCTTTTGTTATGAGATGGAGGTGTGTATGTCTAGTATGTCCGATCCTTAGCCGCGTGAGGACCTCTTCTTTACGACTGCAGCGTCTGGAGCTAGTCCACGATTGCACCTCTTTCTTTATTTTCTTTAATTTGCAAGTTGTGCTGTTGTCCCACCGTCTTTCCCATTCTTGGGATATGGTTTCTCTTAGAGGTCGTGCAAGTTCAGACGGTGTCAGAAAAGCTTTACCGCGGCATGGAAGAGTAAGTGCTTCTTTTGCTGCTCTATCAACCATTTCATTTCCTTTTATGGCTATATGGCCAGGCGACCAGACAAAATGTGCTCTTGTTCCAAGTTCATGGGGAATTTTTGTAAGATTTAAAATGCAGTGTATTCCTGGATGGTCTGGATATATGTTATTCATGGCTTTCAGAGTACTTAGGGAATCCGATACCACAACCACATTTGTAACTGGCTTCTTCATGCCGTATCAGAGTCTCATTTTATTTGTTTACGCAACATTGAAGTTCTCATTAACAAAAAGAGAACAACTCGTTTACGTTTTTATTTAAACGGAGCTCCAGGAGTTTGGATCTTTTATATATATATATATATATATATATATATATATATATATATATATATATATATATATATATTTAAACCTCTAGTTTCAGCTTTTTCAGTTTTTTATTAGGGGTGGCAATATAAAGGTATGTTTGAAATTCCCTTGGGGTGGCTCAATTTTTTTATGCTACAGTTACCTCCATATGACTTTTTTTTTTTTTGCTTTTCCCCCTATGAATGTAGTCCCGCTATCGAGTGGACATCCAACGTGAATCATCCGATATTGCTCCATTGGATATTGGGGTAGCCGCTGAAGCGTGGTGGGATTTAATTTCTTCTAATAGCTCGGCGTTCCTTCCAATAGTCATCTAAATTAAAGGTAATAATTTGATTGTTCTTCACCACTGCATCACTCCATTGCCTCAACTGCCTCTATTGATTTTTCAGCACTCAATATAAAACCCTAAAATATAACTTACCTTTCGTAGTAGCTGATATTCAGACATATATTGCTAAGATTCAACCCAAATTTTCACATAAAAAATGATGGGATCACGCGTAAATAAAATCTAGATGTTTAGTAGGTATTATAAATTCTTCATACATATACCCATATCGATTATGTAAAGTCTTCTTTTGTATCAATTTAAGTAAATTCTTCCATCTTGCTGGAAATAATACTTTTCACGATAGATTATGATTTAGCTTATTCCCTGGAAACATTAGTTTTCCTTCTTTCTTTTTCTTCGAAGGTTTGTCGGACAATTTTATTTCAACTTTATATTCAACCTAAATGATCAAATTTTGATTCGAATATTTAATCTTTGTTAGCAGAACTTGGCAATATAAAAATTCTTAAAATTTTGAAAAAATAAAACTAATCGTGTTTGAAAATATTATACTATATTGGATATTGGATATAAAAATAATAGAGAATAATTCTTAGAAACTAAAAGAATTTAAACTTTCTCACTGAATGTATACATATCAAATTATAATTACAAAGAAATCGAGGCAAATGAAGGTTGTTTAGGCAACTTTCCAAATTTAATTTTAAAAAGGTAAATAACTCTAATCAGTCCAACATAGGCAACATTCGACTTATTTTGGCAGTGGACTGTATTTAGATGATGTGGTAGGTTTTATATGAATTTTGTAAAATAAACTGAACCATTTATGCTGGCATAGACATTTTACTTGACTGAGAGGACCCTCTAGTTGATGTCTCTGTGAATATCTGGGATGGAATGGGTAGAGTGCATCAGGAAGCCGGCGCGAATTAAATTTTATATTTTAGATTTTATAAGACCTACCCCTATCACTCGCCTCAACAATAGCTCTCACACAAAGCAAAGGTGGTTTCAAAGAAAAGGAGAAAATTGAATTTTAAAAACCGTTGTAGAAATGGATAGCTAATAACAAGTTGAAAAGTGACCAGTCTCCAGAATATTGGAGAGTTTGCTACCCTGCAACTCTGCATTTCACAGTCATTTCACTTAATCTGATTTTGTTTTTTTTACTTGAAGTTATTTGATTTAGTTTATTGTATATATTTTTATTATTATTTCGCTTATGTTTATTTTACATTTTTTTCATATTTTGTTTAGTATTCTTATTGCTATTTATTTAGTGTTTCGTGAACACGCACCCTATGAAAGAAAAACTTCACTTGAAACAACAAACAGTTTTCAACTGAAAAATTTCCTATCCATTCATCTATAGAAAAAAAAATAAGAGTGAACAGTAGATCTCTGTCACTGAGATCATATTTTCGCATATTTTTAGAACTTTTTTATTGAGAAGTATTCTAATATTATTGTACTCAATATTACAATAAAATACAGGATTCAATCAGCAGTACGCCGTGCCAAATACCGTTACTACTATCATTCCTCATCCAACTCCTCTAATACCAAGGCCACGTTGACTGTTCCTAAAAATCTGACCATTGGTAATACACCTCAGTCCCATTCCAATTCTGTTTCTGCTGATAATCTCAACGCTCAATTTGTTTCCCGCCATTTTGCAACCACATCTCCTGCTTCCAGTCCGACTCCTCTGTCTTCCTGTTTTAATCCCGATCACTTCTTTTTTTCTCACATTACGCCAGATGATTACCTTAACTCCATTCACAAGTCATATACCAACGATTATGGTCCCGATAACATTCCAGTCAGACTGATATTAAAGCGCTATGCCGTACATCTTCCATTCCTTTATCATATATATAATTTTTCTTCTTCAAATGCTAGTTCCCTACTACTGGGAAAAACACCGCTTAGTAGCCCTTGAAGAAGACTTCTAATCCATAGTCCTAATGATTTTCGAACAATTCCTCCTTTTCAAAACCTCTCAAAACCTTTAGAGCGACTTGGCCAATCCCAGCTATCCCATTCTTAGAGCATAATAATCTCCTAAATCCCTACCAGTCCGGTTTCAGGCCTAGTTATTTTAGTCAGATAAGCAGAGATTAGCCATCCTTATTCTCCTTGACCTCTCCAAAGCTTTTGATTCAGTAGACCACCACAATATCCTCCTAACCAAACTTAAAAATATTTCCTTTTCTTCTAATTGTCTTAATTGGTTTCAAACCTTCCATACCGATCGATCTCTGTACGTTGTAATTCGTAATAACCTCCCATTAGGAACTCTACTTCTGTCCAGAGGTGTACCACAAGGCTCTTCTTTATCCTCCACCCTTTTCTCTATCTATATAAATGACCTATGACATATGCTTGTAGCCTTAAATCCATCTGCTGAAGTTTAACAACTCTAAATTCCATAATATAGTTAAGTAATTATGTATATATTGTGGATTTTTTTCCAAATACTATTTATAAAAGAAAATTATTATAAAATAAGATCAACCAGTCTTCCTTCTTGGAAATCGCAACATTATACTCTAACAATTAGTGTGACAACTGTTGACCTATCGATACTTTAATAAAAGCCGTTGCTCTATTTCAGTAACTTTTACAAGGAAAAAAACAAGAGTTTAAATAAATGTTAAAAATGATAGATATTTGATTCCTGCAAAGTTTACTATGTTGTACAATTGCTACTTATTCATATAGTTAACATATGAAGTTTCAAATCTCTCAGGGATATAGAGCTCAGGGACTCAAGTTGTGTAGTTCTAATAGACAAATGCATTTACGAGTTTACAATGAGTTTTTATTGTCTACCATACTTTTTACATTGAGTTCATTCATCTCTTCTTTAACCCTAATAATTTATATTTTTCCATATTATCCCTGACGACCTCCTTAAATCCATTCGTAAATCCCACACCAATGATTTCGGATCAGATAATATTTCAGTTAAATTGATGAAATCCTCTCTTCTATCCAATCTCCCTATCCTTACCATATCTCTAACTTTTCATTGAAAAGTTATACTTTTTAAACTGATCTTGTTCGTACAGTGAATAAAAGCTCTAATCCCACAACCTCTAATGATTTCCGCCCAATTTCCCAAATATTTAACATTTCGCAAACCTTTAGAACGACTAGTTCAATCCCAATTATCCCACTACCTCGAACAAAATAACTTTCTGAACTGCCATCAATCCGGTTTTAGACCCGACTACTCTAATCATCCCGCCCTCTTTAAAATCTCCCAAGATTTCTACACAACCATAGACCAACAGAAAATCATCATCTTTATTCTCCTTTATTATTCCAAAGCATTTTTTACTCAGCAAACCATAATATACTCCTAACCAAACTCAAAAATATCTTCCTGTCACCTGTGTAGTCTCTACCCTTATCTAGAGTAGTTCCAAAAGGTTCCTCCATATCTCCCATCCTCTATTGAGAAACATTAGAAAAATTTAAAATGTCCTTAATTGTGACAAATTGTAATATTTCTGAATAAAAAAAAAAACATCAAGACTTTGATATCCAAATAAACGTTTAAACGTAGTGAATGTGAAAGTTTAACATGGCTAAATCAACACCCAAACACAAATAAATTCGTATTAGTTGCAGAGGATTCTTTCATAAGCTCTACAAAAATATTAATCAGCATCAAATATAAAAATAAATTATGTGAAGAGTATTGTGTCTTAATCATAGATGGGTATAACCATAATTAACGAATATGATTACTTGATTACGATTACAGTGACTTTCATTATGCGATCACAGTGATCAGATTTCTTACTACGATTATAATTAGGTGATCGTACCACATTTTAGAAAAATGTATAGTGCTATCGATTCTATTATAAAATTGGCGTGGGCATTAAGTTCTATTTTCAGTTGTAATCATGTAACTATTGATTCCGATTTCGCTCATCTCTGATCTGAAGCGAGGTTAAAAAAATATATAATTATAAGATATAAGTACAAATATATATATAAATATAGAAAAGTACAATATAGCAGTAACTGGCTACAATTTCATCGCAGAAATATCATGATTTTGCAGGAACAACAAAAATCTGATTAATATTCACTTAAGATCCAAAGTTAAAACAGAGAATATTCATCGATATTCGTTTAACCAGTCACTTCTAGATGCATAAATTTAATTTTATAAGTGAATATTCATTATCTATATCACTCTAAAGTTATATTTTCTACTTTACTTCCCAACAAAACCTATTTTGAAAAAAAAAAATTACTCGTAATATTTTATTGAGAAAAAAAAAACATTTTGCCTCAATTAAGGGCATTGACTATTTAGGATATATGAAACACAAAAATACTATATATACAATAATAGAAAAATAAAATTATGTAAAAAAAAAAGAAAAGAAAATATGAGATAACAGAATAAATCAAACATTAGACAACATTTAGTAAATAAAAACACATTCATACTTTACAATATTTACAGTCAGCTGAGGGAGCTCCGAGTTGGGCCCTTTCACCCAGGCGTGGAGGATAAGGCAAGACTCCAAGAGATCCCAGCGCGTCTCTCTTAGCCGCATCACTAGGATGGGAATCCAGTGGAGGCTTACCAAATTAGATTCAAGACCCATATCGCTAATAGAACTTAGCATCGAAACTCTAATGGTTAGGCTTCTCTTTAAGTTCTTCATTTATTTATATTTTTTATAAAACACTCCGTATGCGGTTTAAACATACTTCATTATAGTTTTAATGATCAGATTACATTATTTTACCTATAATTATAATTATGTGTTGCAGCCTTCTTAATTTGTTTAGACGAGTGTTTTTTATACTTTTATACTGCTTATTTATACCCATCATAAGCTTTAGAATGAGACTTAAAATAATTCTCAAGTGGAAATATAAGCAGAAATAGCGGTCTCCCTCCAGAACGAAAGAGTCGGAGAGGAGTATTATATTTTAAATGAACCCAGACTCCAGTGCAGAAGCGAATGGCGCTGCCCGTAAACTGGCTGAGGGCGCTGTAAACTGTGGCAATAAAGGTGCTGGAACATTTAATAACGACTCAGTATAAGTGTCCTAATATCAGCTCTCAACCGCTCTTCTCACTATATCACTGGCTTCATATGGGGCTATAATAATATTTATAAAGTTCGAAACCAAGCTATAAATGCACTAAACTTTTAGTTTTATAAAAATATTCAGTGAGATTTTATCAATTATAATATTATATATATATATATATATATATATATATATATATATATATAAATATTATATTTAATTCTTTTACTTTCACTTACCCATATATCTATATATAGTAAGGAAAAATATCGCGATCGTGAAATTTTTTTAATCTAAGTTTTTGATACATTTAGAGCGCGATAAAATGACGCAAGTGCTTCAGTTTACTGAACTTCAAGGTACGTACTGACATCTTCTATGTTTTTCAATTTTTTCCAAAGTGTAGCGTGGTCTTTCATATCTGGAGGTGACTTCAATGCGAAGCACTAATATTGGGGGTCACCATGGTCTTCTCTTTGAACAAAAGTCTACACTACCGAACACACACTTCTTGATCCTTCAATCATGTCTTTTCGAGATATTTTTGTCAGTTGGCCAGAGCTCAGAAATATCTTCTATTCGCCGAGTCTTGGCGGTAATACCAATAGATTAGGAAGAGAGTGCCAAAAAAATTCCAGTTCCTTATATTTTTTAAAACTCATAAATACGAATTCAGGTTTGTCTTTTAGATCAGTAATTTGTTGACAAATGAAAGTTTAGATATTCTGTTCAGTAATCTATTTAGTTGGCCGTACCATGGTTGAATTCTTGTCATTTAAGTCTAGTATCTGGGTTTCATGTTGATCTTTGGTCTAATAGAAAGCCGTGATTATGCCGGATTTTATCTGAGAAAGGTAGATGGATGGAATTAATTTGTACTAGTACCCAGGAATTTCATCGCAGCGTAAAGGTAATATGTTTCCATTTTGATTCATTTACTTTAATGAGCTATGTATTAAACTAATGTTTAACCAGACAAAGGTATCTTTTGTAGATTTAAGAATGCTATTTCGGGATCTAAGCTGGATGATAGGATTGGTGTTATCAGCGAATTTTTCAAGGAATGTATCGCAATCAGCAAGAATGTCAGTGGTAGAGAGGATGTAAAGCACGGGATCCAAAACACTTCCTTGGGGATTACCGGCTTTCACGGGATATATATCATAAAATTCTATTCCACAGCGTACTAAAATGGAGGGAAGAGAGAAGAAGGATTGAAGGATTTGGTATAAGGACTGAGGGAGATGGATTTCAAGCTTGAAGAGCAGCCCAGGGTGCCCGATCAAAAGCATATACTGCGCCCAGAACTGCAATTCGAGCAATGTTACTAAAATTAAATGTACAGGTATGGTGCACAGTATGCAGTTACCAAAAGACCTCTACAGAGCTTTGTTCAATTTAGGGGTTGGATGAAGGAAGATGAGTAGAAAGATGACCTAAAGTGTCAGGCGGATCAGCACACTAATCACTCTTGGTCTGCGGTGTAAAAGATCAACCATAACATTCGGCAAGGACAGTAACCGCAAAGGGAGGGATCGATCTCATGACTTTGTGGGAGGATAAAATACTAACGCAGGGATCAATTTCCTGACTTCAAATTTAGGAATACTTGGGATGCTGATTATCCAGTCCTTGTATGGAGAACTGCATAAATGTTAGGAAAATATCATAACAGAAAAAGGCGGTTAGATGTAGAACTAAATATAGTATATAAAGAATATGCTGATAGGGAGGTATTTACTATCCAAAGCAAGACAGATAGGGAGAGATCATTCTTTCATGCGAAAGATAGATAACAAGAGTTGCATCCGACTATTCTGCACTTATTTTTTTATCAGTTGATTTATATGTCTTCGTATTGATTTAGTAACATACTTTTAAAACAAAAAATAAAACATACTTTTAGAATAAAAAATAAGCATTTTAAAAAGTTATATATACAACAAAAAAAATATAAAAAGCATCTTTTAATGCGAGCTTCTAATAGCGGTGCAGTCTCCTAGCGGGCCGAATCTACAAAACGTTTAGATGTACGTTTCACGAAAATCGCCTAAGCTATTGGTTAGTTTGACGTAGGTGTACTAGAACTTGATTTTTAAGCGATATGAACTTTAACTGTAAAAATAAAAATAAATGAATAACATATGCGTTTGTTCATTACTAACCTTCAACAAAAGCCGTTCCTTATCTAAAACAGAACTGTTAACAGCGTATAACCTTTTTAACAGTAATTTGTAATATATATGTATACGATATATAGTACTTTAAAACATTTATAGATTAAAATGATTAATCTTCACCTACATTTTCAATTTGATCCTCCACGGGTCTAGCAAACATCGTATCTGGAATCCAGAAGTAAACACGCCCCACAAACATAGTACCACACATTGATGAGCTAAGCATCCTGCTGACGTCTGTTTGTTATCTCTTTGTTCGTGTGTTTCCGATACCTGTCCACTCAGCATCCTCTGGACAGAAATCCTAGCCGAAGCCTTTTTAAATAACGCATTGGTTTTAGTTTTGGATTAATTGTACAGGTGTTTGTTAATTTAGTGTTAATGGAAGACAATTGACAGATGTAGGAACCATATCAAATTTGTTTTATTATTGTATGTAATGACCGGCTATAAATATTTGATTTTATTCTTAACTGATTTGAGTCTTAGTAAATTGACGTTAGTTTAAAATAAACGTAAGTTTGCTTTAATTCAATATTTATGGGAATATTAATGTTTATTTTTTATAGTTTTATAGACTATCAACATTTATAGCCGCATAGACATATTATTAGTTGCTCAATCCCTCAATCCATCTTGCAACGAACTATTTCTAATTTACATAACATGGTTCTTCCCATCCATTGTCCATTTATTAATGTTCAAAGACTGTGTCAAATCGGTATAGATTAATGGATCGTAGCTGGCCAGTGTCTGCAGGTGTATTTACACGGATTAAGATCATTTCGATCGGTGATACCTCCAGTTGGACGATGGTCTTCAACAGAGTTGGAACTGTAATTAATGAATTGTTATTAATTAATGTGTATAGTTATATCTATTATTCCCTAGTCAAATTGATCTCAGAGACGATTTTTCCTGCATCTAATAAGTAAAAAAGTATTGAGATAGCATCAAATTTTGAAGGTGCCGGTTTCAACGGTGATTTATGTTTTATTTAATCATTCCTGTGTTAGGTTTTCAGGGACTAATTGATTAATTATTCTTAATCAATGTTTTGTTGTTGTTTCTGGACGTAAAGTTGAATTAATTTTCTGTTGTCGGTGAGAAAGCCGTGTGAGTACCTTGAATACCCCTTTCAAGATTTAATTAGTCGTTTTACATACCAAAAAATTTCTTACCTAACCATGTCAAGGTAATTCTATACGCTTCAACTCTAGCGTTAATTGATGTTCATGTTCGTGTGTACACATAAATTCATTTTATAAACCAGAGATACTCAGTCAGTTATATGCAGCAAGAAGTTATTTTAATTAGTTTTGTTAGTATGGATTAGGGTAGATTATTGTCTTAGTAACTGCATATTATTTTTTGTATCTCTTTTAATGAGGAAAAAATAAGTTTTTTGTTTTGTTTGAGAAATTTTATTTAAATAAGTGGAAACAATAAATATATTTATCAGTAGAACCAAATATAATTTTGAACATATAGTAGATACTTAGTATTTTTTTAATATCTGCTTGTTATCATCATCGATTTGTTCGGTCCTCCTGAATTATGAAACACACCTTCAATATATTTCCAAGGCTAGATGGCAGAAAATTGGAATTAGGGTAGTATAACGTATTACTAAAAAAAAGTTTCAGAGATAAAGTTAGATGGAAGACCATTTAGAATTTGCAGATGCTTGCAGATCTAAAAGCTTTTCCCATTCTAGCCGTCATCTGTTCTCCAGACGTCTACTGCACGCCGCCGTCCATTTCGCTCCCAAAGCCATCTGAGTTTTCTCTTGCCCTTTTACTTTTAATAGCCTTTTCTAAATTGCTAGCAACTTTGTAAAAGATGTTTTCAAAGTTTCGAAAAAATAAATCGCACATGATGACTTTAAAATATTCAAAAATCAATTTAGAATTAAAAAACAATCAAATGTAAAATAGTGAAATATAATGTGACGATCGAGACTCTCTGACCCAAAAATTTAACTACCCGATATGTTCTTTTTAATTAAAAAGTAAAAGGTGAGATATGTGTTCTTGCTGTTTTTACAATAAAATAAAATAACCTAAAAAATAAGAAAATTAAAACTAAGAAAAAAAAAACACATGCATACCTATATACAATCAGGCGAGGGAACTCCAGGAGAACCCTGCGCTACTCTCCCAACCGCGTCACTGGTACTTAAGCCAGCGGAGATTGGTCGAGAGCACTTTAGCCACATACACTCATGTCTTGAGTGAAGAATCTGGCCATTGCCAGAACTCCAATTTATACAATCTACAAAAGGTCGCGAGGCCACTGCCGTTTCAACCTTCTTGGAGGATTATAGGGATGGGAGGTGCTTGATAGGAATTGTGCAATAGGATTTGGGTGGTATGTAAGGTTCTGGTGAAATTTGGAGAATTTTTCTGGGATAAGGTCTAGGATAAATGGGATGTTGAGGTCATGATGTAGGGTTTTGTTGGTTACATAGAAAGGAGCATCGGCTATTGTTCGAAGGACTTTTGACTGGAAGGTTTGGATGCGCTTGATGTTAGAAAATTTTGCTGATCCCCACATATGCAACTGTAATTATATAAATTTTGAATTTTATTACTTCGTGAATACAGAACAAACAAAAATTTATATTTCATATCATTAATCTCTCCTTGTTCATCTTTTCGCTTCTATCGTGTGGTCTAAAGAACACACCTTAGATTTTTATAATCATTTCACAACTCAATTTTAATTTGTTATTCAGTCTATAATAATTTTAATGTACTATATTATGTTTGATATTATACCGATTGGTTCTTCGTTTATATGTGATTTATAACGGCATGGGATTCGGTATTAATACAAATCTACCCTTGATGAATTCCATTTCTGTCAAATACACACCCCATTCAGGTAAATCCAACTTTAACATATTTGCATTCCAATATCTTGGCGTGTATTACTGTTTTACATAATATGTTAAATACTTTACAGGCATCATTTTATTAATTATATTTAAACAAATGATTGAGGCCGTGTACGCTATAAATACTTTTACTACTACTTGAATGGCAACTAATATATTTTCTTTCGTAACATGTTGAATACATCTTCAGTTTATATCCCATTACAAGGAAATTTATCAATTATCCATCATGAAAGTTCTAATTTAAACGGTAGTAAAAATAATGAATAGTAAGAACGCAGTCATTTTTGAGATCTTTATTAACATTTCAACCCAATCATGTGGGTCATCATTAGGGAGGAAAAAAATTTAATAACAGCAGAGACATCTTGAGTAATGTTGTGAGATGGTGTGGTCATTGTACGAAGAACTTATGTCTATTATGTGGTGGATTTCAGTGCCGATATATACTCTTAATGTTAATAGATGATCTCAACGATTGAATCAATTATTGAAGGAAGTGAATCGACATTAAAAAAATTAAAATCAAGTTAAATGATAGTACTAATTAACAAACCTTCTATGAACAAACTTATCATTCAGTTTGTATGTTAGATTTATACTGACTAAATTGTTTTTTTGTTTTTTTTATTAAATTAAGAATTGTTTTACTGTTTGATTAAATTTCCTAGTTAACAATTATTGGGGTTTCAGTCATTAATTTGGCGATATAGTGAGCACACCACCTTCTGAGAACATTTCAACAATTATAAACGGTTAAATATGATATTACTTTGAATAATAATGAAAAACTAATAATATTAGCAACTCCCAAAAAAAATATAAGACATAGCTATTGCAAAAATGATGAGCTTGGTTTTTATAACGGTGTAATAACAATATCTTATTACATTTTTGGTTTCGGGTACATACCTTATTACAAAAAAAAAAAAAAAAGGTAACAACAAAAACATAAATTTCTCTAAATAAATAAGACAGCTGAACATAATCTAATATTCATTGCCATATAGCTGATAAGCAATTTAAGGTTGAAAAAAAAAAAACAGTATGGTACCCGTATCACAAAAATTGACTTGCCAAACTACTTTGAGTAGAAATTCATTTTTTAGGATTATTGTAGATCTTTTGCCGCCTTAACACTCCATCTCTGACTGTCTTAGGCTACTTCTTTCCAGTTATCTACAGGCAGCTCTATCGCATCTTTGTTGATCCTTTCTATCAATTTGCGTTTTAGTCTTCCACGTGGTCTTTTGCCTTCTATTGAGGCATTCATTGTCCCAGATGGATTAGTATGAGCTACCTGCCCCGTCCATCTTCTTGTCCGTGCCTTCACCTCATGGAATATCAATTGGCCAGTTTCTGTAAACAGTTCTTTATTGGTCTTTCTTCTCCATGTGTTAGTACTCTGATTGCAGATTGCTCCGGTTATCGTGAGGAGGATTTTCCTCTCAAATATTTTAATACTTTTTTTTATATGTAGCCTGGTTAGGGCCCAGGTCTCAAAGCCAAATATTAGAACTGGTTTGTCATTGTACATCTTTAATTTGAGATTACTTGGGATTTTCGGGATTTATACCTTTGAAAAGGAGGCATACAAACACACACAAACACAAACACACACACTGTTGGGGCCAGGGGTACTTCAAAATCGAAGTACAGATCTTTCCCCGGTGCGTTTCCTCAATGGTGGGAAAATTCGAGAAAAATTAAAAAACGTTGGAAAGAAGGAGAAAAAAAAATTAGTGAATAATGTGACCTATAAAACATTAGAGAAAAAATAAAAATGCATGCAAAGAAAATAATTAAAAAATAGAATATTCAATAAATCAAATAATGGAAAAATGAAAATCCCCTTTTGAATGCTCACAATTTATTGAGATAAAAAAAATCTATTATGTCAAGAGTTAAATAAAATATTGTGGTAAAATTGCGATATAAATAAAACATAATTATAATATGCAGAGAAAATAAAACCAGATTAACCATTAATAGCCAAATATAAATAAAACCAACTTCTAAATTATAGTAAACCAGGGAAAAAATATGTCTGTGGTTAAACGGTGGAGAGAAGAATATCCCAAATTGAGGCTTTATTTCCAAAGAGGTAGTTACCTGAAGTTCAGCTTTTCGAGGTGGGGGGAATCGATATGCAATATCGATGTGCTGATCAATGACTCGAGATGATACAGCTGGAACCATCTCAAAATGGCGCAGGTGATGGTGACAATGAGCCTGGAAACTTGGTGAAAATGGTGGGGGTAGACTTCTGCTCCCTACGAAGTTGCACCAGGGACTTCCGAAAAAAACAACAGGGATTACATAGCCGGTGGGTTTGTGTTAACTGGAGCGCTGGTGGGAAGGTGAGAAATGTTGTCCACTACGTGGACACAATAACAAGGCCCACTCCAGACTGCTTAAGACTGCATCCCGGACCGTATTATGGCATTATGTGTCTAATCCCTAGAGACCGGGTAATACTAAAAATGCCGGGTGGTGCATATTAAATAAGCGATAATACATCGCAAACGGAAGCAGATAAACATAATAATATAAAACTGTAACTAACTATTTTTTTGGAACCCAATTGTCCTCAAATTTACAAAAAATAAAAATAAACATTTTTATTGTTTAAACATTGAAAAGAGGTAAATGTGAGAGAAAATAATAATGAAAAAATTAAGAAAATAAGCTTATGCGGCGTTAACATACACAACATATATATATATATATATATATATATATAATATATATATATATATATTCATACTTATGAGAGAGATGGAGAGAGAGAGAGAGAGAGGTTAAAGAAAAAAAAAATAGGTCTATAATTCTATATGTTCATACAAATCATAAATATAGACTAACACCTTTTCATAAACAGTATAATGATGTAAGTATATCAATAGCAATGGTTGGAATCAAAGCTTTGTACCACCTTAGCTGTCAGATTTAACACCAAAGCTCTTGTAATATAGATGTCTTAAGCACAATAATAACTGTCAGGTTGCTGGTTCATTTATGATGGAACAGATTGCTATTTGTCTGGTATATATCAATCAACATTATTCTCAATTTACTTCAATAAAGCGTTTAATTATTTTGTATAATTTTTGTATCTATTATCTTTTTAGTTACAACACATGTTTTGTTTTATTCGATTGTTGTTTTCTTTCATAGTTTTAAGAACTTCATTTTACCTAAAACAGTAACCGAATCACAAGAACACAGCGAAGGAACTAGTACTGTAATACGGCAAAAGAAATAAGCTTCCATTTGAAGATAAAACTCTACTTTGAAAAAGATGATTTCCGAATCCTTCAATTCTAAGAAATTAATCGAATATAACAAAATAGTTTGTCTCAAGAAACAAGATTGTATACTTTTAGGAAATTTGACCCAAGGTACTAGACCATTAAAAATCACATTTCCAAAATGCTTGAAATTCATTTTACATAATATTTATAAAAAAAAAAAAAAATAATAATAAGTTTACTTTGATGAGTAATCAAAAATTAAAATTTCTGGGAATGGAAGATAAATTAATTCATGCAAAAATAACCCATCAAACATTAGCAGATGTATTTTTTTTTAAAAATCTTTTTATTGAGAAATAATACATTTTGCTACATTTAAGGGCACTGAGTACTAAAGCTGAGTGAGGCCCATTCATACTATATATAATGCAATAAATAATAAAAATATATATCTATATAACAAAGGTAAAAACTATAAAACTAAAGAAATGTAACTTGAAATCAAATAAAAAATGAATAAAAAATAATAAAAAATACAGAAATTGGTAGAAAATTAAATAAGCCATAATTAAAACAAATAAATATATAAAAAAGAAAAACATTCATACTTAATATATAAAAAAGAAAAGCATTCATACTTAATTTGCATTATTTACAATAAGCCAAGAGAGCTCCGAGTCCAGCCCTTTCCTCCACTTCTGAAGGACAAAGCGAGACCCTAAGAGAACCCAGCGCTTCTCTCTCAGCCGCGTCACCGGCAGGAGTCCAGTGGAAACTGAGAGAGGGCACTAAAGCAACAGACGCTCATGACGTGAGTGGAGAGGCTGGCCATTGCCAGAACTCCAGTGACAGTCTTTACAAAAGGTCTCGAGGCCACTGCCGTTTCAACCTTCGAGGAAGGTTGTAGGGGTGACCGGAGCTGGATAAGGATTGTCCTAAGGAGTTAGGGTGGTGGATTAGGTTCAGATGAAAATTTGGGAATCGAGATGGAATAACGTCAAGGACATAAGGGATGTAAAGGTCATGATGTAGGGTTTTGTTTGTAACATAATAAGGAGCATTGACTATTATACGGAGGACTTTAGACTAAAAGGATTGGATGCGTTTGATGTTAGAAAATTTAGTTGTCCCCCACAGTTCAAGTCCTTAGGTCCAGATGGGTTTGAGTATGGTCTTGTATATTAATAGTTTGTTTTCTATTGAGAGATTGGATTTTCTGTTAAGTAGTCTGTATAGCTGGCCAAATCGTCGGTTAAGTTTTTGTCTTTTAAGTCTAGTATGTGGATTCCAAGTTAGTCTTTTGTTTAAAAGGAATCCAAGATACCGAACTGTGTCTGAGACGGGGAGAGGTACAGAGTTGAAAAGGATATGTGAACAGGATCTGCGTCGGAGGGTAAAGGTGACATGCTTCCATTTGGATTCATTTATCTTAATGCGCCAATTGTTGCACCATTGCTCAATTAGGGAGAGCAGATAATATAAATTAATTTTTTCTTCATTGTATATAGTATACGCGATGAAAACTGAGGTTATTATTATATTGAGGTTATTCTGAACCTATACTGAAGAGATTATTATAGGTTCCAGTTCTATTCTTAAATCCATCTCCTTCCTTCCTCCTTTAGTCATCAAAGATCATCCTGTCACATTCAGTTTCTCTGTTAAAAACCTAGGAATCACCATAGACGAAAATCTCTCCTGGAAATCCCATATCGCCCTTATCTCCCGTAAGTTAATAGGTACCCTTAAGCTATTTCATCGCTCCCGCCACTTTTTTTTTTCTTTTTTTCCTGTTCTTCCCAACCTTTTAGGCTATACTGGATTTTCCCGGACCAGATTGTGAGGGTGGGGAATTTAAAATCCCTTCTGGCATCGGGACGCGAACTCGTGACTATTTTCATTTCATAGAACCATATATCCGGTTGCCGGGCAACGGCGGTGCAGTAAACACGCGTTAGCCCATTCGGCCACCCTGCCCTCATCGCTCCAGCCACCTACTCCCACAACCCATTTGCAAGTTCCTTGTATCCTCTCTTATTTTCCTCCACTTTGACTACAGCTGTGTGGTGTACGGAGGCATCCCGATGGTACTCGAGGATAGATTGAAGCGACTCATGAATTAGTGCTTAAGATTTGTCTTCGGTACATCGAGGCGGTCTCATGTGTCCCACCTTTACAGCGAGTTAAAGTGGCTCTTCCCTTCTTTCCGCAGATAATATTTCCTTGGATCTTTCCTATTCCAAACAATCAATACCAGACACCGTTCCTACATCTACAGTTTAAACCCGTGGTCCACTCCCAGAAAACAATATCCCGTGTTTCCGACCTTTATATCCTTTTCCATAAAACTAAGACGTTTGAATATTCGTTTATTGCCCGATCCTCAGCCTTCTGGAATTCCTTGCCATCTTATATCCCCCATGCCTCTTCCTTGTCCTCATTTAAATATCATCTCTACCAATTCCTTCTCACATCCCAAAATGACGTTATACAATAAAATAAATATTGCGAAACAGATTTTGACTGAGGTGAATGGTTGTTAAAATTGATTGAGTTTTAATTTTAAAAACCAACTCATGCTAATTTTTTTTTATTTAAATAATGTTTTTTTTATTTCGTTTTTTTCTCAAAATGGTGATATTTTTACTTGTTTTAATATAATTCCACTGAAGATACTGTATATATTCTTTAATATTGACCAATGTAATTTTTGGACAGATGTAGTTTTTATTTTATTTTTTGTCCATATCTGTTATTCATAAGGGATCTTGTCCCAGAATAAAGTTTACTTTTTATCTATCTATCTATCTACAAAAAAAAATTGTGAACATTAATTATTTTTTTCAAGCCATTTAAGCAGTCTTGCATTAATATGATATTTGTTGACACCAACCTTATATATAGTTAAGATGCCTATGGGTAATGTTTACTTGTAATTATGACTTTGAAAACACCAATAAAAAGAAGAAAGATAAAACTTTGTTTTGATTTAGAATAACGCTAGCCAGACTAAAATCTTTCAAAATGGCTTTATCGTATGTCACTTACCACAATGACCTCGTGCACTAAAACATCTTGGCCACAATACTTAGGTTATGCACAAGATTCTATCCTCCCTGAGTAATGCAAATGAGCAAAGAACTATTGATCTTGAGTCGGGGCACGTCCGATCTGTTACTGCATTGTCATTCAGCTATTATATAGTGGTCCGCCCGCCTCCCGAATCCTAATGAGGCCCTAGCACTTAGCCGTGATGGGGGCACTCTCCGCTCATGCGTCTCTAATTAATATCCCACTGTCTCAAGATTTAGCAAGCACACATTGTCTCTTCTTGGTTATCATTCCTATAACCATATCGTCTTCATTTGATATCTCGTGAGACTCCAATCCTTTTTTTTTTATTTTTAAGGATTTTAATTTGTACAGGAGGGCTCCTCTAAACTATCTAGTAAGGGAAAAATATATTCTTCCAATTTTTAATGCTTCCCATCTTGAAAATAATTCTGACTATTATGATGTAACGATCCACTGGCTTTAGTTGAACTAACAATTGGCATCAATGCAGCTTCTGGTAGATGCTTAATGTGTTATGATGCTAAGCAATCAGCACCCATTTTAAATGGATGATATATGCCCCTTGTATGCAAATCTATTAATAGGTTATTAATTTTGTTAAGGTTATGATTGGGATATAAACAAAATTTGTGAATTCTCCTACATGTTTGAACTAACAACCATTTTATTTATTTTTAAAATTCCAAAGAAAAATAAAAAGGACGGGTTGCTGGATTATTTTATTATAAATGCTTATAATAATAATATACACTATATTAAATCCTGGATGTTAAGTGAATGAGTATAGTGTAAATTTGTTTTCTGGGTCGGTAAAGAAATATTCTCGTTGCTGCCAGAAAGTGTTGCTTTAAACGGACGATGAGATTAAGGCAGATGGCGAAAGTTGATGGATAATAGTTTAATTGTATATTAAATGAAATTTAAAAATATCTTCATTGAGACAGCACTCAATGTCTGTCTACTTGTTTGTGGTACTGTACAGATTTGTATTGGTTGATTAGTTTTGCACAAAGAACTAAACACGACACCAAAACATTATAACCTCCTTTTTGTGTTTCAGAAATTATCACCACTTTAAAATGTACTATATTTAAGACATTCTTACGACTGAGCTTGATTTTTATGTTTCTCAAAAAATTTTTGACTTCATCGCATTTAAGATGTATACAATACTTCTATCCTTTATTCATTATAAAAGAGATTTGAAATACTTGCGTTGCATGAATACCCCTCATATCTATTTTCTTATATTAGCACATCATGAACTCGTTGAAAATCATGTTAAAATGGTTTATTATTTTTTCTTCAATTTTTCATCCGCACCTGATACCTTTCATGGTAGTGACAACTAGCAGATTTGTTGTTAAGTAGAAAATAGCATGATAGGCATGACGAAGAATGGAGCCCAGCAGCACGTCTTCCCTAGTCTGTTTACATCCTAAAATCAGGAAAGTAGATCTCTCATCCAGCTCCTTTTCATTCGCCTCCTGATGAGCATTACAGCCGTGGCCATGTCGTTGATAAATCCATTGTGATGTCGGTGTAGTTTAAGATGAAATTGGGAGTAAAGAGTACGTATGTGCTGGTCAATGGTTGGTTCTTTTAGGTCGGTATCTAAAGTCTTGTTGTTAACATTCCAGGGAGCTGCAGTTATTAGTCTTAAAATTTTAGAATGAAATTTCTAAATATTTAAATATCAAATGTCAAATTAACTTCCCTACCATATAGGCGAAAATAAATAAGTGGTGTTTAATAATATTGTCCTTTTTTTTTTCTTTCTTTCCTTCCTCACCTTTTAGACTTAACGGAGATTTCCCAGAACAGGGGGAGAGAGCAGGGTTTATACCTGCGTTAAAAGGAATTGGGAAGCGAACTTGTAATTATTTTGTCGTCTATAACTTCGGTTGTAAGGTTCCTTAAAAAAAATAAATAAAATCCTGTATAAGAATACTTTTATTGAGACCACTGGGCTAAATTTTTTGAGGTTTGGTATTGATGTCGGAGGTCATCCAAATTTTTAACATTTTAAGTTTTTGGACCCACAACTAAATTAACATTTTTAAAAATCATAATTTAAAAAAAATGTTTATCGAGTCAATAACTCAAAGTTAAACGTAATATGGTTTAGGAAAACTATAAGTTTCTGACAAATACTAAACCACCGACTAGAAATAAAAATGACAAGGAATCTTAGAATGAATCTGGGACACTGGGTGAAACAATGACGATACTAACGCCCGCAAGGCAGTTTGTCCATGTCGGTTGGGTAGATCTTGCGCCGGGAACATTCTGTACTTGGGATGAATACATTTCTTGATTTCATGTGTGATAAATATTCAGGACGCAGTATTTTTTTTTTATTTAATTTTTTATTTGTGCCAACGTTTCAACCCAAACATCTGAGTCATCTTCGGGGCTGAAAATTTTAAAATACAATCAGAGATATAATATTATACGACCGATAATGGTAAATAATAAACTATAGTGATTGATGGTACATGAATCTTAACTAATATTACAATACATATATTGAAAATGAAACATGTAAATAATCCATTTATACAAATTTGTAATACTTTACAAACCGTGTATACTTACTAACCGTGGTTTGAGTACTAAGTGTGTTCAAGTATTGACACATTTGATAGGTAATTAAAAAGGTCAGCGAGGAGAGAGGATTTCCCAGTTGTCATTTTTCAGATAGCAAAAGGTAGGTAAACATAGTCAGAGGGAAAGGGAGGTAACATTTCTGTTTTCCTCCTTCCTTTCCCTCTGACTATGTTTACCAACATTATTTTTAATTTTTAGTTTATATAACTATTTACATTTTATGCCCTCGGGCAGTGGAAGGAATTTATTACATGTTTATATTGTATTATTGTATACTATATATGTAATTGTTTCAATAAACTTTTTGGAGGGTAAGAAAAAAAAAAAAAAAAAAAAAACTATTTACATGTTTCATTTTTAATATGTGTATCGTAATATTAGTTAAGATGCATGTACCATCAATCACTATAGTTTATAATTTACCATTATCGGTCGTATAATATTATATCTCTGATTGTATTTTAACATTTTCAGCCCTGAAGATGACCCACATGTTTGGGTTGAAACGTTGGTACAAATAAAATATATATATATTTTTTTAAAGTCTGCGGCCTGAATATTTATCACCCATGTAGAAAAGTCGGCTATCTTCCTTCAATATTTATTGATTTCATTAGAAGGGAAATCATTTGTCTGTTAAGGTCCCCTAACACGGTCAATATTATTGAGCCAATATTATTGAAGTAATATAATTGAAGGCAATTTACCTCACAGAGGAGTTTCCAAAGCGGAAATCTTTTCTTTTTTAGGAAATGAATATACTATCACTTTAATTCCCTTGGCTTTAGCACTAAAAATAATTTAATATTTAAAAAAAAGTTTAATGATGATGAAATTGTTATTAAATTTTGTATAAAAATCAGGTTTTATTTTCATGGCATATTTTCTAATTTATTTATGAGTGTTTCATCTCTCTCACAGATTCTCATTCTCGAGGGATCCAGTCACAGAATAGTTTTTCCCCTCACAGGGATGTCCAGGAAGAGTTTGCATGGTGCAAGTTCCGCTAACCACACCACCCAAAACCACAGCAAATGTGATTAAATATTACCAACAGTATTGCTGAAGAAGAGAAGAGCAATAAACTTTCTTGCGTTGGGAATGCTGGTGAGTCATATGACATGACATCGTCCTTGGGAAGAAGGAAACCACTACTGTTTTCCTATGTATCTATACGTTGTAGAAAATTAAAGCTCGAAATGTAAAGGTATTAACCTTGGAAGAGAGTGGCTCAACGGGCCTATTATTCTTAACACACAGGCAACCAGATGATAAACCGAAGTTCAGAAAGTATTATGGAATAATTATGAGTTCACATACCATAGTAGTGAGAAAAAGAATCGGCTTTAAAATCGGACATTGATCCCCCACCCTCTCCCCTGGCCCGAGAAAATCCCTGAGGTAGAGTGGACAAAATAACAAAATATGAGTTCCTAATATCCTTATTCACTATAAAGCATGGTTATTTCAATTCGTAATTTAATTTTTTTGTTTTTAGATTATTAGAATCTCGATGTAGAATGTGTAATTCTGTGGTTGAGCTTAAAACAAAGTATAAGGATAATCATTATTTTTCCTTAGTTGTCGATAAAGAACCTAAGTCATTTTGTGCTGTTATAAAACTACAGATCATTGGTAATTTTAGAAATACATTTGAAACTTTTTTAACTTTCTTTATTGAATATTAATACATTCTGCCACATTGAAGGGCATTAATATTAAGGCTACATGATTTATTCGCACAATATGTACATACAATTAATAACAATAATAAAGAAAAAGAAATAAAAATAAAATAAAATAAGTAAATTGGTTTGCCTGTGTACAAAAAAAATAATGAAATAATAGATAAAAGCTAGATGAAATTAAAGTAAATAAATCACATTCACACCTATGTACAATATTTACATTCACCCAGGGGACTCTGAGTCATGCCTTATTCCCCGTGGTGGAAGCCAAGGCAGGACTCCAGGAGATCCCAGTGCTTCTCTCTCAGCCGCGTCACTGTTAACATTTGAAACTGTTCCGTCAAATGATAGCCAAGAAGCTCTATTCACGCACTAACCAGATCGGGTAAAATATATTTATTATATTTATATATAATATTTATCTGGCCCAAGTGGGAATCAAACTCCAAAGTTTAGTTAGAATTGTATTCGTTCATCCTTGCCACAAATGCTCAAACCTGACGTCCTCTAAATATATTGTTTTTATCATGTTTTCTTTTCTATTTTTTTTTTTTTTTTTTTGTTTGAGGTGGAGGATAATTTTATTATCTTTCGAATAAGCACGATAATAAAGTCCTATACTTTGTGAGTAAATCGGAAATAAAAGCCTTAATTATTCCTGACTTTTTTACCAACTTCTTTTTGAAGATATAGTCCTGTTTTTTGTTCAGAATAAATTTTATTTTCTATTCTATAGTTACAATTTATTGAGTCCAAATACTTAAACGTACTTCATATAACCTACAAAAGTACAGGATTTATTTATTAAATATAATTAATCTATAGCCTATTTTACCAAACATAGCAAAGGCGTTCTAATATCTTCTTATAGCGGGTTGGGTTCGGAAGGAAGTTGAGGACCCTCTTTTTGGGGTGGCTGTGCGCTTTGAGCCTGAGATTGATGATGACACGGCTTCCTCTTCTTTACCACTTCGGCTCCCTACCGCCTTCCAAACGCTCCTTATTAAAATAGGAATAATTTGGAGATATGATGCCGAATACTTAATACCTTAACTTGAATACAAATAGAATTCGTACTTCCTCAAAGTTAAAATAAAATGATGCAGTGCTAGCCCAATTCCAGACTCATACTTACTATCAGCTATTATCTTTAATTTTGTGATATTCATTAAAAACCCATTATTATAAAATGCAATAAGGATAGCTATTAATTTTGCTTGAATAGACCAACCATGGCAATGATCATTGATTTTTGGTTTATTATTTACAATAATGAACCATTGTAACCAATCAAGAAACAAAATCAAAACTCCTGCCCCTATTAAAATTTGAGGTTTTACTTTTCAAACTTCGTAAACTACGAAAAAAAAAATGAGTAGAGGTCTGTATGTTTGTTTATATATCCTACTTCTCCGACTTGGTCTAGAAGTCAACGAGAGGAAAACTAAGTATATGAGAGTTGGCGGTGAGGTTGATCTGAACTCTCCATTTGAGGTAGGTTCTTTTAAGTTTGAGAGAGTGAAAAGTTTTATATACCTTGGGTCTGAAATCAATAGCAAGAATGACATGGCTCAAGAAATACAAAGAAGGATCACGGCTGCCAATAGATGTGTCTTTGGACTTGGCCGACACTTAAGAAGTAGGTACCTCTCAAAGAAGACCAAGCTGATCATATACAAGACCCTTGTTCGGCCTGTTTTGACATATGGCTCAGAGGCTTGGACGATGACCAAAAGGGATGAGATGAAGCTGAGTGTCTTTGAGCGAGGAGTCCTCAGAAGGATTTATGGTCCAGTAAAGGAGGGTGATGTCTGGAGGAAAAGAAAAAATAGGGAGCTCAGTTCTCTCTATGCAGACATCGACGTAGTCACGTATATTAAACTGGCCAGACTAAGGTGGGCAGGGCATGTGGCCAGAATGCGAAAAAAGTTTGAATTCCGATTTACTCACAAAGAAGATAATTTATTATTGTGCTTGTTTGAAAGATGGTAAAATTACTCTTTAAAAAAATAATTAAATGAATAATGGATATCGGACTACTTATTGCACTGATATGGTTCAACTTTTTGCATATGCTCAAATGGAAATTCTTATCCTTTTTTCTTTTTTTTAACTGTAATCCTTTTTTTTTTCTACGTAAGAAATTCTGATTTTTTTTTAAATAATAATTTATTATTCAGCAATTATTTTTATTTTTCTATAAAAGGGATTATTAAAACGTCTCAAGGAGACATTTATTATTTTTTCGGATAATCACTTAGAAATAAATCAGTGTAAAATGCCTCACACATTTGATTTGTAAATGTTTATAAAAAAGAAACGATTGTGTAATAAATCACATACACTTTATTTTTATGTTAAATATAAATTTTATTTTGAAACTTGTCCATAATTTTTTTATGCTCATTTAAAATATTTTTAGACAAGAGATTTCTATCGTTTACAATAAAAAGCTAGGCTCCCTTTCGGTAAATATTATCAGGGATTCTCCCTCCCCCCCCCTCTTCTCCCACACTCTCTCCGAATGCTATGTTTCAGTCTTCCTCTCCTTAACAAATAATTTTTTTTTTCCCCCTCCCTAAAAACGGTTCAAGAAATTGTATAACCGGAAATAATTGTTATTTAGTATTTCTCCATATTTTCCAGTTAAAAAATTACTATTAATTGAATCTTCTTAAGAACATGTTTCTTTCCAAAAATTCATAAATCACTAAACATTTTCATTTCCCAAAGATTGTAATAGAGCAACTAGTGCCAGGCGCTTGTTGAAAATAATCATTTAACGTAATTGTTTTATATTTCCAGGTTGTGTTCCAATCGTTGTAATCAATTAAAACTAAATGTTTTATTGAATACAAATATTATTAGCGCTAGTTACAATTATTAATTGAATAATTAAATAACGTTAGATAGATATTAAATAACGTTGTTAAATAAATAAACGCTAATTTTATTATTTAACAAATAATAAAAATAGTTTAAAAAAAAATAAAAGAAATAAATTTTGTAAATGATTGAATTAATGCTAATAGAAATGGAATAAAATATTGAATAATAATTTAAAATTATATTCCGTTTTTACCTATTTTATTTATTTATACGTAATTATTTTTTTAACTGTTGCAGGTATTTTTAACATTATTCGCAATCACATTCGTTCCACTGACTGATGCAAGATAGAATTCATTTCACAGGTAAGCTTCAATACAGCATAAAAACTAACAATAAAAAATTTAAATCCATAAATGATAGAATAAAAGCTTTTATTATCGTCCATAAAATTTTGAAGTACGTTGCCTAGCACTTCACCAATGAAATTTAGAATATCAGGCATTTTAAGATTTTATATCGGGCTTTTTTAATGCTTTTTGTTATCAAGCACTCATATATCATCTTGATTAAAAAGTACATATCCCACTTACAAATCCTTCCTGCTAGACTTTGTAAAATATGGAAGCAGATAAATTGACTGTTCTTAAACAAAAAGTTTATACATTTTTTTATTTGTTAAGTAATATACATAATATATATATATTTATAAAATTAATTTAATATTTAATAAAAGATATAAAATACTTTTTCCATACAAAGTATTTAAATATATATATATATATATTGTGAAAAATGGGCTCTGACCGGCACTTCAGAAAGCACAATTAACAGTTGACAGATTTAGAAAGTCCAGTGCATGATAACCGGAGCTATTTGGAATCTGAACAGTAAACAATGAAGGAAAAGGAGCAAAAGAGACTCCTAGAAGAAACTAGTCAATCAATATCTCTTGATACGATAATGCAAGGAATTTAAGATGGGCTAGGCGCACACAAATGTATATATATATATATATATATATATATATATATATGTTGACCATTAAAATTTACAAAATTTCAGTATTTGTTAACACTCTATCATTTCCTGAAAGACTACATTTCTATTTTGAGCTAGACTCTGCACTTTGTAAATTTTATGGCATTTCATTCACGAATTTCGTCTGTTGGCGCGTTAGCTATGTATTCAAAAGTTCTTTACAATTTAGCCGAAATTTTTAGGAATGGTACGGTTTAGCACACACATATTACTCCGAGTAGGCGTTTGAATATTTTGAAGTGTTATACTATCTCAGCCGTTGTGTTTCTTGGCCATCCATGTGTCTGCTAATATTTGTAGCAGCTTTTTCAGTTCGACTAATGGCTTATTATTGATACTTTGACAGGTTCAATCAAATTATATCAACTAGTAATGAATACTTCTTTTTGAGTTTTTTACCTTTAAAATTAAATGTAATCAACGTTTCAATTTCAATGTTATGAATACACTCCACAGTGCAACAAGGATTCCGATTGGTTGATATTTGATATTACTTTAGCCCTGCAAAGCAAAAAAATACTAGGTGGTTTTCTGGACATTGCAAAATCAATCTTTCTGCTTTTCAATCTTAAAACCCCTCTGCCCAGTCTTTAGACACATTCCTTCGCTCCTACCTCTGTGTGATCACACCTTTTTAGTTATTTGGTGCAAAATTTTGCGATTGCTGTCCATTTGAGGTAAGTGTTCCTCAAGGTATCGTTTTGGGTCGCGTCGTTTACAACCTCTTTACCGCCGACATCGCTGTCCATTCCTACACCTTCTTGTCAACAGATGCTGATAACACTGCTGCCCAATCATCTAACTCAGGTCCTGAAATAGCATTCTTAAATCCACAAAAGTGCCTCTCCCTGATAGAGCCACAAAATTGACACAAAATTATTGATCTACAAGACAATCCTCTAACCTACTTGCACCTTAGAATTAGAACTGTGAGGGAGAGCGAAATTTCCTAATATCAAACTTATTCAATCCCTGCGGTCCAAAGTCTTTGAACAAGAGTCGATGTTCCGTTCTATGCAACCTTAAACCATACACCGTGGTCTTAAAATTCCAATTTTTCTTGACCTAATTCCAGAAAACTTTTATAAATTGCGTCAGAGCCATACGTATTATTCAAATCCCCTTACACAATCTCTATCTAACACCACTGATCTCTATAACGATCAAAGAAGATTAAAACCGCAGTGGATCCGCGACCTTTTGTATTACGTTTATATTGGAGTTCTGGCAATGTCCAGATTCTCAACTCAAGATACGAGGGTCAGCACGAGAAAAAAAACCAGCACAAGAAGTAAATATTTATGTAAAACAACTGTTCGTTTCGGATTTTTCATTTTATACAAGTATATAATTTAAATAAATAGTATATAAGCTGGAACCTGTAATGCAACTAATTCAATTAACTAGATGGGTTGATTAATCAGAGAGCTGATGTGAGGGGTTGAGGCAAGTTGGCGACCACTCAGTTGACAACCTCCGTCCATACTAATTTCAGTCCGATGGCTAGCTCAGCTGTGCTCACTAACGACCTCCTGGATTATATTCAAATCACAAAGCCCTATAGTCCCTTCCTTCCTGCCCCCTCCCCTCCCCAGCTTTTTGTCGAGCGGGTCAGTTATTTGCAATCATTCAATTACATGGATCCCTCTTGTTGAAAATTAGTGGAATAAAATATTTAAAAAAAACTAAATTTTACTTTTATTTTTTATTTTCACCTTTTATTTTGTTACTGATTTATGTATATATAATACATGACAAATATGGGATATATCCATGTCAATTCATAAAATGTAAATTAAAAAATTAGGAACCATTTTTTCATCCCAAAAAGTTACACGAATAAAAATACTTTTTTTATAAACAATAAGAAACTTTTAGTTTGTAATATCCCACATATGTATGTTACATTTCGGCCTTTTAAGGCATTTTCTAACATATCTTTTTAAACTGTTTACCACCTGTACTATACATATTTTATTTTTGTATAAAGTGTTTCTCAGTGGAAAAAATCTTCCTTTTGTCAGTTAACATTAATGGCGGATTTTTTAATAAAATATTATTACTAAAAAAAAAAAAATCGCCAAAAATGTTGAATGACGAAAAGAAGATTTTGAACACCGAGGAAAACAAGGTAGATTAAAAAAAATAATAATAATAACAAGACCAAAAATAAAAGATATATAGTATGACTGGTAAACAGTTTATTTATTTTTTTATAATATAATATTATTATAATGTCCTTTGAGACAAATTGTAATATTTTTCTATAAACAAGTTATATATATATATATATATATATATATATATAATATATATATATATATATATATATATATATATAGTCGAAATAGTTTTCTTATCTTATATATATATATATAAGATAAGAAAAAATGTTCAACTATTTTGACGGAAAAAAAGAAAGACGGAGAAAAAATCGGCGTTTTAACTTCATTTATCCACCCATACCTGTCATAAGCAATTACAATTAGAAAGTCTGTTGTCGGTAAGAGAACAGGTAGTGGCTTGATAGGCATGATGGAGAGGAGTGACCAGCGACATCAGTTCCTGTCCTGATTTATCATATTTTTATACGAGGAAATCTCTCATCCAGCTCCTTTTGAGCCTCCTGAGTGTGTTTTCGGGAAAGCTAAATGTAGCCATACTTCGTATGTCTATGTAACATATTGTGAAATCTCTTGTAGTCTGTTCGTATATAATCGTAACTGTTGGCATTTAAAGGTCTTTTTGTAATGTAATATTTGTGACGTACCATGGAGGTTTGGTTTTGGACTGAAAAGTTTGTAGTTTTCTTATGTTGGTGGTTTTGGCTGTTACGTAAATTTTGAAGCGTAGGTCCAGATGGGCCTAAGTAGATAATTGAAAGTGCTCAGTTTTTGTTTTAACTTTAATTTTGAGCGTCTGAAGGGAATATAACAGTCGTAGTCTAAGATTTAAAGTTTTTCTTTTTTTTTTTTTTTTTGTTGATATGTGGGCCCCATGTCATTCTTCTGTTGAATGTCAATCCAAGATATTGTATTTTATCTGTTTGAGGAATTTCGGCATTGTCAAGGTGAATAGAATGTAAACATTATCAATATGGACAAAAAATTAATACAAAATTGTATTATAGGTAATAAGCAGTTCATAAAGATATGTTTGAAAATGGCCAAAGAGACCGAAACTTTACATAACCACTGTGTGAAAAACTAAATAAATTTTTTTTATTGTTGATAAAAAAGTTGTATTGTTTATGTATCTTTTTGGGATAAAAAAGTTTCCTAATTTTTAATTATTGGTTAGTTAGCAATTATCAAATAATATTTTATATTATTTATCTTTAATTACTTTTTCCGAGGAAATAAAGCTGGACAACCTCAATAAATGGAGGACATACCACTACACACAAAACGTAGAAGAAAGAACTAAAATTAAATTTTTATCTTAAAACTGAAATATTTTTTTACAGGATATGGAACAGCAAGAAGCTATTTCTTTCGTTTTAAGTTAACTGACAAATTAAATTAGCAAACTTAACGGATTAGTGAACAAACATACGATCAACTTTTATATAACTGTACGGTTCAGGTACTACATGTTCCTCTTTTCCGTCTGGGAATTCATCCGTTGTTAGTATCATTTTTTTCTCTTTAGATCTTCATCCGCACTATTAAATAGTATTATTCACACTATTTTAATTTTAGTATAATCATTTGATAGAGAGCTATAATAGCTATCCATTGTAAATAGATGTTTCTGTTTCTAACAAAATATAAGAACATAACTGTAGTAGGAAGTAAAAGGTACCAAATTAAAATCACTTCGCATGCCTGTAACTTTTTTCCAGTGATATTCAGTAGGCTGATCTCAAAACCGTACTGATGTATTATTACATAAAACATATTAGAATTCACGAACAAATTTTAACTCTTAATGTTAAATATAACAAAATTATGTTTAAAAAAGTGATATTGTTCTATTCATTATTAAATGACGAATAATATTAATAAATTAGTTCAGGTTAGGCATCCGAGCGGTAGAAGAGGAATTAAATTAATGTTATCTGGTTTGGTTTTCAAGTACAGCTGCCTTATTACGAAATAAAATATACTCTTGCTAACATGAAAAATGCAAGGAAAATCACAATGAGGGAGAACCACCAACACTGGAATAAGAGAAATGTTGAAACAACATCAAAACGCTTATACATATGCAAGCGGCATATTCAGCTTTAGTAGAGGAGTTGAGTTGGCTGTGCTATTCAAATTATTCCAGAATACAGACACGTATTGACCGGGTTAATTATCTCTTCTCCGGAAGACAAGTTAGTTCGGATTAGGTATACATCTTTCACTTATGTTGTTATATATAATCTAGGGAGATAAATTATATTGGTCTTTAGATTTTTATAGTACCACTTTCATTAGAAAATATTTATTTATCATCTTGGGATCCGACATTTTGGTCTTCTGATCGATCTTAGAGAACAATTCATTCTAGTTATTGCTATTTATAATACGTATCATTTAAAAATTTCTTCAACCACTATCTCATTGGGTTATTAAAGTGCTATTTAAATATATGTTCGAAAATAACACCATAGACTGCTAATCATTTTAGGCTTCATCTTCAAGAGGGACATTTCCTTTCTCTCCTCATTGATATATCGGATAAGTTCATCCCGTGTGTCTACTTTTTCTTTAGAAATTTAGAATCCAAATGCACTTTCAGCACGATGGAGCTGCAGCTCATGTAATGTATCATATATATGGGAGGTTTTCAAATCGTTAGATATTGTCGCGATGGTCCAATTTTTTAGCTTAAAATATCTCCAAACCAGTAATGAATTATTGTTGTAGACAGTAACGTATGGACTATAGTTTACAAAATATGAAGTATACAAAATACAAGTAAAATCTTCTCTGCAGCATCCTTGTTGATTTTATGTATTTATCAGAATTTTTTACTTTAAACATGGTATTTTGCTTTAAAGCGTTCGTTGTTTTGTATAAACTTCCTAATGCATTGATCCTAGATATATTTTCTGTCTTTAATTGGTTATTGTATCTTCTCCTCTATTCGTCATTACTTTTTTTTTATTTAGAAAAAATACATTTTGCCTCAATTAAGGGCATTGAGTATTTAGGATGAATGAAATACAAACATACCATATATACAGTAAAAGAAAAACAAGATTATAACAAAATAAAATAAAACTTGGAGTAACAGAATAAATCGATCATAATACAACATTAAATAAATAAAAACACGTTCATACTTATTTACAATATTTACAGTCAGCCGAGGGAGCTCCGAGTCAGGCCTTTTCCCCCACGTGTGGAGGATAAGGCAAGAATCTAAGGGATCCCTGCGCCTCTCTCTCAGCTGCATCACTGGGATGGGAATCCAGTGGAGACTAAGAGAGGGCACTAAAGCCACATACGCTCATGACTTGAGTGGAGAAGCTGGCCATCACCAGGACTCCAATGACGTCTTTACAAAAGATCTCGAGGCCACTGCCGCTTCAACCTTCGAAGAGGATCGTAGGGATGACTGGAACTGGATAAGGATTGTGCTAAGGGATTAGGATGATGGATTAGGTTCTGATGAAAATTTGAAAATCGGGATGGAATAACGTCAAGGACATAAGGTATGTCAAGGTCATGGTGTAAGGTTTTGTTCGTAACATAATAAGGAGCATTGACTATTATACGGAGGACTTAAGACTGGAAGGATTGGATGCGTTTGATGTGCGAAAATTTAGTTGTCCCCCACAGATTCGTCATTACTATGCTCCTAGATCTCACCGGTTATATAATGGATTATTTTTTTCTCAAATCTTTCAATAATTTTTTTTTTGTTTTGGTTTGGCTGCGGATAGCGCAGTCATATATAAGAACTGGCTTTATCAATGTATTGATAAGTGATTCGGAACCAACTTTGTATTTTTCAATGTTTGTTTGTTTTGATGATGGATACAAAGCTACCGTAACTTGGTGCAGCATGGATCAAAACCGAAAGTAAGCCATTCTTACTACTTGCTAACACTATTCAAATCCAAGGAATATTATGAATATTATTATTAGCATATCAGCCGTAACATTCATACGATTGTTCATATTTATGAACAGAATAGAAGACAAGATATGTCTACACGTTTCCATTTATCTTGAAAAACTAAAACCTAATGATAGAACTCTTATAAATAGATACTATTAATATTATAAATATAGGATCATCTGAAGTATATGACATGTATACAGAGTGATATGTTTTTAAATATTATATAAAAGAAGTGATATTCATGATTCATTCTTCTTTGTAATCACATGTGCTCACAAAAATGAATTTCTTCCTGATTATTGAAAAATGAACAGTTTAAAATGACGTTTGGTCATTAGAAACTGGCATTAAAGTTGCATCAAATAGATACATCAGACTTTTTAAAATAAAAATGTACAGTTAAAAGTAAAAAGAAATATATTATTTGGCTAATTGAATTATTGATAAATATATCTAAAATTTGGCAAATAATTTCAAGATAAAATGCTTAATGGTTTTATATTACACGTGTGCAAAAATATTGAATAGAATAGAATAGAAAAATAACTTTATTCTTTGGCACAGTCCCTTGAGAATAACAAAATTAAAAGATTACATCTGGCCAAAATAAAATCAATCGAAAAAAAGAAATAATGCAAAAAAAATATAAGGTAAAAATTCTATATACAAAACAATTAATACTATGACAAGATACTTAAAGCTATTTTCAGTGATAGACCAGTATACACTTTTAAGAAAATAATAAAGAATTAAAAAATAAAAATGTATCAAATTCTCTATTAAAATCAGCTCGAATGGTTAGCAACTGTCTGATTGTTTTTGGAATAGGAAGGTTTTGAATGTGGAAATGGATGGGGAATGTCGAATTTTGGTAGGGAGGGAATTCCAGAAATTGACAGAGCGAACAATAAAGGAATTTTGGAATGAGGCAGATCTGTGAGAAGGCATGTAAAGGTTAGAAGGTCGAGATCTTGTGGACAGAGAATGGACTGAGGATTTGAACTGGAGAAGGTTGTAGGCGTAAGAAGGACGATGGTTGTTGATGATTTGGTAGAGGAACGCACCTAGGAAATATTGTCTTCGAAAGGAGGGGAAAAGCCTCTTTAAGTCAGCGTAGTGGTGAGAAACATGGGATTATCTTGGGGCCCCGATCACAAATCTTCAGCAGCTGTTCATTAGTCTATTTGATTGTATATGAAAAAAAAAATAGTGCGTACTCAAGGTTGTTAAAAGAAATTATTTCTCAGTTATTTTTCTAATATCAAGTTTTTATCAAAAACTAGATAAAATGTTTTACTGAATATACCTTCATCACTATTTTTATTGAATATTTCATTTGAAAAATATAAATTAATAGATTTAACCGATGTCATGAGTTTTCTCTTTAATAAGGTATTCGTGTGTAAAGAAGCAGTGGCCGATTCGTATTTGGCACATTATGATTTCTCTTCTTTCCGATTTTCTAGTGCACAATAAGTAATAGTTTTAACATGTTTATAATATTTGTTTCTTAAAATGGTATACTGAATTCTCTACTCTGATATCGTGAATGTTATCATATTTAATTTTGAGCCTTTTTTTTCAGTTGTTAACGTGTGTTTGATATTTGAAATTAATTAAAATGAAGTGAAATGTTTCCCGAACAAAATCAAGGTATGATCTAGTTTCACGTACTTCTCTTGAAGAAACAATTCATTGGTAGCTATGAAATGACCAACATTTACAGGGAAAACGTTTATTTACCTATTTCACCTTACTCCCTTATACACTTCAACATGAACAAATACTTTACCTATTTAATTAAAAAAGGTTCATCTGACCTCTGAAAAATGCCCGTGTCGCACAGATGGGAGTGAAGGGAAGAAGACTGCGATAGGCAGGAGTGTCGAATCCAGTAGGAGTTGAGGTTAGGTTTTTCTCTTGGGAAATCAGGTGACCCCCTCCACGGCTATCAACTTCACCTTCGTTCCCGTCTGGGTCAATTCCTGCCTCACTGGAGGCAAATCTGACGAATTGTCTAGTGGAGTCTTATATATCCTTTCCTCTTCTTCCAGCGTACTACACACTAGGGATTAGACAATTGATTTATCTTATTTCGTAAATCTGTAGCAGTGCACTTTTATAATTGAGTGAAAACACATTAAAAATACCGATAAATAAGTAGAAACGTTTTATCTAAGAAAACCATAAATAATTAAAAATCCATTCGACAGCCATTCTGCAAACACCTGTAATGACAATTGCATGAAAAAGTGGAGTTTTGAACTTTTCTAATCAATCTTGACCTGGTGCATATTTTTACCTCACGAAAAATAATAATTGATGTATTTAGCTGTGCTTGTAGATATTACCTATTTATGATTATAACATAAATAGATAATGTAATTTAACTATTATACATTATATTTATTCAAGAATATATATTATTTTACTAGTTTATCTTCACCGGTTCAAAAGTTAGATCAATAACAACTTTATATGTAAATTCCAAGAAAATGTAGAAAAAAATAATTTTTTATAATAAGCGTTATTTTGTGTATGTATATGTATATATGTACATAGAGATTAAGATGTATAGGGAGTTAGAGCAAGATAATAATTACGAATATTATAATTTTTTTTTTTGGAAATTCTCTGAATTTACATATAAAGTTATTATTGGTCTAACTTTTGAACCATTGGAGATAACTATAAACAATATGTATTTTGGAAGAAAATTTAAATATTAAAAAATTTTTTCTTCAAGACTTATTCGTAGAAAGAAGAGATCAAGGAGCTCAAATAGAGTAAAAAAAATTAGGTAATTTTTTTTTTCATATAAGCTATAGTTGAGGACAGATATTTTGAAAACTAAGCAAGATCGCAAAAAAAAAAAAAAAAAAAAAAAAATGTGACTAACCATATTGAAAATTTTGCCGATACGATGGATAGTTTTTCTGATATAAGCGAAAACTTGAAAAATAACAAGAAAATTTCTGTTTTCAAAATTAGCTATAGATGAGGACGGATATCTCTGAAACTAATCTAGGTAAATGAAAAAAGCATATAATAAATGATATTTTAAATTTTATCAGCTTTAATTTTGTATAAAACTTATTCGTCAATGCGATGGATAGTTCTCCTGACATAAGCTAAAACCCTAAAAATCGCCTTCTAGGAGCTCCCCCACATCTGACTTACCACCTAGGAGTGGGGACTTTTAGTATGCTTAACTCCTTACTACTCCTAAAAATTTCCCAAAGTCAAAAATTGTTTCCACGCCATTTCCTTCTATAATCAATCATTGGCCGGACTACTGGTTCGAGTTTTACCGTCCTTTTTCGTGACGACATGAACTGCACTTGCCCACTGATCATCGGATGGACGACAAATATATTGTTCTACCATTTTTTCTAAATCTTCTTTAAGGGCTCCGTATTTTTCTGGACCTAGTGTTCGGTCTTCGTGATTTTGTGTTCACCGGCTTGGCTGTAGTTTCGATATAATATTCCGTTAAGTGCTTTACGGGAAGCTTTCTTGAGGGTGGTCTGGTAATCTCAGGAAATTCTTTGAGTATATCGGCGAAAATATGTACATCAGGCACAGATGATATTGAAGATGGGATTTAATTACAAACTCTACCATTCGATTATAGATGAATAATATTATCGATTAGACGTCGCCTCTTCAGATCCACCAACGAATCGAAACGAAACATAAATTCCACGGCAATAATAGGTTTGGGCACGTGGGCTGTTATAAATTTCCATTTGAAACATTGCCTGAGACCGAAACCTAACTGAAATTCCACTTTACCATATGTTTTAAATGCTTATGCTATTAGCGGTCTATAAAGCACATGATTCGGTACTAACCTTTTTTTGCTAGGTCGTACTACCGAAAAGGCTGTTCCCATATATATCAAAAATTTTGTCGGGTCTTTGTTCAGTATACCTTTCATGAATATGAGGCGTTGAGTATTGGCAGAACCGTACACCATGTCATGTCCGTCATCTATTTTGCTGGAGCCTGTTTGCTCTCAGAACCCCAAGCGCAAGGTTTTATACATTATTTATCTTTCTCTTTAAATTTAAAATGATAAAAGCAGAGCCAATTCCCCTTCTCAGATTCTTTCCTTTGTACGCTGGATCCTCTAGAACGTATATTTTGGCTAATAGATCTACCTCTGTAAAGGTGATCTGAAACTAAAGCTACAATTGTTCAGCTAATTGATCACGATTAGCCTCCGACCGAGCAGTCCTATCGTTAGTTGTAACTTGATTTATTTCTCCATGAAAATAGTTGACCTCTTTAATTTTATCTGCTACCTCTGCATGTTTATCGATTTCATTGTGTCCGGTATCTATTAAGATTGCCTGCATGTTTGTTGTTAGAGACTGCATCTAGAGTGTTCTCAAAATATCGGGAAAAAACCCATTCCCAGCTAACTGCTTCATGGAATGGACATAAATTCAACTTAACACAACCACAAATATTATATAAAGAAACATATAGTACACATAGAAAGGTAATAGAGTCGATATTTATTATTGAACATAATAAAAAAGTAATAAAATTTATGCTGATAGAGTCATTATGGCTATATAATTAACAAATTAGATATATAAAAATAAATAAAAGCTTTGGAATTTGACTCTTTGCTCAATCTTTGGTTAAGTTTCAGACAGGCTCTCTCTAGAGGAGACAACATTATAATTTCAAGGTAATAAATTTCATTATAGAAACTAGTTAAATATAAAAATAATAACAATAAAAAAAATCATTGCATTTTAAGTATGAAATATAACAATAAAAAATTTAAATAAATAATCATGACAAATCTTATTAAAAATAAGAGGATATAGGATGAAGATACTGGTAAGATTGATAAAATTTTGTTATTGCGGTTTAAAGTTATATAAAAAATATTGTATAAATAATGAAAATATTCGAATTTCTAGTCTGAATATGGGATATAAAAGTAGATCTCGAAACGTCGTAATATAATAAATAATAATTGTATTGGAAGAACAAATACTGTTAACAAATCCTACTTATATACCATTTGATGCAATTTATTATTGAAGGGAAACTAATTTAATTGAATTACTGCTTACTATCGGGGTCACCAATTCTTACTTATTTATGATTACAATTTAAATAGGTAACGTAATTTCACTTGAAAAATACATTTATTTTAATAATATTAATATGATTAATTAATATGCAAGAGAATTAATAACTGCACTTACATAAGTTGGTGTTCGAACTTACAAAGGAAATTTTTCTTATATTATATTAACATTGTTTAAATATGTGAGTAATGTTACAAGAGAAGTGGTACAATCATTCAGTTAACAGAACTTTTTACAACCTAGTGTAACATCTCATTTCTAATTAAATTTTTATATCACATGGTGATACATTATCAATGACTCAGTAGCTAATTAGGCCAGCAATAATGCTGCTATATATACTTTTTTTTCTTTTCTTTATTCACCTGTGACTCTTCTTTTGTCATGCCTTTATTATTGTGAAAGACAATTTAATGATTTTATGTTGGGACTTTTCTTATTTAAAACTTGCCATGTTTTCCAATGAGATCATCTATTTACAAAATTTTATTTTTTATTGAATTTCGCTCAAATAGGTATTAAATTTTATAACTTTTTTTTTTTTTTTTTTTGGACATTTACAACTGTATTACATAAATACATCAAGTAAATCTGGACATAATTGATATAAATGAGCATGAATACACTTGCGATAACTACCCATGGTAGCACTCTAATGATCATATTACATTAGGAGGATCACGGGCCATCTTCTTATCAGACGCCTCGGAGGTTATCCCAGGAAATTTGAAGAGGAAGCAAGTTAGAACGAGAGTGGCTGGATGATTCTGAAGGTTATTATGGAAGGCTAGGTATCTGGATTGGGCCAGATCTGAAACATAAGGAACATTAAGATCTTTATGTTACGTTTTATTAGGACAGCGGTAAAGAGCATTGAGGATTTTACGAAGGATTTCGGATTGTAAGATTGGATGCAGAGGAATCGATGTTTAGTGTAGCCCCCATACACACTCCCGAAAGTCCAAATAAGGTCTTATTATAGTCAAGTAAAGAGTCTTTTGTAATTAATGGGAAAGTTAGAGGTTTTGTCTAGTAATGCTGAAGTTAATCGGCAACGTCGAGCGGTTTCTTGTCGTTTCAGTCTAGTATGAGATCCCAAGTTAGTCGTTTGTGCCCAGTTGGAGTCAGCTAGGGTGATCGATTTGCTCAACAGGAAAAAGTGGGTATTGTTATAAAGCGCAACTGTTAAGACAGGAAGTCGTTTGGTTTACGACGAAGGGTAAAGGTAATTTGGTGGATTTATTGGAGTTTTATTTTAAATCTACATTTTGACACCATTCTTCTAGATTTATGATGTGTGATTGCAGCATTTGGGATGCCAATTTTCTGACATTGTTTATACTGATAGGATACATGTGTCATCGCAAATGTGGTGATACAGTGTTGGGAAAGGTAAGGATGTCAGCTGTATAAACTGTATAGAGGATAGTACCTAGGTATACTACTTGAGGAACACCACGGACTGTGCAAAAAAATGGATGAATAGGCGTTAAAGTGATTTACTTTAAAGTGGTCTATCAGTAAGAAGGAACGGTTAAATGATGAAGTATGTAGGTGGTAGGAATTTTCGGAGTTTGTACAGCAGTCCCGGATTTTATAACTAGTTTCATAAATAATTTTCTTTCGATATTCTTTGCATTTCGGCAACGATTAAAAATCAGATCACATATTTTGAATAATCTTAGTTTCAATATTTTTTAAGACTGTTATTTATGGTGCTCTTGCAAAGGCTTTTTTTAAACAATGAGTTGTATAAAAAACAAGATAGTTTTGGAAAACAATATATTTTTTAATGTAATATCTAGTCATAAGTGGGTACATTTTTAAGGTAGTATTTGTAACCATATGATGCACTCCTATGAGGTCTGGTTGTTTATAATAATAGCATTAATATTCGGGGATAGTTGATTGAAAAAACCAACAAAATTAATGTAGATAAAAGGAAGGAGGTAGTGAATACTGAACAAGGTCAGGGTAGCGATTAGTTTCAGCCCCTCCCCAATCCCGAGAGTCGATCGGACGAAAAAGTTCGAGCAAAATTTCATGAATATTGATGGGGATGAATTAAATTAGTCTCTTTCCATACCTCACTCCATTCTTCACAACGCATAAAATTATTCAAAGCAAGTTAATATTTATCAGCACACCTGTTAGGTAAGGATCAATACAGATAATTTGTAAATTAAGATGATTTTATTGAAGGGTCTCGGATTTAGTACAATGTGAGACAATGGTTCTGCAGGGAGTTGATAGGACCGATATCATACTCAACCGCCAGGTTTTCCCTGTCAATTAGTTATTTAATTAAATCTAATCCACTTTATAAAGGCTGGATGTGCCTCAGCAGGTTTTCCCGACTCCAGGGTCGATCCACAGCTGATGGAAAATTGGTATTCATCAGCCGGATTCAAACATATGTGAACCACGATCTCTGGAAGTTACTGCTTACCCACTGAGCTGCCCCGATCCCTCCATTATTTTTTAAAATATTGCCAATATTTTTATGAATACTTTTTATATTTATATTAGAACAAGTGGTGATAATAACAGTAATATTAGAGCCAACATGGATCAACTGATGAGGTTTTTGACCAGCTCTGATGATCTAAACGTTTCAATGAAACGTGCCTCCTAGCTACGATTAGCTATAGCTGATAAAAACGCTGTTCAAGTGGTAGACCTTAGTAAGTGAGATACATATCGACATCTTTCTTCAAGAAGATGACAATATATATAAATGAAACCTCAACAGTTCTTCTAACAATTTCTAAAAGAGGATTGCCGAAGATTATACCAAATATAAGAAAATAATTCGCAAGAAGAATAGTAATGTATTAAAATGATCTGCGCTGTTATTTCTATCAACACATATTTATTCATTCCACAATTTTCGTTCTCATGGCAACGTTTTGAGTTTGAGCGTTTTCTTTTGGCCGTAACGTCAACTTCTATGTTTATTTATTTCTCACTGCTGCGCAATTTGATGCTGTAACGACCGAAACGTTGACATGAATCATGTGCAATAAATATATAGTAAAAGAAATAGAAGTCAAAATGATTTAATAAACATTTAAATGAAAATTTTAACCTTAAACGTAATAAAAGTATTAATGAATATGATCTGCTTTGAAAAAAAAAAAACTTTCTTAACATTTCTTTACATTTGGTATCCGAGTGGATGCAACTTCACTCAGAAGACTTTTCATTTACTTTGAAAATTATATATACACCAAATTATTCAGTTTGCTAATGTTATAATTTATTAAGATAGTCTTATTAACAGTATTTTCAAATAATTAAAATCAAGCGACTTTAGCTTTGGTTCGACTTTGACAAACATTAAAATATTTTAATTAAAGTAGAGTAGGAAAAATATAATGTAATATTCAATAGCAACATATTTTTTACAAAGCTTTTTATAAGGAATTTCTTAATAAAGTATTTTTCTCTCAGGAATCCTTTGACATAATAAAAAGCCAGGGGCATCCTACGGGACTGAAATTTTATTCAACGAGATGTTTCTTCCTCTTCTTCGTTTTCCAAATTAGCCATTCATTTTCTTTCTCTTGAAGAAATCATTTTCATTTTTATTTCATACATATTTTTTTGATATACAAATAACAGAATTTTAAATTTATTTGATGAAATCTCCATCAGTTTTTTTTTTCTGTTATAGTACTAAATAATTATTTTTTGTATAACTTATAATAATGTTTTTTTTTTAATTTATGATACTAAATTGTAAACAATTACAATGATTAATTAAATAAAACTTACCAATAAATGTAGTAAAACTAAATTCCATACTTTAAATATAGGATGATTCCTTTGGGCAATTGATCTTTATAAATAATACAAGTGGTATTGTGATTTCTTTCAAAACTTTTTTTTTTCAAAACTCACTTCAGACTATTTTTAAAAAATTCGTGTCTCTACAATAATGATCTCGTCGCTAAATGAAGTCATTTATCAAATTTCTTCACAAAATTTATTTACTTTAGTTTGCAAGGGAATTCGAAATGTTTATGAACGAAATGAAAAATTCTAAAGCTATTCAGAAGTCAATAAAATCGTAAAAAAAAAAAAAAAAAATGCATATTTGTATTGTTCATTTTCGATTGATTATATATTTCCGAAAAAATTATATTTTCACAAACGAGTAGTTCTTATCTAATAGCTCAAATATTTCGTATTCTTAATCAGAGATTTCATTTGAAGAAACCGGTTACCGGTTGCATACTTCTGCAAACTTTTTGATCCAATAGCATTAAAGAAAATATATGTGATCAAGTAAAGATGATAGAAATAAACAAAAACTAAGCTGTATGCTTTAGATCACGTGGTAGAAGTGAAAATATCAACAAGGCGAGGTTAATTATATGAAATATAAATTATAAATAATAGCTGGTTATATAGTGAATAAATGCTGAACAATTCCCTTTGCTTACAGTATGCATGTCCGATTTTTATTTTCTGTAATATTTTAACCCATATCTTCAATAAAACTCTATTTTTATTTTTATTTTAGTTTTTGGCTCTATTTTTCCCAATTACGCCTCTCTAAAATGGCGTCACGTTAATATACAATTTTGAATAATAGCCCGTTACAGAGTGGATGAAATGTCTAACCATTCCTTTTCTTACAGTATGCAGATCAGATTATATTTTCTGAGATATTTTTATTATTATTATATTATTTATTATTATAAGTTCTCGACCTTCCGATTTTTACATTCCTTTTCACAGATCTGCCTCGTTCCAAAACTCCTTTATTGCTCGTTCTGTTAGTTTCTGGAATTCCCTTCCTATCAAAATTCGACATTCTTCATCCTTATCTACATTCAAAACACTCCTATTCCAATTCCTGTCCCAAAAACAGTCAGATACCAGCTAACCTTTTATACTTATTATAGATTCGACTTTCTTTTTTCTTTTCTTTTTTTCAACAGAAACACAGATTTTACTGCTAAGAAGAATTTACATTTATTTTTTCTGTATTTTTTTTATTTTTTCTAAAAGGGTTTATTTATATTTTAACATTGTACATAGTTTTAGTATCTTAGTATGGTTTCAAGAGTTTTGTATATAAATTTTTTAATATAATTTTGTATATAGTATGTATAACTAATATTTTTTTTTCTTTTTTTTACTGATTTTTCTTTATCTTAACTTTTTATGTTTGTTTTTATCTAGCCAGATATCAAATTTTAATTTCTGTACTTTTTTGTTATTCTGAAGGGACTTCGTCCCAGAGTAAAATTATTTTTCTATTCTATTCTATTATATTATATTATCATAATAAAACTCGTTTGTCGAGTCATCGTTTGTTTTTCGACTCTAATTTTTCCCTTATCGCCTCTCTAACACGGAGTCACGTTGCAGTTTTTAATAATAGCTCATTACAAAAGGACGAAACGATGCACATTTCCTTCGCTAACAATATGCAAATTCGATTTTTCGGTTTTATAGATATTTTATTCCATATCCAATTTTAGTCCAATAATACTTCCATTAATAGACTCTAACTGACTTTACCAGAGCGATACGCATCGGAAATCTGACGGCTCACGCAAGTCAAAACGCAACTAAAGAAGCTTTCAAATAACATAATATCAGGTAAGCTGTCAAAAAGAACTTGTCTTTTAAAAATCGTATGCATAAGTATGCTAAATTGGACAGGTTCATACCCTAACTTGTCTTTGCTCTCCTCTCCAATGGGGACAAATGGAGGCCACAAAGAAGTGTAATAAAATTGTTAGAGAGATTTATTATGTAGTACAGAGATATTTGGTTAGTTTAAATAACATTTTATAGATACTTCCCTAGTCATGATAATGGCTTGGCTATCACCTTTAAGCTCCTTCAGGAGAGATTGTTTTCAATTTACCTCCAGGCACTAAACCATGTACACCAGTTTGGCATATCGCAAACATGCCCGCCAACATGTCAGCACAACTTAATCCTTGGTTATTTCCCGTACAGAACTAAATGGCATGTATAATGTTAATACTAAATATGTTTACGAGCAATAATCAATAATATAAATTATTGAAATAAGATATATGGTATTTTATAAGAAATTTAGTTCCTATTAAATATAAAAGTCATGAGAGTGATTATAGTAATCGGTAAACGTATCTTATTTCTTGAAGATAATTGAATTGATTCTTATAATTGAATATACAAAGAAAAGGGTTAGATGAGAGCACTCCCTTTTTTCATGCAATTGCTCGCTATCATTAAACTAAATTTCATATTTAAAATTCCATAGTAAAATTGCACTCATTCATTATTTATTGTATGTTGTTTATTTTTATAAGACAAAGATAGAACAAAATGAAATAAAGCTTGATAGAAAAAAAGTTAACGTTCACACAGATGATCGATAAGACTATTGAAAATTATGAAACTGTTTTATTAAGCCCAAATTCTATAAGCTGCTTCAGGTGTGGAGAAGAAGTAATAGGAATGAATATTAACTGTCTGGCTGTGAAAATTGTATTTTTCATTATCCCGAAAAATTGTATTTTTCATTATGCCAAAAAAATATTCTTAAATTATTAAAACAAATCGTATGAAAAAAAATTAATTACCACCAGTTTTTATATAATAAAAACTATTGGAAACTTACTCTGATATTTATTAATTTCTTTATATTCTGAATACTTTTATATACTACGTAAATACTTATACTTAGTAATGTATATATATCACAAAAAAAGTCATCAGGATGACTTTTTTTGTGATACGTTGAGGAAATAAAACGAACTTTTTTTGCGATTGGCTTATTAAACTTTTTGTTAATCCACCTCAAAAATTTTTTTTTACTTCGTACGACTATTCTCCGCTCAATCTTACCAGAGCTAAGTATACCGCGTACTCTTAATATATCAGAATAATATTTTTTTAAAAATCCTTTTTCATTTTTTAGTATTACATAGTTCTATAGAAATCGGCTCGAGTATTTGAACCTTACTTTTTTGTAACCCGGTCTTTATTAAGGTTTTTTGTCATGGATCACTTTTTTTTTCTTTTGGGGACTGGAATGAGATTTTCTTATAGCGTACCTTGTCATAGGCGCCAATGAAAAACTGGTCTCCAATGTAGCAAGGTATATTGATTTCTATTCCCTCTCTTTTTCTTATTAATCCCTTCACCCACTGCAGTATTAATACATAATTTAGAAATTCTCTAGAATAATCTGAACCCTTTTCATCACTCTAACAGTCACATTAAAAAAAAAATAATCATTCTGGTAAAGAGAATTGAATCCTAAGTCAGTCAAGAATTTTTGAATCATTTGCGACTATATAGGATACAATTAGAGGTGTTTTTAATTTTGAAAACTATTCCAAAACCGAAATTGAATTAAAATATAATGTAAGTGAATATCTTAAAAATTAAAAGTACAATAAATAGCCAATATACTTGATAAGTAAATTATCTTGAGTTAGGTATAATGAAATTCTCTTTAAATCTGAAATAAAAAATTTTCTGGATGAGGCACACTGACCACCCTCTACCAACAAACCTTTCCTACCCTATTCCTTTAAAATATTTCCTTAACTGATTCATATCAGACAGGTTATTGAAGATAAAAGACAATTGTATATATAAAAAAAAATTAATGGAACTTTCCAAATTTTGAAAAAATGTATCCAGTACACTATTTGCTTTACCGAGCATGCTCTAGTCTTTTACTGTAGTATATTTAAACTCGTTTAAAATTATATAGAATGGATTTTGTCAATAATGTGCTGCTTCATAAGTGAATAGGCAAAAACGAAAAAAGTGTTAAAATATGACAATTTTTTAGATATTCAGAAGTGATCGGGGATTATAGGTTGGAGGGTGATATAAAGGTCGAGAACATGGATTTCGCATCTCAGTCATATCCGAAATAAGAAAATAAAAAGAATCCTTCTACTCTTATTCAATGCAACTTATGATGTACAAGGTTACTGGGCATATTACCAGAGATTGCAATCGATACTCCTAGTTCTGTGTACCGAGTGTTTTACTCAAATACTGGCCCTTTTGAGTATCAAAGAATTTCATTACTACTTCAGAGTATGTCAAACGATTAACTGAGGGATTGATTGAATTACCAATAGTGATGATGTTTCAGTAAAATAGTAGGTGTTTGGCACTCAAGGTAGCATTTGCCCATCCCTGTATTCCTTTTACTATAGTAGGAGAATATTTTGATTGGAAAAAAAATTATTCAAAATTAATAGAATATTTTATTTCAGAAATAGCCATAATCGAGTAATTGAAAATCTTCATGCCATATTACCATATTATTCATTAATAATTCTGAAAAAAATGAAATTATTTTCATTAAAAACCAATTAGGATTGTGAACTATTATTTAGTCATTTGTAACAATAAGTATCACTTCCCATATTACAAAAATAATGAAAATTTATTTACAATTATTGAAGTGTTGATCAACTCAATCATATTTAAACTAGGAACGAACCGTAAGACTATTTTTCAAAAGTTTTGTAAAACACTGAGTCGAGACTGTCTTGGGTTATATATTCAATTTTCATCAGTTTATTTTAGAGACATGTGAAATAACAAACGAGAATGTATTTGCCCGTTCATCAGTTAGCACGATGTTTACCCGAATAATGTAGACTGTGTTTATTTTCGTATTCATCCCTACGAATCTCTATTGTTTACACTTTAAATGTAAACATTATTTCAGCTCTTCAAGAGATAGTATTTCTTTAATTTGTATTCCATAGTGCTATTATGATAGTGCAGCGGCAGCTGATTCAAGCCTCTTGCTAAGGAGGACAACTAGTTCATCCGCCCACTACCTGGCAGCGCTACACAACCTCGCCCGTGTAATGTACCTTAAAGATGTATTTCTATTTCTTATTGCTATATAATAAAGCATTCAAATTGTAAATTGAAATATGTATATACATTGTAAATACTTTTTATAATTAAAATTTAATATACTGATCAAAACCTAAAAATAACTGTTATTGTAACGGCTCTTAATAGTCGATTTAGTCATGGCGGAATGTATGCCGCAGTCCTCACTCAATATTGTTAGGTCCTCGGATCTCCACCCCTTCCTAGTGCAGACCTTAACACAGTTGGTCAGTGTATGGGTCATAGTTCATGTTGGTCTTCAACAAACTGCTTATTATTTCACTTTGTCCATTAATCTTTTTCCTCTTCTCTTACTCCATGTAAGTCTGGATGCTGATCCGTCCGCTTCTATTCCTATCTACTAAGTCAGGAGATTGATCCCTCCGTTAGTATTTCATCTTCCCACAAGTCCAGAGATTGGTCCCTTCGGTTGTGGTTACCATCCTTGCGGAGTGTTAAGGTTGATCCCTTACACCGCAGACCAAGAGTGGATCAGGTGCTGATCCGCCCGACACTTGAGGTCTTCCTTCTATTTATCTTCCTTCATCCACTTAGTCATCTTACCCTCAATAATGAACACACACACTATCGAGGCCTTCTGGTAACTGTATATATCCTCTGCGTAATATACCTTCGACAATAGATTGTGATCGAAATAGATAACAGAAAGTTGTTTGTGTCAAGAGATAACAGTGCCATTCTATTAGTGTCTTTTAGAAATAGACGATATAACATCGAGCATGTCAGATTCTAGTTGTTGGTTGATTTATTACACCAATATATTTTAGATAGTGGAATACCTGATTTTAATATCAGTATGTTGAACCGGGCGATGTTCAAAAAAATAAATGGTGCATTGGATAATTTAAACTTGCGAGATTTCATTATGATAATAATAACCATAGTCATGAATTCCATTTTTTAAATAAATTAATGTATTTTAATAAATAAATCAGTGAAAATATTGCATTTCATTTTGTTCGCTTGATATTCTTTAGAAGGCAAATTGACTCATTAATTACTTTTTTATCTTTTAATTAATTTCAAATAAACAATATTTCAAATGTGGCTGCGAGTGATTTGAATTTAAAAGTGATGGAAATTATTCATTTTATATTATTGTTTCAAAAATTAATAAATACTGACATATCTACATTACTTTATGAGTGATAAATATTCTTGACGTAGTCATCATAAAGTTTTTATTGGTGCCAACTTATCAACCCAAACATGTGGGTCATCACCAGGGCATGTTCCGAGCACTGAAGGTACTCAAGTACTCGAGTAGTTGTATAATGTAAACATCGTTATATTTTTCTTCTGCATGGCCTTAAAACTGGTTTGAGAAGTACCTATGTCAAGTTTCCAGCAACTCTTTGTCGGACACCTCTCCTTTCTCATTCTTAATGTTTCTTATAGGTTTGGGCTTCCTGCCACTGAGAGTTTTGATTTTCCTCCAGAAGAGTTATATATCTTTCTTATGATCATTATCGACTGATCGACCAAACGCCTCCCATGGTTTTCTTTTTGCTTCTTCACTGCCTCCTTAACTTTGTTTCTTGCGCTTTTGTGGAATTCATAGTTGCTTCGGCTTTTCTTTTTTTACAAAATGCTTACCAAATGTTTTCTTCTCTCTTATGACAAGTCCAAGCTAATAGCTGATGGTGGTGATCCTCACACCACACACAGTTATGCCAACGATTGCTCCTTATATTCTGTAGGTCGAGTTCTGCGGCATCGAAGCCCGCTTGTGGCCTTTGTGACGTAGTTGCGGTCTACAAAGGTTTTTTCGTGATATTTATTAATGTAGTGCTAAAATCCATTAATATTTAATTATTAAATTAATTACAATCTGGCAATTAATAGAATTAAGTTGCATGTATGTATGTATGCTACCTGGATAGACTACTAAGCAGAACATTTCATCTTTAGATTGAAAATAAACTGTTAATCTACAAGACCATAGTGAAACCTATCTGGACCTACGGACTTGAACTATGGGGAATTGCTAAATATTTGAAGACCAAACGTATCCAATCCTTCCAGTCCATAGTACTTAGAACGATAGTCAATGCTCCATATTATGTAACGAACAAGACCCTACACCATGACCTTAACATCCCAAATGTCCATGACATCATCCCATCCAGATTCTCCAACTTTCACCAGAACCTCATTCATCATCCCAATCCTCTAGCGCAATCCCTATCCAGCTCCGAGCATCCATACCATCCTCCTCGAAGGTTGAAACGGCAGTGGCCTTGAGATCTTTTGTAAATAGTCCTCTGGAAGCTGGCATTGACCAGCTTCTCCACTCATGTCCTGAGCGCATGTGGCTCTAGGATCTCCCGGAGTCTTGCTTTGCCTTCCACGTGTGGGAGAAAAAGCCTGGCTCGGAGATTCTTGGGCGAATGTATATATTGTATATAGTTATGATTGTGTTTAGAAGTTTTTATTTATTTTATTTTATTTTTTTATTTATTTTCTCATATTATTTATTACTTCTTATATTATATTTATTTCTTTATTATTTGTATATATTGTATGAATGAGAACTTTTAGCCCTAATGCTTATAGCCCTCCGGCAGTGGCTGATTGTATTATTATTCAATAAATAGATTAAAAAAAAAATATTCCAACAACAGCTGTAATAAAGGTCACAGAAAAAGTAGGAAGGTTTCAAAACAGATGTCAACTGTAAAAAATACGTTTGAACACGAAGGAAGTTTAGGTATTTAGGATGGCTACTTGCTATTTTTCAATTTTTCAAACGACTTAACTCCTGTGTCCAAATCCTTCAGCTCAATGTCTATCCATCTCCCATCATCCTTGCAATCCTCATTGCAGGTTAAAACGGCAGTGGCTCAGAAAACTCTTGTAAATATTCTTCTGGAGTCCGGTCAATGGCTAGTTTATCTACTGAAGTCCTGAGCGTATGTTGTTCTAATGGTTCAGTCTTCACTTACTTGCCAGTGACGCTGCTTAAAAAGAGGCGCTGGGATCTCCTGGAGTCCTGCTTTGCCTTTCACTGTTTCGGAAAAAAGCTTGGATTGAGGTTCCCTGGGCGAATGTAAATGTTGTACATAGGAATGAATGTATTAAAAGGCAAAATTAACTAACAGCGTTAATCCTTGTCAATTTTTATCCGACTAAGCGGCACAAGGGTTAGGTGTTTGGCATGTTCGCTAAAAGCTTTTTCTATATAATGGGCATTGAAAATAATCTTTTATAATTATTATGAGGTGCCTAGTTACCTCATAATACATAATTACCTTTAACAAAGTTAAAATATGCTGACACCAAACACATCGGCTGTCATCTAAGATGTCACCTATGGACAGTGGGGAGACCTAGGCAAGCCCTTTTCTTTGAGTAACTGGTAACTAATATTGATTTAAATAACTGGTTCCCTTTAGGATGTTTCCAGTTAAAATAACTTTTACACCCGCCGAAGTTGAAAACCAATCTTGCCACACCCAGAATATTTGTATAAAATCTCGTGGATGAACACGCTTATTTTTTTTCTGGCCTTGGAGACTCGAGAGACAGCTTTGGACTTGGCCTTGACGAGATGACCTCAGGCAAGTATCTGCAGTGGTTGAATAACCAACACAACCTAACCACATCTGTGGACAATATGGCCGAGCGGGCTAACGCGTGTGCACAGCACTGCCGTTGCCTACCAGCCTGATATGTGAGGCAAATGATAAGAAATAGTCACGAGTTCGCATCCCGGTGGGCGTTTTTTTAAATTCCCGCCCACATCCTCAGGCCCTGTAAAAATCGGTATATTCTTAAAGGGGAGGAAGGTGAGGACCCAAAAACGATAATCACATCATATTTAGAACCAGAGATAAGTTTTTATTCCCAATAATAAATTTACTAATGTTAAAATATTTAATGGCTTCATAAATTCATTGTATTATAGTTCTATTTTGATTATTATTAATATAATTTTTGTATTAAAATTTTCACATAATTTGTATATACATAAACATAAATATTAATTATCACATAAACATTAGAGTAAAATTCGTTTTTGCGTTAAAGTTATTTTAATACTGCCACCCATGTATATCATGATGATAATAGGTAATGTTTTTAATTATAAAGCATGATGAACACAAACCAGCCTTTGAGAAAAGAAATTCAATTAATTGATCCTTGACCATTCACTATATTATAGATTCAAATTTGTTTAACTAATTTCTTTATTATTAATTTTTATTAAATATTTCAGGATAATTATCATCAATAATTATCCAGTGGCATCCCTACTAATTTTATCCATAAAACATAGCAACTTTAATGTCAATACAAATAAAATAATAACAGATAAAACACAGCACTATAGAAATCTTTTTTAAGCTAAAGGCTGAATGAATTCTTTAGTATGATGGTACAAATTGTTCGGTGAGATTCCTATGAGTGTTATGAAGCAATTAGTGCTGAAAATACTGACCTGTGATTAAATATAATTTGTTTGATCAATTTACAAAAAGCATTGTAATGCTTTTTTGAGCAAACGGCTGGACCAATATTCAAGTTTTATGTCTTTAATTATTCGATGAGAGTGTTATGAATGAGAATCTTATGTCTCCTCCCCAATTTTCAAGTATTATGACTTAAATTATTCAATGAGAGTGTTATGAATGAGAATCTTATGTCTCCTGAGTGTTATGAAGCAATTAGAGCTAAAAATACTTTCACGTTATTGAATAAAATGTTTTTAATAAATTTACAAAAATCTATGTAATGATTTTAGGAGCGAGTGGCTAGAACGATTATCAAGTTTGATACCTTAAATTATTTGATGAAATCTCCTGAGTGTTTTGAAAGAATTTAGCTCAAAATTCTAATAAATTACCGCGGGGCTGAGTGTGTTTAATCAAACCACTAAAATGTGTATAACGATTTATTAAGCTTGACAGATTTTTAACTTTGAGAACTACAGCAAGTTTAAAAATGATAATTTCCTGATCAATCTACCGAGATTTTCAGTAGATATGGAAATAAGTACATCCTCTTAGGGTAGATAGAATTTCCCAATTTCTTTAGTAGGGCTTTTTTCTTATTCAATTATTTTTCTTCCTTGTAATATTACTAAACATGTTAATAAAATTAAAATTAGGTTACGACCATAAAGACATTTAAAATAAAAAAAACGATACCTTTAATTATACCCTAATAAGGAAAGTTTTTCCGCTGCAATTTTTCCTGGTAGTAAAACGTTTCAGTCTAGTATTTGACGGAAAGTTCGTTTCAGCTTTTTTTTTTTTTTTTTTTTTTTTAATCTTAATTAAGGAAGTTCTTGACGCTCAATAACAAACTTGTACAATATTTTAGCTAACAAAGAAGAAAATAAGGAGTGCCCGACAGCAAGTTAAAGAGGAAAAAAATACAAAACGTAGCGAGAGGGCAAGGTTGAAAGGGGAGAGAGAATGCAGATAAAAGTGGGAGAGGAAGTCGAGTCACGTAGCGGCCGGCCCTGGCCACATCGACTGACATTTCAATCTAGATATGGCGGCTGTACCTCCCTCGCCTGTCGTCGCCTTGTTAGTAATTACCCTCCTATAAGTAGAAAAGTAACCTGTAATAAGAGTAAATTCTTGCAACCATTTCATTATATGTCATCTTGAATAATCATTATTCCTACATTGTTTTGGATTTTCCCCTAATCCATAGACTCATCAAAATCCATATGAAATAATAATAATATTGTTGACATAATAAATAAAAGATTAAAAATTTCGCTAGTAGAACATATATATAAATATAACATCTTGTTAATCCTCTCGTTTCTTCAAATTTCTGGACAGCCAACTCTACTTTTTATAATTTTCAGATCTCTTTATAATTTGAAATTAAAATGATAAATAACATGTTTTTTTTTCTTCAAATTACAGTAACCCTGTAATGGGTGCATATATTTCTACGCGTACCATCTTGCGACATAACGCGTATTGAGATACATAGTTAGTTTAAGTAACATAGTATTGATATATTACAATTCTTTGAATAATTAGAAAATAAAATAAATAAATGTATATAACAAATTATAGTAATCTAAGTAAATAATTAAATATAACATACAATAACTGAAATAATAAACAACAGTGATACATTAGAGATTAGATAGTGAAAAGTAGAATATTTACAGCAGAATGTGATATGGTAGGATAAAAACAAAGGATAAAGATTTAGGATAAAAATTGAGGGTTACAGAGTATGTACGATTTGGTAAAACAACTGATGTAGAAAATGTTGAGGGGTGGTTAGGCAGCCGTTGGATCATTAAGCTCAGAGAAATCAATTCTTTCCACAAATGCATCAAATTCTGAGAAATATTTTTCAATCAGATCCTTCTTTGAAGGCGGCCATTGGTCTCCGTTCACCATGACAGCAGAGACCAATTTGTATCTGTATTTATCCAGTCTAGTGCAGTCATACAGGAGGTGGTCGTATGTTTGCTCACTGTTGCCATCACATTTGCAAATTTTGTTGTCAGTTAACTTGAATCTGAATAAATAGCTTTTGGCTGCTCCGTGTCCTGTCAAAAATTGTACTAGTTTAGGTGATAATTTTTTAAGTTTGATTCTTTCTCCTAAATTTTTAATGTATTCGTAAGTGTGTCTGCCTTTTGTTGATGTCGCCCAGATTTGTCTTGTTGCTGTTCCTAGAAAGTGTTTAACCGCGCTGGTCGGTGCCTTGTTGAATATTATCGGGAGTGCGTTGTCCCTTGCCGCAGCCTTAGCCGCTTCGTCCGCTAGCTCGTTCCCCAAAATGCCAGCGTGTGCCTTTACCCATTTAAAGAAATATTTATGCCTTGGTTGTAGCAACAGATCAACGCTCGCCTGATCTCCTTGATCTTTAAACATGTTATTTAAAGACATTTTTTAAAATATTTATTTATTGAATTATTGAACAATCAATCGCATGGTCATTTGTTATAGCGAGGTAAGATAACATCCACACAATATGTTCAAAAAAGCTATATAGACAATAAAACTAATGAACAATTGCGTGAGATTTGTAATTTGTGCCCCGAGATACTCCCATATCTCTCACCACTACACTGAGTTAAAGTGGCTTTTCCTCTTAATTCGAAGACAATATTTCCTAAGTATGTTCCTTTATCAAATCATCAACAATCATCGTCCTTCTTACACCTACAACCTTCTCCAATTCAAGTCCTCAGTCCATTCCCTGTCCACAAGATCACGACCTTCCGATCTTTACATTCCTTTTCACATGTCTGCCTCGTTCCAAAACTCCTTTATTGCTCGTTCTGTTAATTTTTGGAATTAACTATCAACTATCAAAATTCGGCATTCTTCATCCCTATCTACATTCAAAACCCTCCTATTCCAATTTCTGTCCCAAAAACCACTCAGATACCCGCTAACCTTTTATGTAAAATTACATATTATTCATAATAATATATTATGAATAAATACATATATGTATTTATAGCTCATCACTTAAATACTTACTATCAGGTTCGACACAGAGTTTACTGCTGAGAATAATGTAATGTATTTCTTATTTTTTCTAAAAGTGTATATTTACATGTTACCATTGTACATAATTTTAAGTGTCTTAGCAAGGTTTCAAGAGTTTTTTATATAGTTTTTTTTTTTTGTATCTAGTATGTATAACTTATATTTCCTTTACTTATTTATCTTTATCTTTACTTTTTATGTTTATTTTTATTTGGCTAGATATAATATTTTAATTTTGTACTTTTTTGTTATTCTAAAAGGACTTCATATCAGAATAAAATTATTTTCTATTCTATTCTATTCTACATATAAAATAAACAGAAGGAAAATAACTAAATAATAATCAAAAAGTACATACAATTAATAAAATATATTGGAGGATTCACTGACCCAAAATAACGCCAATAGGCGAAAATCAAATGAAGAAATATATAGGAATTTGGAAGATCTGGAAACAGTCATCAGGGCACGGAGATTGAGGTTCTACGGAGACATGGTCAGAATAGACGATGAGAGATTAAACAAGAAAATTGTTGACAAACTCTGCAGCTATAAAAGTATGGATGATATGTAAAACAGATAAAAAAGGAACTGGGTAGGCAAAACATCACGGATGAGGACTGCTTGGACAGGGAGATATTTGGGAAAAAACTAAAAGAGGTTGCGGTTCTTGTGGAGAAGAGGGAAAGACAAGGAAGAAAATGAACTAAGGAAGTGCGAGACTAACAGTCCAGGATGATGAAAGAGTAGTGAAGTGGAAAGAAGACGAGAAGTGTGAAGAAAAACAAGAAATGATATTCGCGTGGTCCTTGCTGGCCAATAATAAAAAATAAAATAACTTAAATATAAATAAATAAGATAAATAAGTTGTGAAAAAATACATACATACATAATACACTATTTACAATCAGACGAGGGAACTCCAAGGCAGGCTTGTCCCTCCAACTATAGAGTAGAAAGCATGACTACAAGAGAACACTGCGCTTCTCCCTCGACCGTTTTACTGGTACTTACTTAAGCCAGCGAAGATTTATCAAGAGCACTTTAAAGTAAATTCAATTCATAATCTAAGTTTAATAAAATTTGAGCTAAAAATAAAATATAGTTTATTATTATGTTTCTTTTTCAGTTCCGCAAGCATTAGACGGTTACTCGATATACTAGCATACTCACGATCAGATGATTCGAACTGGTGATAACAATAATTCCAGATGCCAGATCGGTTATTTTTGTTTTCATCTTGGTGTTTGGAAATCATAAACGATGGAAATCGAGTCAAAACAGACCACACCGATAAATTATGCATTAGTGACATTGGTTCGGTTTCCGGAATAGACCTTCGATTGTAAGTCGAATTTTTAAGTCAATCTATACAGAATATTTTTCGTTTGTGTTGAAGATCCAAATCTGACATTTCATGCTTTAGAACTACAAAAGTCTGATGTATATAATTAAATATTAACATAAATTTCTAAATAACTGGAACACGTATGTTTTTAATTTCAGTTTATATTTATTTGATATTTAAGTTACGCAATACTGCAAAAGGCATTATACCTTTTACTAAACAATCATTATCATTTTCATTTTTGTCTCCCACCCACATACATGCTATATTTATTAAGGTAGTGTAGATCCCTTTTCCGGCTTTAAAGAGTGATGGATTTATATAATGAGGTGTATTAAAAAATTAATTTTACGGAGAAGTGAATTCCAATTTGGATCTTTATATTCCAATATACCTTGGCTTCCTTCTGGACAAAAGAATGACTTGGAACCCACATACGAGACTCAAAAGACGAGATCTTAACCGACGATTTGGTCAGCTATATAGACTACTTAACAGAACATCTCATCTCTCAACAGAAAACAAATTATTAATCTACAAGACCATACTGAAACCTATCTGGACCTACCGACCTGAACTGTGGGGAACTGCTAAACATTCGAATATCAAACGCATCCAATCCTTCCAGTCCAAAGTCCTTCGAACAATAGTCAATGCTCCATATTATGTAACGAACAAGACCCTACACCATGACCTTAACATCCAAAATGTCGATGACATCATCCCATCCAGATTCTCCAACTTTCACCAGAACCTCATTCATCATCCCAATCCTCTAGCGCAATCCCTATCCAGCTCCGAGCATCCATACCATCCTCCTCGAAGGTTGAAACGGCAGTGGCATTGAGATCTTTTGTAAATAGTCCTCTGGAAGCTGGCATTGACCAGCTTCTCCACTCATGTCCTGAGCGCATGTGGCTCTAGGATCTCCCGGAGTCTTGCTTTGCCTTCCACGTGTGGGAGAAAAAGCCTGGCTCGGAGATTCTTGGGCGAATGTATATATTGTATATAGTTATGATTGTGTTTAGAAGTTTTTATTACTTCTTATATTTTTATTTATTTCTTTATTATTATTATTTATTATTATTATATATTGTATGAATGAAAACTTTTAGCCCTAATGCTTATAGCCCTCCGGCAGTGGCTGATTGTATTATTATTCAATAGATTTAAAAAAAAAAAAATTCCAACAACAGCTGTAATAAAGGTCACAGAAAAAGTAGTAAGGTTTCAAAACAGATGTCAACTGTAAAAAATACGTTTGAACACGAAGGAAGTTTAGGTATTTAGGATGGCTACTTGCTATTTTTCAATTTTTCAAACGACTTAACTCACGGCTGCTGTCCCGAAGGGGGGGGGGATTTTTTTAAAAATCTTCTTGATCGAACCTGTTGGCAACAAGATATGTTGGAGTTGTATAGGAGGGTAGATAGATCAAGAGGACCAGAGAATTGATTTAAAATAGATAAATTATTTATCTATTTTATATCAATTCTCTCACAATATATGGAGGTGCCTCTGGTCTTACTATCATTTATCATATTTTTTTTTAATTATTAAAAAAATTAAGATAAATGATAGTAAGGAAAATAAAAGTAAATAAATGAAATATAATAGAAATTCAAATAAAGTTTAAGCTAATAAATTAAGAATACGAAAAAAATGATTTAAATTAACATATAATAAGATATCAGGTAAATTTAAAATTTATAATTTAATAAGATGAATATATAAATTCCATCCGTCTCTCTCTTTTTAAAATTACAGCATATCGAATCGAATAAGTGTGATCACAATTATCTCATTCGCAGATCAGTTATATTTAAACTAAATTAAATGATTAAGACCAATAGTAAAATCAATCAAAAATCATGTACCAAAAATATTTATAAATTACATTTCCATTGGATATATAATTAGTAGAAGACTTAGACTTGATAATTAATTGGTGTTTGTTAACATAAGGACACTTATAAATAGCACATAAAGGTGTTATAAAACACTCCTAATCAATATTTATCCCCTTCGGAGTAAAACGGTGGCTTGTAAAGTAATATTTATAGCTTAGTCGTCGAGGAAATATCTCGAGGGAATCGTTTAATAATTAATATTAACTGTTTTAATTAACATTTTCCTCGCAGAATATTTCTTTTGACTTATATTCATGCAGTATTCATTAATCCATTTTCGAAAATAGCACATTGGAGTTATCTATGTATCACGTTATAGTAGAATTCCTAACAATAATTTTAGAATTGTATTGAATATCTCTTTTTAATTTCCATTAAAGAAAAAGTACAAGAGATCACGTGCAGTGATATTTTGAAAATCACATACCGATAGTGACGTCTGGCACCACATTACCACTTTATCTTTATCCCAGAACGCAATATATTTTTAATAAAATAAAAAGAAAAATGTTAAATTTATTGAAAAAAATGGTGGATAATAAATCAGTAACTGACTGATTCCGATCATGATAGTTTTTTAAAACATTAGATCAATAAGCTTACACACCTTCCTTAAATTACTGAAGAAAACCCCCGGTTTGTCTGAGGTGTGAAAAAAGAAAGACAGTGGTCCATAGCTTTAAGAGTTTGGCCTTTTACATCAAAGAGTTAAACAAAAGGGGAATACCGGAAAATACATCAATTGCTTTGGGAAATTAAGAAAAATCTTGAATAAAGTCATAGTTTTTCACTCTGAAGAAGTATTTTTTAAAAACTATCTCTCACTCCGTTACCCTTCTTGGATTTAAATTTAAACTTTAAAAAAAATATTTTTATCTATATATGTTGTATTTTCATTATATATATATATATATATATATATATATATATATATATATATATATATATATATATATATATATATATATATATATATAAACCTGATTAACGAGCATTTTACGCGATTTTAATTTTATTTTTACTTTCACTTAGCCATATATTTATTTATTTTATTTTTTTATTGCCTCTACCATGTAGTTTCTGTGGCAACAGCTTCAAATTAATTTCTTTTATAAAATTTTATCGCTTTTAAAAATCTTTTTTTTTTAACTCGTATTTCGCTGTCTTGTAGATTTTCTTTTATGCTTCGTGCCATGTCCAACTTTTTCCCATCATTACCAAATATAGAGCATCTTGTATAATACGTTTTACAGTCCTTACACATTGCAGCTCTCGGAGGTCGGAGGATCAAGTCATCTTAGTAGGTAGGCGTACGAGAACTTACAATGTCCAATTCTTAGTCTGTAGGGGGTTGTCTCTTCTTTTCTAGAGGATCGGTGGGAGGTTTCCTATTTTAAACAATGGGTTTCAATTTCCTTTAATTTTGGTTGTTTTTTTTTCCCACTTGTTTTACCAGATTTTCCACACATCCTACTTAATTTTTTTTATGTAGTCCTCCAGAGAGATTTCATTGACTGATTCCACAAGTGTTGGTTCTGAATTTCTTGCTATTTTAGCAGCTTGGTCGGCTTGTTCACCTGCAATGCGAAGGGATCCAAACAAACGGCCGTAGAGTTGTGTACCACATCCAATATCCTTAAAATGTTGTTTGACGCGGAGCCGTAAAAGCTTGAACCGTTGTCTGATTTGCTTCTGATGGTTGCGGAATATATATTCTATTTGCTCCCCAGGTCTTGTGAGATAAAAATGTGAGCACAGTAACCTTTTGAGGCAATCCTCTTTGAGTAATTTAATATAGATTGTCCACCTAAGCGAGCGGTCTAACTGCATTGCCAAATACTTGAGGTTGTCAACGAATGGAGTTTCATCATCCCCTATCTATATTTTTGGATTGACTGTGCATCCTCTTAGTCTTCAGACGTGCATGGCTCTAGTAGATAATCTAAAGCCACTCTATGTTGCCAATGTTTCTATGTCTTCTGCATACAAAATGGTTTTCACAGGCTTGAAAGAGACATCCGCTATGTCATTTATTTTCTTACTGAAAGAGGGTCACGCTGAGTGAGAATTGCAATCATGAAAATATTTGAATCTGAGTTTTCAATGGAAATACACGTTTTGAGTTCCCCTGAGTCTAAATAACCAAGTACCGAAAAATGGTGTATGTGTCTGTATATGGTAAGTCTAGCTTAAGGAAAGTATTACGAAACTTATACTACATATTTAATAAAGGTGTATGCCTTGGATGTAACAGCTTTTAACAGTTTAACTTTTTCGTTAAAATCGACTAACCAATAGTTTCACTTTATATCAACGATTATACACATTTTTGTAATTTTCTCAAAAACAGCTAGAGCGATTTTGATTATACTTGGTGTATCATTGTATAATTAAGTGGTATTTAATGCCATTGAGGTCTTGTCCCCATTAATGTCACTTTACAGGGCTTAAATGTTCAATATGTCTTTTTCTAAAGTACCTTTAATTTGGTTTATTTTAAATAATTAACTATCTCTCGTTATTAATAGTTACAAAAAATGCTAAATATAACTTTTGAAATATTTGATAATTGGAAAATGGATAAAAAAGGGAAAATGTTTATTTAGCTCGAAAATGAATTTCCTCAAATTGTAATCAGAAGGTATAATGTATGTTGGAAAGCGGAGAACTTTGGAAAAAAAAAAAATATCTAATACAGAAAGTAATTCCTACCTCTCCTCATTATCCGCTAGTGATAACCCTCTGGACGTATACCAAAAAAATCCCTTAAATTCCAGTCCATTTACCATCCACTTCGCGTGATGATGGTTCCTGGGGCTTCGTAGATGGAATAGAGCAGATGGGGGGGGGGGGTGGAGTTTGCTCAAAACGCTTTATCCTACACATTCACCCCTCACCTGAACTCCATCCCAGCACCCTGCTGAAGTTGAAGAATTCCTCTCTTCACCAAATTCCTCTCTCTCTCCTCCAAACCTGTTAACCCTCTGAGGCATATTCCTTATATACAAATTAAACCCCGATAATCCGGAGTTATGATTCCCTCACTTCACTAATCCTCAGACAAATTCCATAAAAAGGCAATCATATTCCTTACCTATTCTATTCAATGCATCCCTTCGCTAACATCTTTCCTTTGGTGTGGAAAACCCAATTCCCTAATCATACTGTTTCCAAAATCAAGTAACCTGTTAATAACACATCATCCTATAGACCGTTAAGCTTACTCGATCCTCTCAAATAATCTTTGAGAAAAATCCTTCTCTCAAACGCATTCTACCATAAGCGAATCCACAACATCCCTTATCATCAGTTGGATTCCGCTCAAGACATTCCACTGTCATCAAGGCCTTCGTGTTGTGGTACCCATATATCCTCTGCACTTGAAACAAGCATTATCTGCACTGGTGCTTTTGGAGTAGCACAAGCTTTCGGACCGGGTGTGGCACGATAGGCTTGCTTTTCAAGCTCAAAACCCATTTACCCCATTCTATACCTAGTTCCTCAAAATCCTACTCTCAAATCGTTCCTTTCAAGTCCGTTTGGACTCCGCTTATCCACTTAATATCCAGTTGTGGCTGGTGTTCCACAAGGCAGTGTCTTCGGTGGCCCAAGTTCTCTTTATCCTCTTCAATTCCGAATATCCTAAATCCCTGGATAATTTCTAGCTACATTTGCTGATGATACTGCCTTCTATCTTCCCACTCAGATCCTCAAATAGCATCTCTAAACCTACATCTCACCTCTCTTTGAGTGAGCAGTGGGTGCAAACAACTGGCGAATCAAAATCAATGAATCAAAATGCTAACTATCAATTTTTACCTGCGACGCAGATCCTGTCCGTGCAATCCTTTTTAATTCAATTCCACTTCCTAATCGAAAAGTCGTTTACCTGGCTTCCTTCTTGACAAAAGACTAATTTGGTAACCCACATACCAGACTTAAAAGACAAGAACTTAACCGACGATATGGCCAGCTGTATAGATTACTAAGTAGGACATCCCATCTTTCGATTGAAAATAAACTTTTAATCTACAAGACCATACTGAAACCTATCAGTATTATAAATAATATTTTGTGAAAACTAATTTTATTTAACGGAAATCACATGTTCGCAAGGAAGTTGAATTAGTAAGTTATTGGAATTTCTATGCATTAGTCCGTTAGCAAATATAATTACCAACTATACAGAAATAAGTTTTTTAATAAAATGAATCAAGAAATAAATAAATTAATTTGAACTAAAAAAAAACAGAGTAAACATCGGTAAAAATCTAATCCTTCGATTTTCTTGGACTTGATGAAAAATTAAAGGTAGTATACCGACATAAATATAACATTGGAAATAATATATGAAGACAGATAATAGTAGAGATTAGTTAATTATTAGAATTATTAGAACACGAAAGCCTTATTTTTACAGCCGGAAAAAATATACACTGACAGGCAAAAAATTCCACCCACTTGACTTTTTCATGTTTTCATCTAAAAATATTTCACCTACTTGTAACTTGTAGTAGCGCGTGTTTTTTCCTTTGCCGTCACTACTTCTTGAAGACGCCTCGGCATATTTTCCACCAGTCGGGAAATGTCCCTTTGGTGGAGGATAGCACATTCCTCCCGAAGAGCCCTTTCAAGGTCCTGCAATGTATCAGGAAGTGTTGCACGCGATCTTATTCGTCTTCCAAGGTTATCCCATAAATGCTCAATGGGGTTCAAATCTGGAGAACGTGCTGGCCAGGCTAAAACCTCAATATTGTTCTGTTGAAGGAACGGCTGCACTATGCGGGCGACATGTGCGCGTGCATTAGAATAGAACGATCGCCGATTTCGTTGAGGATAAGCAACACATGAGGTTCCAAAATCTCATCTACATGGCAAATGGCCGTCAAAGACCCTCCACGAACAACAACCAATTCTGTGCGGCGCTCCATTGAAATCCCAGCTCACACCATTAAGGAACCACGTTGGAAAGGTTGGCTCTGGGAAAAATTACAGGCTGAAAATCTTTCGTTTCTTCTTCTCCACACCCTTTCACGCCCGTCTGGAGATCGAAGAGCGAATCTTGACTCATCTGTAAAAACTCCATTCTGTACAGCACTCCATTCGCCCATAGTCCAATGGCTGTGTTCTCGAGCAAAAGCCAGCCGTGTTACTCTGTGAGTTCTGGTCAACTCTGGTCCTCTTACTCGACGAAAAGCAATTAATCTATACACATTTAATCTTCTCCGAGCGGTACGTTCAGAAATTTGCACATCTTGAACTTCTTCGAGCCGATGAATCGCTTGAACAACGGTAACGTGCCGGTTTCGTAAAATTCTCAAAGTCAAAAACCGGTCATCCCGTGGTTCCGTTACCCTAGGTCGTCCAGAACCGGACTTTCTATTGTAAGAACCAGTTTCCCGAAAACGCCTGATGGCGTTTCGTAAAGTTTCATATGGAACTACGACGGCAATAGCTGCATATCTAATGGAACGTCCATTATCAATAAGTGCCACACCACGTCCGGACTAAGAAAAGCCGGAGACTAAGAAATGTGCTTCAAGAAACGGCATTGTACTAATGATACTGAATAAACATTTTGATTCCATAGAAAGTAAACATTGAAATCTTGAACCATTTCGTTGAATTAAGGATTAAGGGTTATTATCCTCTATATTAACATTCCTAATTGAAAATAAACAAAAAGATTACCTGTTTATTCATTTAAAGCAATAGACCAATCCAAAGCAGAACAATTTTTAGATGAAAACATGAAAAAATCAAGTGGGTGGAATATTCTGCCTGTCAGTGTATATAACAGGAAACAATTAAAAATTTTAATCTTTTTTTATCCTCATGTAGTGAACCGGAATATTTGATAATATTTTAATTTCGCTCTGAAGGCATAATTCTATTTGCCTATTCATGATAGGTATTTTTTCCTCCTCAGTAACATCCCCCGTTTGTGCGTGACAGCTCAAGATGCTAAAGTTAGAGAGCAGACATTTAAAACGTATGAAAAAGCGTAGGACTCACTGGAGTAAAGCCGATTATATTTATTCCAATATGTCCTCTCACAATAAATCCCTTTCTCAGTGGACATGTGTTGTAATATAGAGTGTGGAAACGTTTATAGAGGCTTCCTGAGCCTGTCCATCTAACTTCTTGAAGTGCGATGATGTCAAGTATGTAACTATCTTATCTTCACATTTTCACTGGGTCTATAGAACGTTAAAATATTCCAATTAACGATGTTTCTGTACTTGAGGCGATTTATAAGTTTTTTATCATCAGTCCGGGAATATCTCTGAGAGGTTTGATGATAATTTAGTTTAATGGGACTCAGCTATACCTAAAACAGAACTATAGGTATATTTTCCGGCTCTCAAGAGTCTTATTCATCATTTACGTACAATGGATTTCGATAAATGAGATATCAAACAAAAAAAAAAATTCATGAAAAAGTGACGAATCCCAATTTCGATCCCTTGCTTCCTTCAACAACTTTAATAAAAGTCATTGTAAAAATTGGAAGGTTTCAAAAATCATAAATTATCATCCATAAAAGGAGCTGACGGACCCTGCGTTTTCGAATTCTTGTTAATTCATTTCACGAAATATAGTTGCCATCGAATATTTATCATGTATTTAGGTTTTGAAAATTAAAAATCTGCTTTCTACGTTAGCCTTGGATGAACTAAAAAATATTGAAAATGTAACTGTGGAATATCACTTATACAGATATAACCTTTTTGATATATTTAATAAATAAAAGAATATATAGCCTGGCATGGTTTCTATACTCGGAGTAATAGACTTTTATACTCTTAATGTAATAATTACAAACCTGGGCTACTAATGCATAAATAAATATATCTTGATCAATTACAATAATGGTGTAGAATAAGTTAAGTTCTAACCATATAATAATTGTCAGGGATAACCATCTTATTGATGAACCATTAAACTGGAGAAATATTTTTCATTAGGTAAAGGTAATCTCTGACCAATTTAAATTTGTGTTGAATAAACTATCTTGATAATATTATATTGTATATAGAAATAAACATTCCGCTGAGTTTCCTTATACATCTAATGCACTAGGAAGAGTGATAGTTATCCAATGAGAGAGTTTTCACTAGGGAGTAATAATTTAAATATATATTTTGTGAATATGATTTGAGGATAAAGGCAAAAATAAAATACGAGTTTCAAGATTATGCCGCATAAACTATAGCTTAAAATTATTTGAACAGTTGGATATCACAAATAAATATGTTCAACTGAATTTCCCATTTCGACTTGTCTCTTTTTCTAATTCGTGTACTGGTTGGGGAACTAGTCCGGCAAGTGATTTTTTTTCCCCAACCATTAACATCTACCTTGAGGCTGCTTCCGCCTACATACCAGAGTGAAAATGTCTAGATTCATTTCTTGGGCCGTTAAGATATGAAATTTAATAAATCCAGGTGAGGATTGAACCATAGTTCATCACCGAGCATTCTAGAACCCACGACCAGTCATACCGTCACTCTCAGTCATACCGTCCTCCATCATTTGGGTATGTGTTATAATAAAGTCTTTATTTGTTCAACTATTTTCCCTTAGCTTTATTTATTTGAAAGATCCATTCTAGAGCTAATAATCTGTAAAAAAAATAAAATAAAGAAAATACCCTTGTGTTGACGTTAAAACTATACCTTCCGAACCATAATTTCTATTTTCGGAACATTTTGGCTCTTAAAAAATTGTGCTAATTATTTTCGCGTTGTAATAATTATAGTTATGCTTAATTCCGTGGGGAGTGTAAGAGCCGTATAGCGGCAGGAGGAGCCAGTGCAGTGGCGGAGAACAAGAACTCAGCTCCCCGATTACTATTCATAGTTTGATGCAGATGCCTCCTCTCATTGCTATTCAAACACAAGGCCTGGATCCGCTGGCTAAAAGACCACACCTAGCTCCCTTCCACCTCTCCCTTGGTTTACCAACGTAGAACAAATTAAAATTTTACATTTTTTTGTTGCGGTTTTCCTCAACAAGAAGACTAATGCATTTAAATTTTTTCCCTCTTTTGTATGTATATATAATCCTGTTATATCCTAAGGCAATCTAAAACTCAGAAACAAACGTATACTGTTAAAAAAATTAACAAAAAAATGCAAAAGTTTAGCGTATTTTGAGAAAACTGTACTTTCAATGCATTTATATTATAAATCATACAAACTTTTCACTGCCTGTTAACTTTTCATTTAACTGTACTTTAATAAAATAAAGAATATTATCCTTGACAGGAAACTCGAATTTCAATCGAAAGCTCTATAACTTTCCTCTATATACTTCCTCTGAAAATTCCTAAAACACTAGGACAAATTCAATTGCAACTTAAAAGACTCATAATGCAGACAGAGAAAAGCAACGTTTTATTCAATGCAGTGGCCCTCGTAACTATAGGCTCTGAGTATACACAGCCTAACACACTTTGGATACACGTTTACTCGGACAGATATGAGATTACGAGCCATTTAATGAACGTAATGCAAAATCCTGTTGCCCATCAAGGAAAGATAGTCATGTGAAGGAAAGATTTCTTACGCCACATTCTCATTTCAAAATGCTACTGCAACCATATACCCAGTCTTTTTATTCTGGTTGAGCGAAGAAGGAATCGTCTCAAAAAAAAAAAGAATAAAAATAAAAATAATTGGTAAATGGTTGAGGAAAGATGCAATGCAATGCAATGCTTTGCATGGTTGTCGTGGATAATTAAGAGAAGAATAGTTGGGATGGTCAGTCAAAAAAGAAGGCAAAAATAAATTATAATATTTATTTTTACATATGCCAACGTTTCGACCTGAAGTTCAGACCTTCATCAGGGCTAAGAAAATAACCAGATAACAAGGTATGAGAAACATACGTAGTGATGGTAATAAAAATAAAATAAAATAAATAAATATAAAGTAAAATGAAATTGTTAGAATAATGACTAAGAACTAAGAGATAAATAATAATAACCGTGCAAAGTGTGGTATGATGAAGTAGGCATAATCAAAAAGGGTGACATAAGTGTTACAATGGGAATCTTAGAATAAAATGTACAACATAAAAAAGAAATATGAAGTTATATAAGAAATGAAAATAAATAGTAAAATTAAGACATTGATAATGGAGTAGTTAGATAGAAAATTGAGATATTGTAAAGTCTATCAAAATGTACAGACAATGTATAATATAATAAAGAGTTAAAAACAGAGAAAAGGAATGAAAGGAAGGAGGGAAGAAATTGAGAAAGCTGAAATAAGAAAGATAAAAAAGTACTATCTGTCTCCTTAAGTGTTGCAGGGAGAATAAAAGTCGTTGCAAGGGAGGGGGAGAGTGAAGAGATGTGTAGGTGGCGTCATCTCTAACGGTTATCCGAAGAAATAAATAAAATTAAAAATAAATGGGAAGTTTATATTATACATAAAATTTTTGTGTAACAATTAACATAATTATTGTAAAATAAACAATATAATATTATGTATATATAGGTATATATATATTTTTTTCTTTTTCGCATATGAGTTACTGGTGTATTGGTTAATATTTTAACAAACTAATCGAATACATTACCTATTTTTACTTTTATTAAAAGATCTGAGACTGTGAGATGAACTATAAATTTACCGATGCTTTGAATTCTTCACGTAAAAATGGATGGATGCAGTTGAATGACTCATAAAATCCTAGGATATGTGGATACATTATCTTTAAATAGAAACTATAATTTCAATTATAGGTACATAGTACCTAGTGAAATACTTCCGTACCTACTTCTTACAGAACTTTCCTTTATAAAAGATTTAGTAATTTTGTTTGTTGTAAATAATTTATTCGCAAAAGCCGATAAAGACTCTTACAAACATTTAAGAAATCCTTAACCAATGATTATGAGTGCTTGTGTCACTTGTTGCCGAGGCGGTGAAGGCTCGTCCATCACTTGAGGAGGATACTCAATTTGTTTTTCAAGTGTATCTTCACACTTACCTGAAGAGATCATAAGCTAATTTAAAAAAAAAAAATATTGGACGACAACTGATGAAATATTTACATAGAGTAATTAGCAATTATTTAATAGTAAACTAGCCAAAATTTCATTTAGATATAAGTTGAGTTTGTCTTTGTCAGAACCATTTAAAAGACTCTATGAGCGGTGAAACTACTCTAGTTGTATACTAGTTGTATTTTCATTAAATCATGGATTATTCAGGTTTATACAAATTCCTAGAAAAATCCAACAAACTCGATCCTCTCCAATATGTTTTCCATTCTGGCTCCTCTATACAACATGCCCTGATTAAAATTAACAGTGTTATTCAGACTGCAATAGGTAAAAAAAAACAACTAACTATACTTATACTTCTTGATTTTCGCAAAGCCTTCGACTCCAGTGTCCATTCATCCTTTTCAACAAATTACAACAATTACCCTTCTCCAATAGTTTCATCTCTTGGTTCCAATATTTCCTCTCACAACGAATCCAAGCAGTTTCTATACCCAATCAACCAATATCTGCCTACCTTCCTTTATCCTCTGGAGTTGCTCAGAGATCCAGCGCAATTCCTCTTCTTTTCAGTTCCTATATTAACGACCTAAATGATTCAATCCTCCATTGTTCCCACAACCTTTATACTCAAATCTATCTATTTTTTCCGCTGAGTTATTTGTAGCATTTGCCAAAATTCGGAAAGATTTAGATCGAATCAGTGCCTGGGCATACTTAAACGGATTAAACCTAAATGCTGCTAAAACTAAGGCCATTGACAGTGGTTTCAAGTCCCTTCTTAGATCCCACACCAACTTCCCTTCACTTTACTTAAATAACCATCTCATCACCTTCTACCCCTCTGTTAAGAATTTATGTTTTTTCATAGACCAAACCCTCTCCTGGAATCACCATACTTCTCATATCTCCCGTTGTGCGATTTCAACCCTCAAACTATTCCATCGCTTCCGCCATCTCCTACTACAAAATATCTGTAGACTCGTAGTTTCCTCTCTTATCTAAATCCACTTTGATATCACAGCTGAGTGATGTACGACGGCCTCACGGTGGATCTCCGTGATAGACTAAAAATAATTATGAATAGATTCGTAAGATTTGTAATTGGAACACCGGGACGCCGCGTGTCTCCCACCTCTACACTGAGTTAGGGTGGCTCTTCCCTTCCTTGAGAAGAAAATGTTTTCTAGGCACATTCCTTTATCGAATCATTAACAATCGTCGTCCTTCTTTTGCCTACAATCTTCTCCAATTCAAATCCTCAATCCGTTCCCTCAACGTCTCGATCTTCTGACCTATTGGCATTGACATAGATCTGGATCATTCCAAAACTCCTTCGTAGCCCGCTCTGTCAATTTCTGGAATTCCTTCCCTACCAAATTTCGGCATGACCCCTCCGTATCCATATTCAAAAACCTCCTCTTCCAATTCCTGTTCCAAAAACAATCAGATACATGCTAACTATTGACATTGTATATATATATATATTATTTTTTTTATTTAGTCTTGTGTTTTTTTTAAGTATGTCAGGTCTTTGTTTAATAGGAAGTGGTAACTCAATAAATGATTAATTTAACTAATTAACAATTGCTTCACTGTAAACAAGATAAAATTTACGGTAGCTAAACTATGTTTAAAGCTGATAAAAAAAAATCGCAAATAATTTAGGACATAGTTTAACCGTTTAAAAGTCCCCTTTGAATGGTTTTAACAATGCAAAACTCTTTTTTAATTTAGAGTAAATTTTGTCTAGTTTACAGTAAAGCAATCGTTAATTAATTAAATTAGATATTCCTTTCGTTTTCGCTTCCAATTCAACAAAAAACATGGCTTACTTAAAAATACACAAAACTTGGATTTTATACTTTTCTGCTGAAAATAGGACATTGTTTATTTTAAAATTTTTGTAGCACTTGAGTCTGCTATCACCACTACATAAATTTCCCTCTCACTCACAATGTATAATCAATTGTCAATGTTTTATGCTAATAATATTAAATTATTTTTTATATCTAAATTTGCAGTGCTTCCTAACGTGTAATGGATGATTTTGTTGTTTTTTATATTAGATCAGATTAGTGATCACCAACGATTAGAAACTTTTCAGCATTTGTGAATGTCAAATCCTTTAATAATTCACATTGAATTGGTATTACTACCACCAATGAGAGTACTTTGATAATTTCTAATAAACTAATAACACTTTAAAAGAAGGAATTGAAAAAGTACGGCATTTAGATTTCGTCAGAACTTTTCAATATTCGTCAAGAACTTATTGATATTAAATACCATTGAATTTCATGTCGATATAATAAGTAATGGAACAAAAAAGTAATGGACTAAAACATGACATATAAAAAATATTTTTTACGTTTTTAAAGGGAGAGCAAATCAACATTCCAATTTTCAGGAGCTGGACGCGAATCATGTTTGTGTTAAGAGGTAAACAAACATTCAAAAGGGTGAATTAGTTAGTCCGGTCCTGTTTTGATTTTTTACTTATTGCTTAAATATTTGTATTTGCGGGTATTTATTTTGTGGAAACTTAATTGGTTGTTTGTTGTCCTTGTACATATATGAATTTTAATTTATAATTTACTGAATGAGAAATGAGAATACAAACGAAGCTAACTAGGATTTGTCGTTAGTCGAACCTTTTAGTGGATATAGTCTTGATTAATCATTAATGCCTTAGATAACTTCTTGTACAAATGTCTAAAAGTCTCATATTTATAGAAATATGACCACTTAATAACTTTGTTAACTTCATCAGAAGCGAGCGAAATGAGACTTTCATGTATCAAAATAGTTCTTTGAAAAACCGGAATTCTATTAATTTCAATACTAATACAAGGTACTTAGTAAGCGAATTAGTAATGTCTGTTACGGTACTGCAAAAATCTATAACAAACATTAGCCAAAGAGTTTTATAATATATAATGGTCGAGTATCTGTAGATGTACCCTTTATTAGACTCTGTATTTGAATGTATTCTTTTCTTAGGTTATTTTATTTGTATAAATTATTTTCAGGCATTCTAAATAAATACCTATCCAATAGAAAATTTTAAGTGAATATGAGAATTATTCAGTATTAGTACATATTCATAAGATATTTTTTAAAAATGAATCAGCTGTTAAGAAAGATTAAATATCAAAGTGTTGTTTTATTAATGGAACTGTATTAATGTATTAATGGTTTATATTATTTATATTTGTATTAATGACTCAACCGAGGAAACGTCTAACAAAAAAAGGTTGTGAACGAAGGGACAATGATTTTAATGGTACTTTTTTTGGTGACAATAGGTAGAAAAGTATTAAACCCAGATCCTAGCTAAATAAAAAAAAATTATAAAAATCAAACAAAATTTATGTTATTAATTTTTGCCTTTGGGAATTAATATGCTAATTGGTAAAAATATACAATACTCTTCATTTCCATTTAAGATATGGGCCTATCACTGACGATCTTTTTTGACAATAGCTTTAATAAATTGAATCATAATTAATTTGGTTGGACTTTATTATTTTTATGTCAATATAACATCTAAATGTACTTGTTCAGTAGCGTTTTTCTAAGATCTAAAGTAACATGTTTAATAAATAGCAATAAGCTAATAACTGCAAGACTCTTGCGCAAGTCTCGCCTTGGTCTTGCGATTGGGCAACTACTATAGCTATTACGTATTTTTAGTTATTCCATATTTTATTGTCGAAAGTCGATATAAAGGTCGAAAAAAAAAAATTAAAAAAAAAAAATTGTAATATTATATATATATATATATATATATATATATATATATATAGATAAGTTATAGTTGGATGTAAGACTGTTTAATAGTTAATCCTATTTATGAGTTGTAAACAAACCATAAGACTATATATATAGCATTACTGAGGAAATAAAGTCAGTCTTTATCGAGCAACCGAGTGTGTTATTTATCATCCTTTCCTTTCTTTTTTTTATTCTTTTCGGTTCGGACGATCGTAAGTTATATATATATATATATATATATATATATATGTGTGTGTGTGTGTGTTGTTTTTTAATAATAATTCGACCTTTATATATTATAACTTATGATATGAATTATAGTCGGATAATAGGTCATGAAACACACTTAGATGACTTAAAACAACTTTTGTTTATTCCATTTTATCAAAAACGTTTCGATCCCTGTTTTTTAACATAAATAATGGGATCCTCTTCAGTTCTGGAAAAACAATACCTATCATTGATATAACAATCAAAATTTTTTATACATTTGAACAATAAAACCAAATTTTTTTCATCAAGCTACTGAGTGCCGCAGCGCGCACCCCGATCCTAGAGTCCGAGAATAATACCGATACCAACAATAACAATCCACATAACAATCTCTGTTTCGTTATAATTAAAATAGCCAAATAAAAACATTAAAATTAGTGAAGTAATGAATTTAAAACAATCTTACATGTATTTCATACTGACGTATGCTCAATTAAAAGTAAGAAAAAAAAATTTGGTTTTATTGTTCAAATGTACAAACAATTTTTATTGTTATACCAATGATAGGTGTTGTTTTTTCAGAACTGAAGATGATCCCATTATTTATGCTAAAAAACAGGGATCGAAACATTTTTTAAAAAAATGGAATAAACTGAAATTGTTTAAATCATCTAAGTGTAATTCATGAACTATAATCCGACTATAAATTCATAACTTAAGTTATGACATTATAGTCGATAATAGGTCATGAAATACACCTAGATGACTTATAACAACTTCAGTTTATTCCATTTTTATATATATAAATATATAATCATCATCATAATCATTCGATCTTCTACCACCGTGCCTGGCCCAGCTGCCTCTCTCCTGCACCGACTCTATTCTCCTATTCCAATCCATTCCGTGCTTCCTGAATGCCTCCTTTACACTGTCCTCCCAAGAGATACGAGGTCTTCCTCTGGGTCTTTTTCCTTCCGTTTGAGTCTCGTAAATCTTCCTGGCGCTAATATATATATATATATATATATATATATATATATATATATATATATATATATATATATATATATATATATATATATATATATATATATATATATATATATATATATATATATATTTCAATAATTAATCTCAAGGCTCGTTTTAGAAATAATAAAATTATTTAGGAAATAAAACTGGTTAAAATTTAACTTTTTTATTAAACACGTTATCGAGGTAAAAATTGGGCTACTGCGCATTAATAACCAAACTTATCAATGAAATATGCATAATCTTACTGAATTTAATTATAGAAGTATTAAAAGGTTAAAAGGGTGAAGAGCTGGGATTTTAATTATTCTTTTAAAAAATCAAAGACAAACTTTCTGAGTCAGGCATGTCAAAGAATTATTCATAATCGGATCTTTTTTTTTTTCAAAGTCCGATGTTATTCAATAAAGTCCTACTCTACCCGCATTATCTCCGTCTCAATTTTTTAAGCTATATCATCAGCATTTTTTCAAGTCATTAATTAAGGGTATAAATCGATGAGAAGAGGGGTAAATTGGATTAATTATATAATTTCCCCATTTCAATTCAGACCACGCATAAGAAAAAGGAAAATTAACGGAAAATAAGTTTGTAGATCTATTGAGCTGGAAACAGTGTCGAATCCTAATGGCGCACTTAGACCTGTCCCCATATCCTTCAGCTCTTCCTTTTGAGGAGTTAAATGAAGGAATTCTTGTGGCAAGTTCATTTGGTTAGGGAATTCCGTCACGGCTGACTTTACTGCCCCCGTTAGAATTTCCTCTTATGTAAAAATATTTCCGGCGCAATCTTCTCTTGAGGCCCACTCAAGAACCCTTTGAATAAATTTTAATATTTGAGGAATTTTTATTAGCTCGTACAGACTCTGACACAATCAATTGTACAAATCAGATGATTAAGTAAAATAGAGATGTGGTATTTTTCAACCAACCGTCATAATTTTGAAAATAAAACTATATACATATTTTGATGTTTCATTTCTCTATAAATAAATAAGTTATTTAAAATATATAATGTCTAATATATATTCATTATTAATATTTTATTAATGGGACTAAAATACAACGTTAAGCAAAATTAGTGTTTGATAATTTTATTAAAATGATTCTATACACAAATATCTCTAACATTTCTAAAATAAATTTAATAATGATTACCAAAGAAACATTTAAAATTGAAATTCAAACTTGAAATGAAATGAACAATATATAAAATTAGATCAACCATGCCCTCAAACTAAGCACACTACAAACTTGACTTGGGATAAGATATATATATATATATATATATATATATATATATATATATATATATATATATATATATATATATATATATATATATATATATACATACAAATTAGGTATTATAATGGTATATAAATGATAGTAGAGTTTGTCAGTTTTGGTTATTTTTTTACAGTGAATTTCTTGTAACGATAAACATCAGAGTCTATTACACAAATTCATGTAATAATTATTATATTACATTTTAATTTAAAAATCGTGCCAGATATATAAATACAAATTTCAATCGATCTATGGTGTTTATTGATGATAAAAATAAATTATCGCTCCCTAAGAGAAACGGTTTTACATAAATAATTATGATTAAATTGTGATCAAAACAAAAAAAATTTTAGCTGAAAAATCAAAACCATCTTTTACAATCAAATTAAATTATATATTAATACGTTATTAATTCACACATTATTAATATTATGTTTCTGAAATCGTTTTAATTCTGCAAGATGTACCTGCACTATATATATACATACTTTTTTTTATGCCAAAGTTTCTAATGAATTTCGGAAATAAAGTAGTTCTGTTGCTAATAGTTGGAAATAATATTCTTCACTTACTACTTCAGATTCAGACTCAAAATATATCATAGAGACTACAAAAATATTATACTTATGATTTTTTAAAAAATATTATTCTAGTATCATTATTGTTATTAATTGTAAAACAATTGTTCAAAAATAATGATCAGTGTTCATACATACGTACATACTTACGATCAATTTTTTTTTTTTTTTTATCTATTTATTGAATAATAATACAATCAGCCACTGCTGGAGTTCTATAAGTATTAGAGCTAAGAGTTCTCATTCAAACAATATATACAAATAATAGAGAAATAAATATAAATATAAAAAGTAAATAAATAATACTGATGAAGAAAGTAAATAGAAGAAAAAAAAAAGTAAACAATAACATAAAATAGAAACTTCTAAACACAACCAATAAAACTCAACACAAAAACACAATGAAAAAATCATATACAAAATTCCGGACAAAACTGTTGATCAGATTTGATTTTTATTTGTTCATTGAATTATCGATTTTAAACCCTGATAAATATGTATATATGAAAGAGTGGAGTGAAGTTTTTAACATTTAAGTAGTCTCAAAGAAGAGAAAATTTCAACGGATTTCAAAAACTCTGCCAGAGCTAGATTTTCTACGACCAAGTCCAATTTCGGAATGGATCGAGTTGGGTCCCAAAAATGAAAATAATCTCGAATTGGTTTTCCAGATTTTCATGTATGGTTAGGCTTGTCAGCGTTACAACGAAGGTGGGTTGATCAAAATAAACTAATTGTAAGTATATTTGGTGAAGTTCATAGATATGATATATTTAGATATGACATATATTACATATATATATGACATATATATTATATAGATATGACATAGATAAGTGATATTTACCATGATAATGATAATATTCAATTACTGATTGAAAAGTGAAATCATTAATATAAAATGTTTTTTTTTTTCTTTTATTATCTCCAGTTTCATAAAAGTTTGTTTCTTACATATTCCTTGTACTGTATCTTAGATACATTTTAAGGTCTTGCTGAGCCTTTCTTAGTTTTGTTTAATAAAATTTGAGTATTTTTTTTAATTTTATAATTAATGACTTTTTAAAGCTAAATTGAAAGTGTGAGAAGAAATTTTAACAGTATTTCTTTCACGAAATCAAAATGATTATGGTTCCGCTGGCATAAGATAGCAACTTCTCTTTCAAAAAAAATTTTCTTTAGTTCTATTTTTTGAAACTGGGACGAACACACTTAAATGTTTATATGTATAAAAATATATATTTTTTTTATTTGCTGTTTTTTAACGTTGCATCGACTGCCAGGGTCATTAGCGACAATCATTTTTATTAAATATAACTCATTAATTTTATTTTTCGAATGTACTTCAGCATTTTTTCAATAAAAGTGTTTTCTTTGTACGGTGTCTTGTCATTAATTTGGAGTTCGATTTGCTGTTTCCGGAACTTTTTGCACTGGAATATGTGTTCAACCGTCAGATTAGCATTTTCACATGTCTCACATGTTGGTCGATATAAGCCGAGAAGTAGGTGGAGATGGGTCAGTTTGGTACGTCCAATTCTTAGCCTGCTTATTATAGAACACTCTTTTGATGTCAGGTGTTTTGGAGGATACCAAGCCCGATTTTCGTCTTTGGTCAGATAAATTTGTTTATGATTGGAAGTAAAAAAAAAAAAATGTTTCTTTCGAGCGACATTTACTTTATTCAGTACTATTCCTATTGAATTTAATATTACTTTGAAATATTCGGGTGAAAAGGCTATCGACCGATACTCGACCGTTCTGATCTGTCAACAGATAACCAAAGGGCTGCTGGACCCAAGCCTACTAGCTCTTGGAAAGGACACCCGAGACCCAATTCGATGTCTACGATACCTTATTAAATATTCCGGAACCAAATTGAAATTCATCTTGACTTTCTCTCTATCCTTATATCATTCTTATCGTGATATACTTTTCTAGTCACTAAGATACTCGAACATTCATCCTACGAAGCTGATATTTTATCATTATTTGTTCCCATTTAGTAACAATACTTCCTAAATACGAGCAATTAATCTTTAGCTATGGAAGAAAAATACTGGATATTTATGTTTAAACAATAGCAACACTTTACTACTTTTTATACCGTCAGAACCGTTTGTTGAAGAAATAAATGATTCTTCCCAAGGAAGGAGGTGCCTTCGAGGAGGGACAGGGGAATCCAGGTCGGGGGGAGGGGAGGGGACAACATAACGACCAGGCCCAGCAATAAAACTCAAAGTAAACTCTCTTTACGACTGTCCCCGTCCGGCAGTTCGCTTATCGGCCTCTCAGTATCGAGTACTGAGGATGACTGAATTCAGACGTGGGTTCATCGTCTGTCACTTTGAAATCATGCATTACTTCTTTTAGGACAATATAGCATGAAACTAGTAAAATAATTTGGAGTAATCAGTGCCATAACCAGAGAAGTCAAAAATATCAGAAAAATTATTGAAGTTTTGTAAAATTTTGGGTGTCCTTATGGATTTAAAGAATTTCTATGTTTTATCACATTGAAAGTCCAATAGCTCTAAGGAGCAGATTTACACCATTATAAATAATAAAAAATCCACAGTTTTTTATCTTTTAACTTTTATTATGATATTTACAACTGTATTAGTATGATTACATCAAGTAAATGTGTACAGAGGAATATAATAACTTGAAACACGCTTGTTGAGAAACTACCCATGGGTAGCACTCTAATAATTTGTCTACGTGAGGATATCACGAAGCCATCTTCTATCCACAATTTTCGGCACCCTAGAGGAAAATTTTAAATGAATTGTCCTGTTTTCAATCACTTGGATACTTAGTTCAACAATAAATGCTCTGTATAATCAGTTCTCTTCAAATCTCTAATTTCAAAATATATATGAGGAACAGTTTCTTTCATTTATTTTTAATATGAATTACCTATATATGCAATATTTAGGCAAGTATTTGAATTGTGAAAACTTCCGAATCTCAGTTTTTAACGGGAACACGTTTTGAAGTCCCCTGAATCTAAATCCCACAAACGTGTCTCTGTGTGTGTTAACAGTCTAAAACGAAAAGTTGTATGAGTTGCCACGAATATAAAGTTGCCATATGTCTGGGATGTTACAGGAACTTTTTCGTCAAAATCGGCTAATTGTCACCCGGAGTGGCATATTACATCATCGATTTAACACATATTTATGATTTTTTTTGGAAAACGGCTCTAGTGATTTTAATTAAATTCATTTTATCAATGTAAAATTAAGCAGTGTTTAATGTGATGTCGGTTTTACTCTCATTTATGTTCTCTAATAGGGCTTAAAGAACTAATTTTCAATATTTCCTCCACTAAAGTACCTTTATTATTATTTTTTATTTCTATTAATTAACCATTTCACAACTTAACTCTGATAAAACAAGCGGTTAAATATAAAATATGAAAGAATTTGATAATTTAGTAAAGGAAGAATAAGAGATCTTAACGGAGGATAATTGTAATGAAGGAACCAAAGGAATACAAACGCGCCCAAGCTTGCTCGAAAGATTAGAGCAGGCTTTCATACGTAACATGAGCTTAATATAGAACAGACTCGACAATATTACATACCTTTTCAAATGGGGTTCAAATTCTATCGTTGGAATTATTTAATATTTTAATTTTATGGATCACAGCGATATAAAAATTAAAATTTTAATATATATCAGTACTTAAACAAATAAAAATATACAAAATAAAATAAAAATGAATTCAGCAACTCTCTGTATCATTGGAAATCTTTTCGGAACTAAAAATATTTCCTAACACTTAATTATTTATCATAATCAAATAAATAATTATAATATACAGCCGGAAAAGGAAATGGCTATTAACAAACAAAATGAATATAATAAATTAGAAGCCTATGAACAACATATAGTAATTAATTTTTTTAAATAGTATTTCGTATCGCCAATAATTTTGACTATCACCTCCTTTGTCGGAAAATACTTATTCCTGCTAAGAAGATGGTAGTAAGTTAAAACTGCGTGATTCGCGCACCGTGCCATACTAATAGTAAAATGGAAAAATGTCCTTAAGCGTCAGTTTTCGACACCATTTTCACAGTTTTTGGCATCCAGATGTGCCAGTTTTCGGTAACCTATACCAAATTTTCAAAATCCTTAAGAATAAAATTTTGAAGACTCCAGAATGACAGGACTACAATAATATTCAGCAGGTATGTATGTTTCTTGCATAAAACGTAAGACAACTTCCTTGACGATATCTGTCGAGTTTCTGTTTTTCAGCGACTTTGCCGACTTATAAAACTAAATAAATAGTGAGAGGCAGTGGAATACGCGAGCTCAGGAAGGATTCCCGCTTCAAATGAAAGGCTTTCGCCCGCTCTAGTCCATTCGCAACGCTTAATATTCTTCAATAACCGCAGAGAGTGCCGAAAGCTGGAGGTTTCATCCTAGTAAAGAGGAATATCTGGACCTCACTGTCGCCTTACTAGCGAACTACGGCTCTATTCATGCTAACTGCCTCCTCTCGTTTTCCTGCAGTCTTTTAAATTAGGTTCTGAATTTCAAATAAAAGGGGAAGTATAACAAATAATGTAAGTTATAGCAATCCAATGAGATAAATTAATTGATAAGTTTGAAATTTAATAGTGATGCGTTTTATTATACATCAATCTGAATGTTTTGATGTAAAATTTGAATAAAATATAAAATTTCCAACTCTTCTAGGAACTCATCAACATATATTATTTTTTTTGCTTCTCATCCATCGATTATTTTACTGTAATAAAAATATAAACTGACCACTTGAGAATTACATTGCAGAAAAGACTTTTTTTAATTTTATTCATTCGCTATTTTATCTCTATTCGAACCTAAAATAAACTAATTTTAGAGAATTAACGAATTTTAATAATGATAATAAAAGACTTAATGAACCTGAAGGGTCGATGCCGACATCACCAACACTTTATACATAGTGTTGGAATATATATTACTTATCGTACTAATATATATATATATATATATATATATATATATATATATATATTGTACTAATATTGTACTAATATATATATATATATATATATATATATATATTATATATATATATATATATATATATATTTTTTTTTTTTTTTTCAAATACAACAAGTAATATATATTCCAATACTATGTATAAAGTGTCGGCATATATATACAAGTGAAAAGTCAATATAAAGCGGTAAAGTCACTTATAAATATTTATATTATGTAAGCATAAAGCTTGTTGTAAATTTTAAAACTGATATGGAAAATATAAAGATATTACTATAAAAAAAATTAATAACATTATTTAAAATTGAATATTATATAATTAATAAGGATTAATTAATTTTAAAACTAATTGAATTATTTAATTTATATTTTCTGCGCCTGTTAGTCTAGTTGGCTTCCGGATAATGAGAGTTTTACCTAATGAAGATCCATGTCTGGTATTTTGTGAACTATAAATGTATGAGTAGAACGTTTAACCCTACGTCACACCCTACAGCAACTTTTTGTTGTCAGTCATATTACATACGATAATAAAACAAATTATTTAATTAACAATGTGTTTCATTTTTTTGATTTTAAATGAAACGCCAGCTTTGATATAAAAAGTTTGGAGGACCTAAGGAGGATCACAAATTTTATTTTTTAATTCCTGACGTAGCCATCTAGAGGAAAAACGAAGAAAATGAAGTTGCTGAGAGATGTAGAAACTAAATCGAACTGTTTAAATTAACTTATAATTATATATAGGATGTTTCAGGGTCAAGTGGCCAAACTGCAAAAATGAATTAAGGACCTCAAATCAAGAAACAAATTTCCTCTAAGTGTATGTCTCCTAACGCTTTGTTTAGGAAATATTCACATCTAAATATTTTATTTGTTATGAATTATTTACTTTATATGAAATAAATGAAACCTATTTATTTGTCCTAACTACTTTATTAATTAAGTGTACACATTAACATTCATATTAAATATTGTATACGAAGGGTATACAAGATATGCCAATGGTGAGATATACCAACCTGAGATTATTGAGCCTCTGAATACTTGCATTCGCTGATGACGTTATTTTTTCGTCCAATGGCAGGTATTTTCAGTACAATATTAATAAATTAAAAGAAGAATTACGCAAGATTAATATGATTGATTGTTAACCCTGTATATACAAAAGTAATGTGGTTTGGAAAGAAGCGTAGGAGAAATATGGTTGTGATCAGAGTCAAAGGCAAAATCCTCGAACAGGTAGAAAACTTCAAATACCTGGGCGCACATCTTAATGAAAATGGGTACATCGATTCAGAGGTGACTGTGCGAAATGCTGCAGTGAGCAGGAGGTTTGAAGCAGCTAAGAGAGGTTTTTAAACGGGCGAGAGGTAGAAAATAAAACAAAGGTGGCTGTTTTCATATCGACATTTCATTCCATTTCAACTCTTCAGAATCATAGACGTAGACAAAGAAACATCAATCAAGGATACAAGCTTCAGAAATGAGATTCCTCCGAAAGATTGAGGAGAAAACGAGAAGAGACAGAGTATGCAAAACACCCCCATCAGGTCGAATCTCAATATTAAGAGGGCCAATGATATAATAGAAAAGAATCGACTAGAAGGCGTCTTGTTGAAGACCGGCAGAGCTGGAGAAGGCTCTATAAACTTCCTCCTCACACTGCTTAATGCGGTTCAAGAGGATGGATTGTGATGATGATTAAATATTGTTCAAAGCGATTTCTTTGAGCATTAAGACATGCTCGGCATCGATAAAATCGATTCAGCGCTATAATTTAGCGGTAAACATCCAACTTAAATACATCTATCTAAAAAATTAACTATCTACAGTAGTATAGTTACATTTAATTATCATTAATAAATACATAATTACAGAAAATTCACTTATTCAGTATAAATGTTGACCAAAAGAATTTTGAGAAATCAAAGGAGACAGGGATTATCAAGATTAAAGGTCTGATGTAATTTTGGTCAAAACGCATTGAGCGAAATATCCAGGAAGAAAATCTGATTGGAAAGGATCGAGGAGAGTATTTTGCTCAAGGAAAGAGGTGAGATGGGAATGAACTAATCTTTTCAGTGGCTTCGTGAGTATGAGTTTTCCATCCTTCTATACAATAATAATAATTTCATTGGCTTTGATCAATCCATGAAGTTAAGATGGATTGAAGGCGTTTGATACCTGAGAAGTTCAAGATTTATTCTAGGGCAAAAAAAAAATCGCTTTCAAAATCACGAAAAATAATCAATTTCATGATACAAAAAAAAAACTTTGACAAATGTTTTATCAGTTCTGAAGTAAATTGGACGAACATTGATTCGAAAGCGGGTAAGTTATTAAATATGATTGAATAAATAAGAATTGATATAAAAAAATTTGACAGCAGCCGATGAAGAGTTGATGATTAATCTATTCAATAGAAAATAAGTGAATGACTTAAAAATTTAGAAAATTTTCATAAAGTAGATATAGAAAAAAAAATATTCATAAAACTGTTGAAAGCCAAATAATGAGAAGGTGTGAGTAACAAAGAATTATAGCAAAAACCTCGTGCCGGTGCTAACATAATATAAATATCACTTATCCTATTTAGAGATTAAATTAAATTTTGCTCATAAAGGGGTAATGAATGTTATCTCGTTTAGATTGAAACTTGTATATACATAAACATACTTAAAATTTGCATATAAAACACAAAATAAAGATTAAAAATATATATATAAATCTGTATATCAAATACATATTTATGCTGTCAGTCAGTGTTTGGACTTAGGAGAGAAAAGTAGCTCTGCTAGATCGACACAGCTAATAAACAGATAACAAACAAAATAATTTAATTTATTTTTCTCCTTTTATTTTTTATTTTTTTAACCATATATATATATATATTCTTTTTTTTTTTTTTGGTCTCTATTTATTTTTATTTAAATATATACTTTGTTTTTCAATTATTTCATCTATTAAGGCAAAAAGAAAACGGTCTCTTGGTCGTCTTTAGATATTAACGGAAGACAATTCGGCAAAAAAAAAAAAAAAATCAGTCCAACATTTCTCATCATACAAAGAACTAATGAGAAAATCATTTTCAAAAAGTGTCACCTTTCTTTATTAAAAAAATTTAATAGGCTTAATAGTAGATCCTTAAAATATAAGAAAAACTAAGAAATGGCTCATTATATATCAAAACGAAAAATACAAACACATTTAATCGCCCCCTCCCCTACCATCCCTCTCACCAGCTCCCTTTCTCTTCCCTCATTTCTTGACCCTCCCGATCCCGTTCCCCTCCTATCCCCGAGCTCCAGCGCCTATAATCGTTGAGTCGATCAAGACAGAATCCGAGCGCCCCCCCACTTTTTTTTTGTCATCTCGGAAGACGTCGAGCCGTCTCACGGAACTGACTCGATGCTCTAGATATCGATTATTCTGACCATAAATCAGATATCGATCCAAAAGGAAAGTTTATTACGGTAATTAACCAAAAACAGAGCAACCGCAAATCTAAAAAATCAAGTGCGCGGAACACACAACTTTCACTTATCTCTCAACCCTCTATAACAAGAAAAGTAGAATTCGTTCTTGTTAAAAAAATTTACAGAGGCCTTTTGAGTATCTACAATAAGCTAAATTCGCATTTTATAATATAAATTATTGCGTTTTATCTATCATCCAACAACTATACTACAGAAACCACACTTTTAGAAAAACTTTCTCGTGTACTAAGCTTTATTATCAAATTAACTAATTGAGTTTTAATAAGGAAAAACTTGATAATCACCTCTATTTGTGTAAAAACTTATGTCAAGTACTTTATGTCAAGATACATTTATATATAAGTAGAGGGATTTCGGGCAAGCTGGCGCACTTTTGTAAGAAGAGAATCAGAAGCCAGGATTTCAGTGACATCATCATGGTGGGAAATTTGAATTTGAACTATGGCACGATGTCTTTTCGGACCTCCAACCAGCCTTAACCACCACTTGGCCAGCACTCTAACCAGCATTAAACACCATGTGGTCAGTCACGTGACCCTTTGGCTACGCTCGTTTGACCTTTTCCCTATCTTAACCACCCGGCCATGCCTTTTTTTAGTCACGTGAACAGTCAGGTGACCATTAGCCACGCCTCTTTTCGTTGGTGCGACTACGCTCCTCTCTCGGAGGCTCAGTGTGCCCGTCCGATATCTTGTTTCAAAGTACTTACGAGGTTTTATCCTTGTATGATCTCTTTTCGATCATGTGACCTCCACAGTTTCACTTCGCTCTGGTTATCTTATGTTAAAGCAAACGATACTTTGTTTTTATTGTAAAACCAAACCGCCCCGAGTTACCTGAAAGGCTTGGAACGGAATCCCATTAACTAAACCAATTATAAAAGAGAATGGATACCTTTACGTACAGGTGCTCATTCTCAGCCTAGTCGGGGTGGAAAAATACTAAACTGTTCAGTCAATGTTAACAACCCAGTTATGTCTTTCGCTTATTCGATATAACGAGGTATTCGTTACACTCTGCTCAACTAACGTTTAGTTGTTTATTTTTTTTTCTGAATTTTTATATATTTTTTAGACTAAATTTGATCAAAGAGTTCTATTTGAAATTTACGATCTCAAATACCTTGTTGACTTCATCGCGTTTATTTTTTAATTTAATTTTAATACAGCATAAACATTCTTTAACGACCAAAGTTCTATTATTTGAATTCGGATATATCCACATACCTATGACCTATGTTACAATATGTTTGTTCATCTTAAAGGTATATCCAATCTTATACGGTACCATTCCATTTTTGGTTACACCTTAATGGTGGCTCTGAGTAATTCATATTTAAAACAGTGAGTAATAGTGGATTATATTTGGTAAAATGTCTGAAATTAGATTACTTCAGCCCATTTTCATTGGTGAAGCATATAAATTCATTACGGATTTTAATATTTCCACAATTATCTAATGTAATGCTTAGATGTTCTAGTTGAATTTTACTTGTTTGGGTATTCATATTGTATTTTTTTTTTATATAGCAAAAATAAAAGTTATTTATTAATCAAAGGAAATAATTTTTGTTTTGTTATTTTTTTTTTTTTTTTTATGACAACTTTGTTAAACTGTCTAATGATTCGATTTCTTAAATTCCGGTATTTGATACAACAGAATTTTATGGTAATTTCTGCAATAGTACTTTTTAAAACTGACTTATATAATTAATAATGATTTATTTATAAACATCAAGAGTGTGAAATTGGAAACTACCAACAAAAGCTCTCTATATTAAGAATGAAGTACCTTGATTACCAAACACACCAAAGACTGGCATCGTAGCAAGGCTTCACCATATTGTTCATCACACAATGTGGAGGTCACACACTATGAGCAAGATTTTAATAAGCTCACCATACAACCCTTTGTTTCGTTTATGAAAATTTCTTACTGGCCTAATTGTGTACATAATGATGTAATTACTCCTAATTACTTAGTAAATGAATAACCTTCATTAATTTCATAATTTTTTCAGTTTATCTATTAAATTTGATATTCGATACCACAGATCTTACTCTTAATTTTATCAGCTATAAAAAAAATTAAAAACAATGGTTGTTCAAATCTTTTTCATGCCAAGTTGTTACGAAACTCTATTTTTACGAATATCTCTAATACAGAAATTAGTCCTTATTTACCAGTAACAAAATAAATGTCTCTAATCCCAAAGTTTACGTTTAAAATAAAGAAACCTACTCACTGCTTCAGTAGTCACTAAATGATCAGAAACATTTTTTTTTATCACTTATAAATACGGATCCATTCTTAAAATATAGATTTGGGTGAAAAACAGTTTTTATAACCACTGTACATGAATAAAAATTGAAAAATCATTATATTCAACATCTTTTTTTAGAAATAAAAAGTGTATTTAGGCAATCATGTTTATCAGAATACATCCTACTTGGAAACACAAGAATTAAAAGCTTTTAAAAGAATTTGTTGAAGTCGTTTTTGCTGAATAGTCGGCTACTTTTTGGTGACAAGATTTGAAATCACAAGTTTACACAACTTGAGGTGAATTTCATGTTTTCTCCAATAAACATCAATTTAATTAATGTGGAGTTAAAAGTTATTTTAGCGAGACATTTCTTCTAAAAGTGGGGTGTCTGCAGTTTAATTGAATAATAACAAAAAAATCGCTAATAATTTATGATTTTTTAAAAATAATCTTACTTAGCTTAGTTTAGCTTCTCAGAAATTCTTTTTAAAAAGAACAAATTTTAACTTCATTTAAAATAAATTTTTTCTAGTTTACAGAAAAAATTTTTATTCATGATATTTACAACTGTATAAATTAAAATCATTTTTAAGTACTTAAATTCTTTAAAAATATATAAATAAACAAATATGCAGTAGAGACCGTATGTATGTCTGCTAATATATATATATATTTTTTTTAAATAAGAAACAAATCATAGTTTGTTTTACACATTCATGACATATTAGAAATATTATTGTATATAGAGTAAAAGTGTGGAGAACTGTGTTCAAACATTTTGCTTTTGTAACATTTTATTTTTCTCTTCAAATTTTAATCCGCACTTGTGTACACAATGAGCACCTGTGTAGTATAATATTTTCAGTCGTTTATTTAAGATTTTTCTTTTCATTTTGAATTGTGAAATCCACGTCATCCTGCTTTGGAATATAATTCCAAAATAACATACAGTCTCTGTCTGAGGAATTTGGTTTGTCTCAGATATAAACTGACTGGCACGTGTCTCGTCTAAGTATGAATGTTATATGTTCTGATGATTCAAGTGATTTTGTAAATTCAGTGAGAGTTGTTCGGGGTTATTGTGTTCTGTTAAAATTTTTGTATCGTCAGCATAGGTATCAGGCAATATTTTAGAGTTGCTCGATATGACATGCGTATATATAATATAGAGTAAAGGAATTAGTATTGATTATGGATGTATTTCTGCCAATACTGGTCCAATTCTGAATTACATCTTAAATTTTGCTGCGTATTTTCTAGGAATGAATAATTTAATTGGATTTGGCCATAATTACTCTCTTGGCCATACTTACTAAGAAAATTCATATTTTATTGAAATGGTGGAGAATCCTTTCCAAGAGGACAAACGTTTATACCAATGAAGACAGTTGAACATTGGGACTCTCTGGGAACTCCTCCACTTCCACCTTCAGTAAGAGCTCTCGAAGGCTTTTAGATTTTAAAATGTTACTATAGAGATTTTATCTGCCACTCATGAGAGGAAAGAAGTTTCACCTTTTGCGTCATTAAAAAAAAAAAAGAACAAAAACAAAAGAGGTTACCGACAATGATGGATTTTTCTGAAAAATATTACCGAGGTTACAATACTGCGTAAGCTCAGTGAATGTATTTTTAAGCTTAACCCCGGAAAATGAATAAATCTTTCAGAACGATACATTTAAGAAGAAATAATTAAGATATGATATTTTTTAATAACTTCGAATGGTGTATCCTTGTTTCAATCTCTCCGGATAGAATAGAATAGAAAAAATATATTATTTCTCGCTTGCCCAGTATTCCATAATTCCTAAAAAAAATTGACAACTAATAAAGAATCACCAATCAGTCCACATCTAAGTTTTTAGAATTTCTCCTATTATTATGTAAGTTTATTTGTATCTTTTAAAAAAAATAAATGAATAAAGGCAGACTAAGTTTATTTGTAATAACTTTGACTTAACAATATTTAACTCCGGTGCTTTTATTTCTGTTTATACTTTTGTAAATCTCTACTGAACTGTTTTTACTAGCAATATAAGGTACCCCTAATTTCAAACAGGTGGACCATGTTTATCCTTATTTATTATGTATATGAACACACACAGATATATATATATATATATATATATATATATATATATATATATATATATATATATATATATATATATATATATATATATATATATATAATTCCTTGCGAAGAAGGTTAATTGAATCTGGTGAAACAAGAACATATATCAAGTGGCGTTCTGCCACTGTTGCTGTTGAAGAAAGATGCCGAGCTTGTCTTAATGCTGAAGGAAATCAATTTGAACAACATTTAATATGAATGTTAATGTTTACATTGAATTGGTAACTTAATTAGAACAAATAAATTTTTATTTATTTATTTAGACATATAATATTCTTTCACGGGGACAATAATTATATTGATAAATGAACACATTTACACCGTATATACAAAAAAAAATTAACAAAAGTAAAATAATAACTAAATAATAATAAATAAAAACTATATACAATAAAAAAATAAAATAACCTAAATATAAGTAAATTAAAAATACAAAAAAACAGTCATACCTATATACAATATATACAATCAGGCGGGGAACCCAAATCCCTGCGATACTCTGTCAACCGCCTTACCGGTGCTAAAGCCGGTAGAGTTTGAGCGAGAGCGCTTTAGCCGCGTACACTCATGTCTTGAGTGGAGAATCTGACCATTGACAGAACTCCAAAATAAATACTATAAAAGATCTCTGGGCCACTGCCGCTTTAACCTTTGAGGAGGGTTGTAGGGATGAGTGGAACTAGTTAGGGATTGGGCTAGGGGATTTGGATGATTGATAAGGTTCTGATGGAATTTTGAAAATTTTTCAGGGATAAGGTCAAGGACAAATGGGATATTAAGGTCATGATGTAGGGTTTTGTTTGTTACATAGAACGGTACATCGACTATTGTTCGGAGGACTTTGGATTGAAAGGATTGGATGCGTTTGATGTTAGAGAACAAATAAACAGGTTTATTTATATTTCATATAACGTAAAATATTCATAAGAAAAAAAATCTTTAGGTGTGAATATCTCCTTAACAATGTGTTTGCGGACATAGCTTCATAGGAATTTTTTTTCGTGTTTAGAGGTATTTAGTTCATTTTTCAATTTGACCAGTGATCCCTGAAACAAATTGCATATAATTAAGATAACTATGTAATTAAATTTTGAGAAAATATATACATTTTGTCATTCATTCACATGTTTAGCAAATTATTTTAAAATAAAAATTAGGTTCCTACTAACCAATAATAATTTGCGTATTATATCATGGATTATGTTTGATTTAATTGAATAAATTCTAAAATAAATTTATTTTTATTCTTTAGAATGTTTGGAAAAGAAAACACGAACATTACCACAATAATTTTATAAATATAAATGGTATTTGGAGGTTGGAGGATAATCCTACTGTCCTCACTATATTTTGTGGTGTATCTGCCTTCTCTTTCAGAGAAAATTGTGTACATAAGTCATCTGAGATAAGGGTTAGCCTGGACGGGCAGCTTATCTCCCAACTTGCGAGGGACAAAGAGTCTTCCCCGCTGTGGGAACATAAGAGAAATGGAAATTAGTGCATTCAAGAACCTTCTTTGATCTTATACGTTCTAGATCAAATAACAGAAAAATACCACCCCTGTAAAATAAGTTAGATATAAATGATTTAGTATTTCTTTGAATGGTGCTGTTATTTGCCGTTTATATCTTCAACATCACTGAAACCTATTCTTGTATAACATTAAAATCGTTTCATGAAAAAAACAGGATTTATTTTTCTTCAGTTAACATCAGTAGATAAAAAAATTATTTAAATGTTTAAAATTTATTTATAATCCCTACTAAAAGTGACGGGAAGAAGCCGAGGAGAAGTATACGTGATATTAGAGTTGATATAAAAATCTTAAAACAACTAACTGGAAAACTTTAAATAAATAGCCAATATTGCTCCAACATGCCAATATTGCAATAGCCCTCTCACGGCCAGTCATATTTTTTCAGAAAAGTCCCTATTATACCACATACCTAAATCCATAATTTCTTATACCGGATGTATTAGTGATATTAAATGATAATGAATCAAATATAAAAGCAGTTATAAGTTTCCTTAAAACCCATAGGTTACTCAATAAAATATAAAAAATGCACTTAATTTTTATCTTTTATATACTTTTTATTTTTATTTATTTATTTATATTTTTATGTATTTATTTATGAGTTTTATTTATTTTTTTTATTTCATTTAATTATTTTTTTCTTTTAATTATTTTTTATAAATAGTTAATTTATTTACCTTTATTTTTTAATTTTTCCTTTTTTCTCTTATAAGGAGTTCCTGAACTCCAGTAAAAAAAACATAAATGAACAACAGTCGTTGATGAGGCTAGGGTTTTACGCGTTAAAACCCAAATAAACAAACATCTTTAAATAAATCGTAACATAAACTGAAAATATTGTATTGATTTTAAAGTGAATACCCGGTGCGCGAAAAATAAAACGATTAGAATAGGTTTCATAAACAGGCGAGGTATTGAAAAACAGATTAAAAACATTGATCAAGAAATGAGTTTTTTTCTAAAACATAGGGGGTAAAGGAAGAAGAGTCCCCAACACGATAATTAGGCCAGATTTTGTTTTTAAGCCGCCAAATAATGTAATAGTGAAGAATCTAAGATATCCAGGACATCTTTCAAGGATAGTACTTAAAATAATAGCGAGCCTTACGGATTCAAAGTAGGAAGAAAATGAGGAAGACCTAGAACAACGAGGGATGATGTAGTAAAGAAAGACATCCAGAAAAGAAGGCTTCAATAGAACAAAAGAAGACAGCTAGTAGATGAGCGCTTTTTAGATTTTCTCATTGCACAGCATAAGTTCAAAGAGGAAAGAATATGATAATGATAAAGTAAGTAGGATATTTTAAAATATAAAAATTGCAATACTGGAGTTTAACTAACAATATACTTTTTAATAATAACAAATCATGCCCCGCCATTTCATTTTAGCAGTCACTATACATTACAGACATTCTAAATATTCCTACATACTAATATTTTTTTTTTGTTCTTACATACAATTACTTATATACGCAATATATAGCAGGAGAAAGTATAGCGATCGTAAAAAAATTTCAATCTTGAAAATGTTGAGTTTTAAATGGAAACACACGTTTTGACGTCCCCTGAGTCCAAATAACGAAGTCCCGCAAAATGGTCTGTGTGTAAGTGAACAGTCTATCTGAAAAACTAAACTCATATAACTTATTAAAAATAGGTGTATGCCTTAGATGTCACAGCAACTTTTCCCTTAAAATCGGCTAACCGGAAGTGCTACTTTATATCAACGGTGAAACAGATTTTTACAATTTTCTCAAAGCGGCTCCAACCATTTTGATTAAACTCGGTTTATCATTATATGATTAAGTCGTATTTAATACCATTTAGGTCTTATTCCCATTGATGTCACTTTACATGGCTTAAATGCCCAATGTTCATATACGTCTTCCTCTTAAGTACCTTTAATAGGGTTTATTTTTAAAAAAAATCTCTTTTATTGACAGTAACTATAAATAATGCTAAATATAAAGTTTGAAAGAATATGATAATAGGAAACTGGAGAAAAAAATAAAAATGCATATACAGGTCGAAAATGAATATTCAGAAATAATAGTCAGAAGGTTTGCGTATAATATATCGTTGGTAATAAAGTTGTATAAGGTGAGGGAAAATATATAAATAATAATTTAAGGAAACTAACATATTTCCAAGGAGAATTTGTTTTTGTTTTTCTATTTAAAAAAAAAATACTTTGAGCATTTTGCCTCAATTAAGGGCATTGAGTATTTAGGACGAATGAAATACAAACATACCATAAAAGAAAAACAAGATTATAACAAAATAAAATAAAACTTGGAGTGACAGAATAAATCGATCATAATACAACATTAAATAAAAAAATAAATAAATAAAAACACATTCATACTTATTTACAGTCAGCCGCGGGAGCTCCGAGTCGGGCATTTTCCCCCACGTGTGGAGGATAAGGCAAGAATCCAAGAGATCCCAGCGCCTCTCTCTCAGCCGCATCACTAGGATGGGAATCCAGTGGAGACTAAGAGAGGGCACTAAAGCCACATACGCTCATGACTTGAGACAGTTGAAGTCCGTAGGTCCAGATAGGTTTCAGTATGGTCGTGTATATTAATAGTTTGTTTTCAATTTAGAGGTTAGATTTTCTGTTAAGTGGTCTATATAACTGCCCAAGTCGTTGGTTAAGCTCTTGTCTTTTAAGTCTGGTATGTGGGTTCCATGTTAGTCTTTTGTCTAAAAGGAATCCAAGATGCCTAACTGTATCTGAGACGGGGAGAGATACAGATTTGAAAAGGATAGGTGGACAGGATCTCAGTAAAAGGGTAAAGGTGACTTGCTTGCATTTGGATTCATTGATCTTGATGCGCCAATTCCAAGGAAATTAAATGAAATTTTTCGAAGTTTGAAAAAAAATTATTTAAAATCCACGGAATCAAGCCAATGCCATTGTAAAATACTATTTCATTTTACTTATGTGCACTAACGGATCCAGGATTTAATTTTTGGAGGGGGGCTTCAGCACGAAAGCCTTTTAATTCATAAAAATAACGATATTTACTTTGGAAAAAAAGAAAGAAACTAGCTATCTATATGAAATGGTGTTTAAGTGATTCCTTAAGTCCTTTTAAATGTAATTACACGAACAATAATACTTTAAGAGATAATTTTTTAATATTTTTTTCCATAAAACATGGTTATATTTTACCATTTTGGAGAGGTGGGGGGATTCAGCCCGAAAGCCATCCCCGTAGATCCGCCCGTGCTTATGTGAAAGAAGAAGTGAAATATAAAAATATTTCATGAATATGTTTATAATCTTTAGTACATTTTTACTGTAGTTTAATAACTCTAGATATGATATATTTAAATAATTGCGTATCTATTGACCGTTTATTACAAAAAAATGATCAAGTAACCTTTTAGAAAATTGAATTAGTGAATAATTAGCAAGAATCGACAAAGCTGCAGCCCTTTGTATAATGTCATCATAAATAAAATAAATTATCTCTTAGGTACTAGTAAATTATTGTTAGTAATCCAACTAGTTTAAAGAAATGGGAATGAACTTGGCGAGCAGTTACATGAAAAATTGACTGAGGTGGCACTGATGAATGAAACCGAATACGCGCACAACATAAGTTATATCATATAGAAACATTACTTATAAACAGACAACCTCGACAAAACCCGAAACAACATTCGGTGTCTCAAGCTTAAATAGAATATTTCTTAGAATGTATATTTCAGTATTATTAAATAATGACGAATCAAACTCAACAGCAGTTATAAACTTTCTTAAAATCTATAGGATATTAAACAAAATTCATACAATTTTTTTTAATATGATTTTTCACTTTATTTTGAAAATTATTTAACTTTAGTTGATGACCTCAGAGTTTTACCCCTCAAATCCAAAATAAACAAAAAAACATCCGTGGACATTATAGAGTTGTTCAATAAAATCTTAAACATATAAATGATTCTTTTCCGGGGTGATCTGGTGCAAAACGTTTTAAGTAAATTTGTTTATTCATAAATTTGCTATTTAGAAAATACTAACTATATTCAATGAAGCTATTTCTGAAATAGTGCAAAAACAAATTACACAAAGTAATTGTTAGAAAAAAAGATATATCAATTAAGTAATAATTTAGGTCTCCTAAAAATATATAAAAGTCGGCTTAAGCCTCTTTTTTTTTTTTTTTTTTAGAAAATAGAACATTATTCTGGGACTGCTAAAGTCCCTTTAGAATAACAAAGATGAATTAATACAAAATAAAATACCAATCTGGCCAAAAACTAACTTAAAAAAATTCTAACGTAATATACATTATTTAAAAAGTAGTATGTAACCACTAAGAAATAAAAAAAATATATATATATACACATATATAAACACACGCACATATATATACATACACACACATAAACATATATATACATACATACATACATAAATGAACATACAATCTTCTCCAAATTTACTTATTTTTACGATAAAAAAAAGAAAAAAAAAAGACAGAAAAGAAATTACATATCTATATATACATAACTGCACAATTTATAAATAATAGCTATCTAATAGAAACATAATTTAATACAAAATGTAATAATATTTACAGTGATTCATAAAATAATAAGCAAACACTAAGATAAAATAAAATCTCAGGAATAATTGTGGTATAAAGGTAAAAAAGGAACTGTATATACGTACTTACTCATATTGCTACACAGTGAGACAAAAAGTATAAAATATAAACTTATATATACATGAAAGAAGAAGCACAACCTGAGGTAAAGAAAAATACAATAAATATAAAATAATAAATAGTAAAATAAATAGTAAAAATAATAGTAAAAAATCATTGCTGTTTTATGTTAAAACTTAAACTGTAGGCACCACCATTTACTTCTCACAAATTCAGTTCATAAAATGAAATTTATGGTTGCGAATCGTCTGTTTGGGATGTGAGGAGATATTGGAAAAGGAGGTATTTGAAGGTTGACAGTGAAGAGGCATGACGGATGTTATATGGCAAAGAATTCCAATAGGTGACGGAGCGGGCTAAGAAGGAACGTTCATAGGTTTTTGTCTTGTGTGATGGAATATAGAGGTCAGAATCACGGGATCTCATTTTTATTGAGTGGACTAAAGGTTTTGGCTTGAGGAGACAGTAGATATAGGAAGGGTGCAGGGAGTTGATCGTTTGATATAAGAAATTTCCAAGGAAGTATAGGCGGCGGGAAGAGGGGAAGAGCCACTTTGACTCGGAATATAGGTGGGACACATGAGACCATCTCGAAGTGCCGAAGATAAATCTTAAAGAACAGTTCATGATTCTCTTCAGTCTGTCCTCAAGCTCCAACGAGAGGCCACCATATACCACACAGCCATAGTCAAAGTAGGGGAAAATCAATGAGGAAACGAGGAGCTTGCGGATAGGTTGTGGGAGATGCTGACGAGAACGATGAAATAGTTTAAGTGTACCAATTGACCTTCTGGAGATATGAGCAATTTTAGTAATTTTTTTTAGTAGCCCAGAATCTTTTGTAAAACGGGTAACCCACCCTTCTTACCGTTTTGTCGAGGTTGAATTATCCAAGATTGTAAAAGACTATCAAGCGATAATAGCAAACATCTTGTAAAAACAAAAACAAAAACCACAAAATGATCTTTCCTTGTCTAATTAAAAATATTCAAAAACCATAACCAGGATAGGAAATTTCTTTGGATAAATAAATAAAACAAATACAAAAATGTTATTACAAGACTAATTTAATTTAATTGTTTTGAGCGTTTAGAGGTAATAATCAACTAACTATTTATACAAGGGATTTAACTGCCAAAATATGAATGATTATAATGGTTATGTTAATTATCATATATGTTTTATATACATAATATAAACTCCTGAGACTTTTTTGGGGAGTCTATCGCCCTTCTTTTTTTTTTTCATTATGGTTTAAGGGGATTGGCTTAAACCATAATGAAAAATCTACGCCTTGTAAGCTTTTATTCTTGATATGAACATTTCGACACATTTAAGTTATAACATTATACCTTGCATATTATTAGAGTGAATGAGTTTGTAGGCGATTCGGAAGAAACGCTTTTGGAATTATATAACTTTTTTTTCCGGTTAATTAGAACTTCTACGGCATTCCATATTAGAGTCATAGAAGCTATATCTACCTAATAGCTGCACGAGATGATTTATAAAGAAATCATCTTGGCACAAACCGGTGAGAATTAAAGAACATTAGCAAGACAAATAAGTAATTAGTCTCACAAGACACGGGCTTACATCTTGCCTCTTAAGAAGATTACCTGAGCAACCATCTTCCTCTTGATGTATTTACCAACTCCTTCCCTCTTGGCTAACGGTATTCTCTTACCACTGCCTTACATCTTGAAACCCTGAAGGGCAATATTTAAGAAGGGTTTATTTATAATAAGCAAATGTGGTTTGCTTATTACATGTTCCTTGGGTTTAAACAGGTTTTAACTAACAGAGATAGGGAGGGAGTACAAAATAACGTTTGTTATTTTTGTTAGCATAAAATAAGAAAGCTTACATTCATTTATTTCAGTTTCAGATATCAATTTTCATTAAGTCATAAAGCATTCCACCAACAACCAGTTCTTGGTTAACGTCACAAATTAGCGTTTCTAACTTGTCTATAGATTATTTAACTTTTAAATTTTATTTTATTTTTCTATGATTTACATTTTTTAATTATTTCTACCGAGGTCAAGTACTATGGATTCATTATTATTCATTATTTTACATCAGACAGTAATCGAAACAGTGATTAAAAGATCCTCTTGCGACCGACCTAACCTCCTTAAGCCCTTGATTACAAGAAAACCCTTGCAGTTGCTAACCATCTCGGAAACAATTTCTTAACACGGAATATCTTTACGAAAAAAATGGTAAAGAACAATATTTTAACTGAAACAAGAAAACGAGATGAATTATTTGCATCCATCTGAACCAGTTTAGAGTAACATCCACAATTGTTTTTATTTAGGTACCTTTGCGGTTTAAATAATATATATTTTTTTTTTACTTTTTCAGGTATGTTCATGATCTCCGGAACAGCACCTAACAGAGGAGGAAGTAATCCAGGCGTAAATATGATAACATAGCTCATAATTTAACTTTATAAAGTTAACTTCCACCCATTGATCTCACTAGCGAGATATCTAACCATATCACCTCGCACGCAGTCACATATTTTCATGCTCGTAATTGTACTTGTTGGATATGTAAATATGTGCTAGATATCCCTCCCTTCTAGATAGTGTGCTATTATCATAACTGTTTATAATGATATATTACTTAAATGAATATTCAAGTATATTCTAGGCTTCAGTTATTTCTGTATGTTTAAAAGAAGAATGCTTGAGAATGTAAGATTGAAATAACTGATTGGTTTTCAATATTTTTATATATGATCGAACGAATCAGAGTTCCCGATATTTACGTCCATGAAAGTTTGAGGGCAAAAATTCTTCACAAATCACCCTCACCTGAAATTCCTCATCTAGAAAACGGTTGAAATTTCTACAGATTCATTTTCTTACATTCTCAAGTATTCTTATTTTAAAAATACAAATATCACTGAAGCCTAAAATATACTTGAATATTGATTTAATATGTATCATTATTTTATATATTGATGAAAATAGCAATGAAAAAAATAGGATAATCGGGTCATCCTACAAAGTATTCAGAAGATGGTACTGATGTAACGAAACATTTTTTTTTTTTAATATTTCGAATCATAAGTAACCTTAGGCTAGCATTGGTACACAAAATTTAAAGTATGAAGTTATCCTGATTTAGCTTAATATGATATTTATTTATTATATTCCTTCATTAAACACATTATATTATTTGTACCCGCAAATTATTTATTGTTTTATTACACAGATATTTGTAACTACTGTTATAAAGTAGAAATTCGTTAAAAAACATTGTTATTTATTTAATTTTGTTGATTTTTAACGTTTTTCAGTAAATGATATTCCATCACATAGTTTTTTCACACAAAAAAATTAAATGTAACAGCGCGGAATCCACGCCATTAAATGGAATATATTTCAGATATTTGAATAGAAAAATCAAAGGTATACCAGAGCTGCGATAATCTAATTAACTAGCATATAATTTTACGAGCGGAAAACGATGAAATGATCCTTACCCTACATTTTGTTCATATTATTAACAAAGGATGGATCCCCTAAAGCCAGGAAACTCCATTAATGATTCCCTAATGGCAGACGATTCTATAACCGCTATTACTAAAATAGTGAGGGGTAATGATTAGCCTGTCAGAGACTTACAAAGGAAGTTCCGTCAGTGGATGACCGATTTCAACCATTTTTTTTTTTTCGGTGACACAATATTTAAAGATATTGTAGGCATTTTCGCAATGGGCTCTAGGAACCGAGAAAAAAAAAATATATTTTTTCAAACTAAATTTATGGTATTTATTTTTTCTTTGATTTTTAGTTTATACTATTTCATCTTTGTGTGTGTGTGTGTGTGTGTGTGTGTGTGTGTGTGTGTGTGTGTGTTTAAAAAAAGAAAAAAAATATTGATCATGCTATAAAATAAATTTTAATCTATCATAAATTACGAAAGCAAAGGGGCAGTTTCAGTAATGTAGGCCATATCATTTTTGTTATAAAAAATAATACAGTTATATTCGTTTTTATTGTCCTTTAAAAATCTAAAATAAAAATTTTCATTTAAATCAAATATTACACATTTTACTACTTGATTTTCTTTGATTTTTTTGTTCCGGTTGTTAACTAAATCATTTATAACTTCTCAGAATTTTATCAAATTCAACATTAGTACAACCATTAAAAATCTGAATCACTGCTCTTCAAATCCGTATCAATAACTTTTGGATTTTGTTTTAAGCTATAAATAAAGAAAAACTTAAAGTAATATAAACATATTTTTTTATTTATATCTAAAATATTTTATTTTATATGTTTGGTTCTAATTCGTTTAAGAATTTGGTTGTACTATTTAATGAGGTATTAAATACTCATGAATATCCATTTTTTTCCCACTTGAATCGTATGACGACTTGATCTTAAAATTGACAAAAAAAAGTAGATAGCATAATATTGTGCCGTTTGGTGTGACCTTCATTCCTAACATGTCAAAATAAAGATATTATGTAGGCGGTATGGCCCAATATTTTTGTAGGCTACTTTTTTTCTCGATTTCGTAATAAAATTATATTACGATTCAAATGGAGAGCAAATGGTTATTCATGACTTTTGATATCTCATTAAATGGACAAAGTTTACCGTTATACAGATTGATAACATTACCATTTACGAGAATTTTTGTAAATAAAGTGTAGTAGGTTACAATAAGATGAAGTCATTCACAACGTTTTAGACGGATGTTAATAATTTGATAAAAAGCGGTTCTGTTGGTTGGTTGTTTTGATGTAACAGGAGCAAAACGTCTAGGTCATCACCGCCTTATCCATAAAAATATTATTATTAAAATATTTAGCTGGTAGATTTATTAAAAAGCAGCTGTTACCGAGGACTATCTTCGGAATATGTGTGGTTGTCGACAAAATTTCCTTAAAAAGTATTCATTTTCGGTTATTAGAAAAAATTGATTTTTTTTTATTAATTGAAAATATTACAATCTGTCTCAAAGGACATTTATAATAGTGTTCAGATATCACATTTACACTCTATATACAATAATAATAATATATATACAATAAATGTTAACGCCACAGCGTTAATTTATTTTATTTTTACAGTTAAAAACGCCACAGCGTTAATTCAATTTATTTTACACTTAACTAGTTGGATTAATTGTTGATTTGTTTTATTTTAGCAAAGTTAAATCAATTAATAATATGTATATTTATGTATAAGATATGTGTATATTAAGTATTATAGGCCCATAGCTTATATTGTTTATATTAAATAAATCAATAGTCTATACTTGGACTACTTTGTTATGGATTGTAGTAGCACTAGCTATAAACAAGTGCTAGGTTCAAGTCATAAGGCGGTAGAATTGACAAGAGACAGTCTGACTCCGTCCGCCACTGAGCTGAGTACTGCCAACTTCAACACTGCCCACTGCAGTTCTACTCTGAAGAGACGTACTTCTCTCGTCGTGCTCGCCGCTGCCCATTTGCAGTTCGTTTTGAGCACGCTCATTGAAGAGTTACAATTGGTTTCTGCAGAGAGACAGAGGTTTACGAACGTACTGAATCGTCCACGTAACGTTGTACAATCTAATTATTTGTTGTATATATATATATATATATATATATATATATAAATTTCATATTGGGACTCTAGAGAAGTTCATTTTTATTGTAATTTGGGCCATAGAAATAGTTTTTTCTTTTATGATCAAGCATGAAAATGTTTCATTAATATTGTCACAACTGTTTGTTCAGCTGGTCTTTATTTTATGCTAGAAGTTTGTTATTTTTTTACCTATCTAACAAGTGTAAAATTGATTCATTTTGTTTTTATGTTTTCAATATTAGATTTCGTAAATGTTCCAAAATAAATGTTTGAAGATACAGTCCACTTTCATTATTTTTTTTTCTTTTATTAAATCACAATTAAATAGTTAGGCTTCATTCGAAATTTGACATAAACTAAGAGGGATCTAACAATAAATAAGTATAAAATAACCTAAAAATAAATAAATAAAAATTAACACATACATAATACACTATTTAAATTCAGGCGAGAGAACTCCAAGCCAAAATTGTCCCTCCAATTGAGAAAAGCACGACTCCAGGAGATATATAATTCGAATTAAAGAATTTTTTGAGATGCAAATAACGAATATCACGTTTGGGTCACCACAAAAAAATCTTTACTATAGATTCTCGGATAGGTTTAAAAAATAAAAGTTATATTTAGCACAGCTATAAGGTAACAAATTGTGCTAACCGACGTACCAATGTAAATATTTGTTAACGTTATAATTTTAAGTGAATAATTAATCAACTACTGACTTCAGACATATTACATGTGTACATATGTACGAACAGTTATATATGTCAAAAATATCTGGTATGCAATGTTAAATTATTTAAATATATATGACACACACGCACAATGTCCTTTTTATTCAGGTGCTGTGCTGTATTGATCAGCTGCTCTACACAAAGGACGTAATAATGATAATCTTGACATATTATCCATTTCATATTCAGTCAATCAAACTACTTTGAACAAACACACATACATTATTCTTGACAGAAGATGGATGGTTCTTGTTGTTCACAAAGAACCGTTTAGGATATTACAACGTTGAATCTGAATTCCAAACAAAAGAAGTTAATTCACAAACTGATAATAAATTATAGTTTATTATTGATTTCTACAAACATATGAACTTCAATATCTTCGCTTGATCGGGCCTTTATACTTTTTACATCATGCATTTGTGAATTCGAAACGATTCTCTTAATATTTTTCTTTAACTTGATAATGGTATCAGTAGAAGCTATCTGCATGTTCACGATGTAAAATAAATATTCAATCCAATAAAGTAAATGAAATACATTCAACTTAAAATTAATCCAATGGTTAGAAGTACATCGGAGCACAATGGACTGTCCTTGGTAATTTTTGTGGAAAATGACAGAAGTTGATATAGTTAGAAAAATAAGATTTAGTAGAAAAAAAGCAAGCAATATGAGTATAATAATAAATATTCAGAATTGAAAACTATCCATTAATAGTAATTTATAATCTTTTAGTGGACTATTAATAAATTTCTTACCTTCCAGAAAAGATTTTTTTTTTTTTTTTAAATATGGGTTTAACCAATATACAAAAGGCTTCATAAAGTGTTAAAACTGAATTCATAAAATGTTGAAGTCTATTCATAAATGATTTTTTTGCAATTGCGTAGAAATGAAGACACTTATTTATTTTTTAAAACATATAAAGTTCTGGGAATATCTAAGAACTTTATACTACATGTACAAAACATGGATTTCTTATTGGCGCACAGCCATTTATTTAACATGCATACCATGGTTTTCCATAGAAATAATTCATACAATATTTTTCGTTTATGATCCAAAAGATGAGACTAACCTCAGTAGCCACTGAATTCAATTAAGGGACCAAAACGTAATTAGTAGAAGGAATCAGGAATGATATGGTTTCATATATATAATATAATAATATAAAAATATAATGAGTAAAAACGAAGTTTGACTTTCAGAATTATTCTGAATTCATGAAAGAGCTTGAAGGTCCAAGGTAACAGCATTATTACAAGTTTGATGAAAAAGCGGCTTGGATATATTAAGAGACATGCCATTATATTTGAAGATTTAAATTTAGTTTATACATAAGTTTTTGAAGATTTACAGTTAGCAACGAGCTTTCTCAATTGATTACATTGGTTAAAATAATGTTTATACATACCACATTTGCACTAACAACAGTGATATATACTTAATAGGTATGTTTTCACTCGTAAAACGGATGGAACAAAAAATCCATAGGAAAAATTCAACTTTTTGTTTGTTCGGAGTTAACGAGACCAATACTTTCCTTTAGTCAGAATAAAACAGCTTAAGCTGGAATATAAAATTATGAATGAAGTTGACATATTTTTGATATTTGATAAGAAAATCGAGACCCCGACAAGCTGGTTAAACTTCAATGGAAATAAACATAATCACAAATAAGATCTTTTTCTATTTTTTTTTACAAGTTCAGAGTAAAAATTACTTATTAATAAAATTAAATTTCCTGAAAATTACACGAAATCTCAGTAACGGGAGTAAGTTTCATGCTAATAACGTTTGGGCTCGACCAAAAAATACAGTATAAATTTATTTTTTGAATAAAACGTAAAATTTTAATTCCCTATTGTAATATTGTAATAACCTAACTCCCAATCCATATGATCAGTGCCTTCCACATTTCACAGTCATTAGATTGTTAACAATTATTTATATTAATTTTAATTATTATATGGAGTTCAATGAAATTGATATCAAGTAATTTCTATAGTGTTCTCCAAATTTCCTCCAAGTTTGGATAAAATCGAATGAGCCGTTTTCAAACTATAGGCATATCAAATAACACATCTCCTGTAACATGTTTATTTAATAACGTAGTAATATGCTCTTTTTAAGTTTAAGTTATGGTAAATTTTCTTATTCATTTCGTTACGTGGGCCAGAAATAACTTGTGTTGTCAACTCATCTTTTACTTGCGTACAAAAACATTTCCTAATAAAAATGATGTGTTTTTTTCATCATATTAAAAATAACATGTAACTAGAAAAATAATTTAACTTATTTTTATTGACGTTTGCCCCCATTAGAGTTATTTTTTTTTTTTTTTAATATTACATAAAAAGAGGAAAATGAGCGTGGAACGACTCACCAAGCTACAAAATGCCGGCAGAGTCCGTATATAAACAACATTAATTTATGTATGTGGCTGCTGAGTGTAATTTATAGCTCCAATTCCCGAAAAGTCAGCTGTTGGAGTCACGTATCCCACCATCTGCAAGTCCTCGCTTAATTACTTATGAATAATTATCTGTAGCCTGCGAAATATTTATTCAATAGCGGCAGCAGTAAATCTTCCGTATTATTTATCAAATAGCAATTGTCTATGATATAGGGTGAAGTAGCAAGGGAAAATGGAGAAGTTTGTTCATTGTTTCACCTTGCGAAATATATAGTTGGTCTAAATAATTATAATTGATACTAAATCATTCTGATTTTATATGAATAACGATTCGTAATTATTATTCGTTCTTTTTTTTTTATCTTTTTTTTATGTTAAAGTTTCATGAATATATCGTAATATAATGTTTTTCTCAAAACTTTATTCTTCGAGGAAAACTTTTTTAAGATTTTTTTTGTATACAGTCGATCAAGTATAAAGAGATATTGGCGTGAACATTTGTTTAATTATATACATATCTGAGAAGAGGGTTCAATCTACCTGAGCAATATTTGCGAAGCTAATCCATTCCATAAGCATAATTTACATGTATTCCAGAGACGAAACGAAAATCCGAACAAAGCGTAGACGGAGTCCCTTCCCCCTCTATTGCAAATTGTAGGCACCGATAGAAAGAGAATGGAAAAATCTATTGGTGGCAGAAAAAATGAGGAAGATTTCCTAGGAGTTTCTGGAGGATGGAGAGGACAAAAACCAAGGTTAGCCATTGAGAAACAGCCAGAGGAGCAGTTGAAGTCAGAGAGTTGGAAACAAGTGGTTAAGGAGGGTCAGAGGTACGGAATAGTTCTGGACTGGAGAGATGGGCTTAGCAGCAAAAAGGAGAGGAGACCTCTAGATGACGACGCCACCAAACACCAGGAAGAAGCACTAGTCATAATATTCATTCAGAAATTATCTTGTGAATTTTTTTGGTAACCAGTAAAAAAGAATATTTTTTCAATCAGTCCTAATAGTAGCATTCTCCAAAAATTATGGCACATATGTATTTTGTGTTGTTAAAAATTATAAATAGATTACTTTTTTTATGAAATCTCAATTTGTTGGCATATATTCCTGCATGTTACTCATTTAGGTATATTGTAGATACAAATAGTAAATGGTAAACATGACACCTTTTAACAAGGTATCCAATGGAAATTAAATTTTAATCTAGATTACTATAGCAGGGGGTCTGTGATATATAGCTTCTAAATACATAATTGATTTAACTTTTAAGTAGGTCGGTTCCCTTCTGGAACCGATAGAAATACAAAGATCAAATACATTAAATACGAATAATTGCGGTTTCTGGAACCTCTTATTCGCCTTAGAATATCATGGCTGAGAGAGACACATTTAAACCATAATGTGTATATGGTTTATGTTTGTATACAATACAATAAATAATAAATAAAACAAAAAAAAAATAATAAAAATGTAGATAAAAAAATAAAATAAAATGATTTTTATCAATGACACCAGACCAGCCTTTCCCCCTCGTGTATAGGACAAAGCGAGACTCAGAGATCCCAGCGCCTCTCTCTCATCCGCGTCACCGGCATTAGAGTCCAGAAGAGACTAAAGAAGGTCATTAGAGCCTTAGATTCCCATGACTGCCATTATATTAAAAAAAATATTTTTCATTAATAACATTTTTGTATGTGTTCTTTTTATTTATTTATTTTCAGGTTATTTTATTCTTATTTATTATTTATTTTTCTATAAAATTTATTTTATATCTTGTACATAGAGTGTAAATGTGATCTCTGAACACTGTTATAAAAGTCCTTTAAGACAGATTGTAATAGTTTTCAATAAATAAGTTTAAAAAATAATAATAATAACATTTTGAGCTATTTATGTAATAGCTAAGAGAATATTAAAAATGAAATAATTTGACAAGGCGTCACTTTTATGTTGTATTTTTCATAAATAATATTAAATTATTAAAATCACTTATTCCCAGTACTTTTTTCAAAAGTATATTTACTGTCTAACTTGTTTCTACTGAACAGTAAACTTGTTTTTTAATTAATTACTTTTAAAGTGCCAATTCATGAGATATAAATATTTCATTTTTATAATGAAAAAAAAAATGATTATAGGATCTTTTATTTGCAATATTTTTTTTATAAAAACAATTTAAATTGTTTGTAACAAAAAAAAAAGTGTATTTCTAAAAATACAAAATACTTGGTGCTTCAAGTACTGTATTTTAAAATAATAATTCTTACATTTTGAACAGGTCTGTTTCATTTACGACTTTCTTCAAAGAATCTTCCTGAATCCTAAATATATATATATATATATATATATATATATATATATATATATATGTATACCAGCTAAATTTTGAAAACCAGGAAAATATCCATCTTGGAAAAAAAATGAAAGGGTCCTGAATAAAAAAAAAAAATTGACAGGCCAGACACGCTTCAAGGGTCGTTTATATCGATAGTGGTGACCTCTTTTACATTAAGTACAGCTTCCTAACCCTCCTTCATCGGATTTACTTTCCTTCCTCCTCTACCATCATTTTCTCACTCTTTTCAGGTAAAAAGAAACAATCCAGAAATTACTCCATGCCCGAAGCCCATGAAGTATCATGAATTCATGCTAAAATCTTAGTCAATGTAAATTCTGTTATTTCTTTCCTTCCATTAAATTTATTTTATTGATTCAAATAGCCAATTACCGACGTTTCATGTTTAAACCCATAGCATGGAACAACTATCCCACAGACAGTCGGTTTCATGTTTTGTTCCCCTGAGTGCGAAATTATTTTTCATCTTAGTTCTGTTGAAAATATAATTGGGTGAATCACATTATACATTTTTAAACAAGGTGAGAAGTGTTTCTATGTACTTGACATATCAACTGTTTTTTGGAAGAGCCGTTTCCTAAAATTGGTTTCAAAGATTGGTTTCAATCCGCCTCTGAAATTATTATTAAACTTTAAAACTTTAGTTAATTTATCCACTATACAATTGGATATTTTTCTAGTTAATTTATTGCCATAAAAAGTTTTTTGTATCAGTTTTTAAAATTTACTAATGCAATTTTATTGATATTGTATCATAAAGATGTGATAATGAGGTGTTTATTTATTATACGGAGAACCATAAAGGCATCACGGATGCCTATAAAACCTATTAAGTATTTTATTTATTTAGCCTATACTTCATGCTGCTAAGATATCTCTTTTTTTCTCTCGATCAATCATCACATTATATAAATATATTATTATTGCATTATATAACTATATCCAGCAGGAAGAACTACAAGTCTAAGTACATACACATATAAAAATCATTTCACGAAACATATTTTTTTTTTTGTACTAAACATGTATTTCCATCGTTAAAAACTAATATTCAAAACTGTTGATTTCTGTAATACATACCCTTACAATTAATTTAATATAGAAAGCTCCTCACTTCTTAGTGACCAAAATCTAAAGAGATGATTCTAGACAAAATATCAATAAAAAAATTTCATTTGGTGCATAGACCGATTTCGTACGAAAAACGAGATTAGTCCAACTTTGTATTTTTTGAAGATTGTCACGTTTTCTCTTTTTTAGGAAGCGATAACACAATAAATATTTAATTGATGCAATTAAAAATTTCTTCATAGTAAAATAGATGAAATCTCTTTCAAATAAAAGTAGAGCATAAATTGGCAAAACCCTTTAAAGGGGAGTAGGGAGGCCACCTTTGAGTGGCCAAACTAGACAAAATTGTGTTTTTCATTAAATCATGGATTATTCGCGATGTTTTTTTATCATCATACAAATATCGTACTGTTATGAAAACTTGCTTGTTTATTAAGCATATCAATTTATTTGGGATTTGTTTTAGAATAATGTTAAGATTTATCTCTGTGCGAAAAATTATTTAATTTGATATTAACATACTACTGGGTATCTGTATTTTCTTAAAAATTAAAAACCGAGAAATTATAACAAAGTTTTAATTACTTCTTTTTTCTTGTTATATTACTTCTATTTAAGTAAAATAATTATAATATACACTTTTTATTCGTTAAACAAATATGTGAATAATCCGTGATATAATGAAAGCGAAGTTTAGCCGCTCTGAAGTCCCCTTTAAGTGGTTTTTTCGAATACAAACATTACTTATATTAATTTATACTCCTTTTTTTATTTATTTATAATTATAATAATCTGTCACGTGGACAATAATTATAGTGATATATGAACACATTCACACCATATATACAGAAAATATAAAATTAATAAAACTAAAAGGGAGCGGTGTAGCTCAGTGGGTAAGTTCAAGGCCCTGGGTTCGAATCCGGCTAATGACTAGTAATTTTTCATTAGCCGTGGATCGTTTCTGAGACCGGGAGAAACTCCTGGGGCACACCCAGCCTCTATAAAGTGGGTACTCTTAATTACAAAAAATAATTAAAGGGGAAAACCTGGCGATTGAGTGTGGTATCGGCCCCATCACCTCCCTGCACAACCGTTGGCCTTGAACCAGTACTTCCTCACATAGTACTGCACCCAAGGCCCTTCATGGGTTGTAGTGGTACAGTTTTTTTTTTTTTAATAAACGTAAAATAATAACCGAAAACTATGTACAATAAAACAATAAAATAACCTAAAGATAAGTAAATTAAAAAACATAAAAACACACTCATACCTATATAGAATATATACCGTTAGGCAGGGAACACCAAGCCAGGCTTCTCGCTCCAACTATAGAAGGAAATGCAGGACTCCAAGAGATCCCTGCGCAACTCTCTCAACCGCGTCACTGGTGGTAAAGCCCGTAGATTCTGAGCGAGAGCACTCTGTACTTATATAAGTAAATTTTTCCTGTTTACTATGAAGCAATTTTAATTAACTGCATAAAGTAAGTATTCCTATGAAAGAGAAAACTTGCTTATTAAGAAATCTTAATTAATGAAATGATAAAATTGGATTCCATTATCGTTCGAAATAAATCAAGTTATATTTTTTGTTGAAAATTTTGTCTGGAATCACCTCCAGTGTTTAGCCATCAAGAACTGAGATACTGAATAGCTAAATGTAAGCAAAATATTCAATCCTAAACTATATATTAATTGTACCAGTCAATTGTATGAAGTTTATTTTAATTAGTTAGTCAAAATATAAGATAAAGAAATGATACGGTTAAACAATAGCTGTTTTATTTTTTTTTCTGCTTAAAATTTACTACAAAGACATCCATGAAAAAATTCAGATTATATTTTTTTTTAACTTGATGGGAAAAAACATCGTTTGAAAATCTAGTTGAAACTATCCTTTTTTATTTTAAGCTGACTTTGCTCATCCTAATAGTCCATCCATAAACATAACCTTGGTAACTGCTCATCGAACCATCACTTACAGAGTTGAAACCCATCGGCATTGAGTCTAGCCCCGTTTCCTTGATGGCCCCGTCGTAGTCGTAGCAGAGGAATCATCTAGGGCAGCCGATAGATGCCACTTTAAGGGATACTAAAACGGAAATGAAAACGTTGGAAAATGTAGCTGGTGCTTCTGGGCGACCTTTTATTCTCCGGCAGACCTTTGAAACAAAACAACTGTCTTCGGCGCCTTTATGGGTGCCACCAGGGTCGGCATTTCAATACGTGACAATAACCTTTTTCTTTCCTGAAAAGATCTCATTTCACTCCGGATCTATGTCGCCTTCAGGATATGATTGTAGACACCACCTTTACTATTTCTGAGCATTAGGGACGAAATGATCGAAGTGACTTTTTTAGTTTGTCATTTGAATTAATTTCCATGAATGAAGTCCATGTTGATAATTACAACTTTATAATTAAAAATATAGCTGCTTTATTTTTTCGTTTCACTTTATACATGCATATATATATATATATATATATATATATATATATATATATATATATATATATATATATATATATATATATATATATTGACTTACACTATTCCTATGCAATAAGCCTCGTGTCCCAAAGATCCTTGAAATGTGCAAAAAATTGCTGCTTGCTGATGAAGCCGACGGATGGAACACGACAGTGATCTGGACGATTCTGCTATGAAAAAATGAAGGGTGTTTTAGCATCAATCTCAGTTTTGTTTTTTCATAAGAGCTATTCATTTACTTCCTTAGTTGTACAAATTAACTCAGTTTTTTTTTATAATCGGTACAACAATACAGCTTTCTGAATTTCTTGAAACTTCATTATTTCCGATTCTGAGCTAATAATAATAGATTATTATAATACAACAACCTATTGAAATCCTAATACAACCATTAGGAGAAGGATCAATTATCCCAAAACAAAAGACTTTCCTGAAAGTTTAATAATTGCGTTCTTAACAAGACCACTTTTAAAAAGAAAAGAAAAATACAAGAGGAAAGCCACAAAAGTTTCCTGGTTCTGGCTTCGTTGATACCAAGAAAATTGGTGACATTGTTTAGTTTCCTGTTGTTAATATTTTCACTGCGTACTCATTTTCCCAAATGAAATTGAAAAACTTCTTAACTGTCGGTTATAGTGGCGACAAGCAAAGTTTCTTCTGGAATTAGTGTTTTGGAGCCCTTCTTAGATTTAAACGGTTAAATCATTCACCAATAATAAAGCAATTTTATCGTTTTGTTAGTCAGAGGTAAAAACTTGTTGAAGTTCAAACAAAAAAACAAATGGCCTTTTCTACAATTAATTATTCCAACCTCAAGAGTTAGAATTTTCAACATTAATAGGAGTATTCGCTCTCATTTTATTTTTTATTTTTTTTACTTTCACTTACCTTTTATGAAATATATAGTAAAGGAAAGTATTGCGATCGTGAACATTTTTAAATCCGAATCTTCAAGGAAACTACATGTCCCCACAACTAAGTCTCGCAAGATGGTCTTAATGTATTATTTGAACAATCGAACTCAAAACTGAAAATATTTACGATACTGAATTGCGTATTGAAGGTCTATGTATATGAACATACAAAAAATAAAATTATACATGTGCAACAAATTCACAAAATTTCAATCTTCTACTCCTAATCATACAAAATCATTCGTTCTGTATCTTTCTTCCTCCATGTTACCTGGTGCGCATCGACATCAATAGAGGCAGTGGCCTAGAGATCTCCTGCTGAAAATGTAACACCTAGAAAGTATAGATAAATTCCAAATATCCCATTTCTTCGAAGAGTTCAAACTTCTAATTCCTCTTTAATCTTTCGCTTTCGCGCGAGCTTCTCCACTCAATCCGCTTTATTTTAAATCACAAATGACATACACACTGCAATACTCGAAAAAAGCTCACCGTATTAGTACTATAGCACTTCTCCAAAGAATCGAATCGAGAAGGATAGAGATTTTAATTTAAAGAAGATTATAGAATGGCCTACTATCCTCTTCACTAAACAATCAACAATCAACCTTATCATCCTTCCTCACTCTGTTTTATGGGGTAACCCAGACTTTAAGCATTTTCCCTCTGTTTTTTAATTCCTATATCAATGACCTTCCTAAATCAATCCAACAATTCTTACACCACCTACATGTCCTAAATCTAATTATTCTTTCCCTCACAAAGTTTTTAGAAGCGTTCGGTAAAACCCAGAAAGACCAAGATAGGATTAGTGCCAGGACAGCTTGAATAAATTAGTTTTAGTCTTTTAGTTTATATACTATTTACTTTAGTATTATTATATTGCCGTTTATTTTTTTTATTTACTGTATGGTATGAATGAGCTATTCTATATCGCTATTACTATTGTGTGACAGATTGTAATATCTCAAAAAAGAAGTTAAAAAAAAAAAAGCTAAGCGCAACGAAATATAATCTCCAACTAATCTCCTTCATTTCCCATGTAAATAACTAAGGAATTACCATTGACGAAAAATTCTCCTGGAAATCTCATATCTCGAGTAGGTCAATTGGTATACTCAAACTATTCCATCGTTCCCGTAAGCATTTCCCGCAACCTCTCTGCATGCTCTCCGGTTCCTCATTAATTATCCTCCACTTGACTACGGCTGTGTGGTATACGGCGGCCTCTCATGGGTGCTTGAGACAAGATTGAAGAGAATCATGAACTGTTTTAGAAGATTCGTCTCCGGTATATGCCAAGTAAGTCAAGTATATGCCAAGTAAAAGTGGCTCTTCCCTTGATTTTTTAAGAAGAGATTAGAAGTCAGGATATCTACCATGGTATTAATTGAGGAGCAGATATAAACATCACTCCTCCCAGGGTTTCAACATCGGGCAGGATGCTTTCACGAATAAGGAAAATTATGTTGCAGAAAGTTATTGCCTTAGAAAGACCGCAGGAGTCTCAATATTGTATGATAGTTGGATGAGGTCTTGAGAAGAGATGAAAGGAACAGGTAATTTGGAAGAAGACAAAAGATTCTGCGCAGAATCGATGATAAACAGGTATCATGTTAACAATGTATCATGATCAGCAAGTGTGATAAGTAGGAGCAAATGGGACCATAAAGGGATGAAGGGAGAAGGAAAGTTTTTCCAGGTAGTGTTTGTAGTGGAAACAGGAAATATGATTGACATTAAGATCCCCAGAAACTATTATATTATTGTAGAAGAGAATAAATCTGTATAGAGAAGATTCAACGATGAGGCAAAAGAGACCAAAGGGCAACGTATAGGAGAAGCTTTAAAGGAAATTTAGATAAAAAGGAATTCAACGTGAGGACAAGTGGAAGGTGGTAAGATATCTATGATCGGGTATTATGGGCTGCTTGTCCGAGAAATCCGGCCGTATTTTATGATGTACTATACGATGAAGTCGTGTGATACTCGCACCGGATTTTTTAATCATTAGCTTGAGCCCGATATCCAGTTCACTAATAATTACATTATACAAGGACATCATTACGTTATAAATTTTGGTTATATTTTAATATAAATTCACAAATCAAAGATCACATATATAATACTTTCTAGTATATATATATAGTCTTCAGATCCCACATTCACACTCTATGTACAATAAATAAAATAAATTGTACAGAAAAATAATATATATATATATATATATATATATATATATATATATATATATATATATATATATATATATATATGTATATATACAATAAACAAGAATAAAATAACCTAAAAATAAATAAATAAAAATAACACATACATACCTATTTATTTTTAATTTATCTTTCTGAATGTATAAATTTAAAATTATATTTGGAGGTTATAAAAATAATAACAATGTTTCTATCCATGTATTGTATAGAATACATATATTGAATCTACTGAGTCTTTCAAAGGTAGTTCTCTACAACGGGGTATTGTTTTTATATCAAAGGCTTGATGTATTAATGTACAATCTTCTATTATATGCTTTATGGTTAGCGGAGACAGGCAGGTATCGCAATATGGTTGGCCCTGTTTCGTAATTAAATAGACATGAATCAGTTTAAATTTAATATGTTTCTATTTTTATCAATTCCAAAATGGAACCAAACTTTAAAGTGTCTACTATTTACATATTCAATATCAATATGAAAGACTGGATATCAAAGATCCCTCTGATGCTATTTCAAATTAATATCATGACTTAGCAGTTTGTTGGGAAATTATGGAATCGTCATTTTCTGATCTCAGATGCCGCTGTCATCTTCATGTATCTTCTTGAATGCTTCTTCCATCTTCCCAACGCCCAGTTCTTCCTTCTTTGCTAAGAACATCTGGAGAACCATCTCCAAGTAACTCTGCTCCCAAACTCTCACGACTCCAACGGGAGCTCTCACCCAGATTGCTTTGTAGAATACAAAATACTTTTCATCTAAACACTCTCTCCATGTTCTTTTTCAGGCTTTCCTAATGGTGGAAGTATTGTAGTGAGGAAAGACTATTCCTTATTTCGCGAACTTTCATAAAGTTTTCTGATCTCCAGCAATATAATAGGAATGTACCCTTCTCAGGCATCGTCCTATCCGACGTTTGGGTGTAGTATTCTGTGTCAGCAATGTTTAAATCTGCCTATCCTAGAATGTATCTATTTATTTTTAGTTATTAAATGTTAAATTATAATTCATACATCAGTACCCTCGATAAAACCCTGAATGTGTTTATTTATTTTTTAATGTAACTAAAAATTTGTACTAAATTTTATTTATTTATATTTTTGTGTGTATGAAGTTATTTTGGCAGATAGACGTTTATGTTAAAATGGTCAAATTAAGGTGGAATATTTTGTTGGACGTAATTTGTACTCCACTGTAGCAGTTGAGCCGACTGCTTCGACTTAGCCTTAGCTGTTAACTACGTTTATGAAACTTCTCACTCTAAGCTAAGTTAAACTTTAAGTTCACTTAATCTCTAGGTTAAACTAATATACTCAGAAGTCAGAGAGGAGAGATGGTATAATTTGTATTTTATTTTTTATTTTATTGCTGTTTAAAAAGATTAATGGTAGGATTGATAATTATATACTTCATATTATCCCAAGATTGTTTTTCCTTACTGACATAACTAAAATACATGTTAAAGTAAATACGGAAATGATTAAAAAAACAAAACCATGCACCGGGTTTGTTTCTCTCTGCCTATATGGCTGATGGATCTTTAAAATAAATTGAAAGTTAAAATAAATTTTAATTTCATTTCAAGTTCATTTGTTTATTAATCACAATTCATTTATTGATTTTTCTGCTATTTTTTAAAACTTTATTTATTTATCCATTCTATCTTATTATCTATAAATGTATATTATTATCCTTATTTATTTATCTTATTCTATCAATCCATTTCTTTATTTTTTTATCCTTTTTTTTTATTTTTTGTACCAACCATCCAAACAATAATAAGTGGTGTTATTTAGTTGATCGGGCGCTTATGACCTGGATGTTTTGCGCCTAGACATCGAAACAAACAAACAATAAATTGCTAGAGATGCGACTTTTTTTTTTTTTTTTTTTATTATTTCGAGTAATACTTCTGAAATTGAAGTTTAATGGAAATCAATAAATTATTTAAAGTCGAGATAAAAAGAATTGCTAAACTGAAAAGTGTGAAAAATGATTTTTAACAAAAATCAGTCAACAAAAATATGACAAACATTAACTTATCATATATCATTAACTTGTAGCCATCTGTAATATTTATTTATTAATTGGTTATTTATTTTGTTATTTATAAGCTGAATTGGTGAAAACGTTCCTTGAAGGGACTGTTGACGAAGATGACAATATTGATTGGATGAAATTTGATAATAATAATACTGGTTTTGGTTTTCTATTTATGAGGATAAAGTCAACCAAGCTAAAGACACGGTTAAAATAAATGAGTAGAGGATGAATCACCGACGAAGCAACGAATAAATCCGGGAATTGATAGTTTTATTCGATTTCAATTTGTAATATTTTTTTCTGACCACCGTCAGGAATAAATCATGCATTATTATCGAGCTCAGCTGTAGTGAATTCTGTATATGGTTTAGAATAGAGACAACAGAAATTTAACGTCCTAGTTATTTAACTATTTAATGAATTTCTAAGGAAATTAAATATTATAAGATATTGAATGTTATTCAATGTTGTACAATTATATGGCAGAGAGAAACCAATGAGTTCTATCCACTCATGTATTGGGTTAACTCAAAGTGATGTTAAATAGACTTCTGGACCGGAAAGGTTTCACATAAGTAAATTTTGTTTTTAGTCTCTAACTTATTTCTTGTTATTTTTTCTCGTGGAAGATTTTATTAGGATTTATTAATACTCAATAAACTCGTTAAAAAAACAACTTTTTAATGATGTTATTCCATTACAAAATATTACTATTATATAAATAGACTGATAAAAATTTAACTTTATTTATTTTTGTTTGTTATTTTTCATTTTAAGGTAATGAAACATTTTTTTTTTCCTTTTTAACTTCGATTTTCTGTTAGGGCAAAAGAAATAATGACACCCTATTTAAAATGACTTCCAACTCATTTTACAGATATTGTGGATTGGTTTCCTTCTGCTTATAATAAAGAATATCAGTAATAATGACCAGTTCATTGGTACCATATTCATTAAAATATCATTACCTTTTTTTAAAATATTTATTCATGATATTTACAACTGTACCAGTATAAATACATCGAGTAAATTTGCACAGAGGAATATAATCACATGTGAAGGTTTTTTGAGAAACGATCCATTGGTACCACTCTAATAATATGTCTACATAAGGAGATCACGTGGTCATCTTCTTTTCAGATGTCTCGAAGACTTATCAGGATTAGAAGAGAAAGTAAGGTTAGAAACGAAAGGATTTGGTTGGTTATGAAGTTTATCATAGAAGAATATGTATCTGGATTGGGGCAAATCGGAAAGGTCATTATGAATTATATTATTTGTAAAAAAGTAAGGAGCATTAAGGATTGAAGGTTTTTTTATAATAAGGAGGAATTTGCGTGAGGAATTTGTTGGTTTAGTGTAGTGCCATAACTCAACTCGTTAAGTCAAAATAGGTCTTATTATAGTCATGTAAGTGAGTCTTTTGTAATTAATTGGAATTTTAGAGCGTAGAAACGTTGAGCAGTTTCATATCGTTCCAGTCTTGTTTGAGGATTCCAAGTGAGATGTTCGTCCACGTGAAGTCCTACTTATCGGATTTGCTCAACAGGGATAAGCGGGTTGCTATTAAAGGATACTGTAAGACAGGAAGACATAGTTTACGATTAAGGGTAAGAGTAATTTGATAGGATTTATTGGAATTTATTTTAATCCTGATGTTTTGACACCATTCTTTAAGGCTTGTGATGTTTGATTAAAGAGTTTTGGATGCAATTTATGGCTCGTTATTAACTGATATGATGTGTCATCGGCATATGTGGTGATGTCAGTGTTAGAATGGGTTGGGATATCAACTGTATAAACTGTGTAAAGGATAGGAACAAGGATACTATCTTGAGGAACATCGAGAGATTGAGAAAAGAGAGATAATATGTGTTATTGTGATTTAATTTGAAGTGTCTATCAGTAAGGTATGAGCTGATGATGAGAAAGTAAGTAGGGGGAAGGAATTTATGGAGTTTGCAAAGCAGTACCCCAGCAATGCCAGACTCGATCAAACACCTATTAAGCGTCGAAAAATACAAAAGTGCAATACATTCCGCGCTCCAATGTAGAGGAGGCAACGTCTATTGCACGATGGCATTGCTGGATAGTTGAATGGGATGTGCTGATCCAAAATTGGTGATCTGGGATTATGTAATTAGAACCTTGGATGGGATAGAGGCGTTTTAACATGTGGTTTTTCAGGATTTTTCCCATGATGAGAAAAGTGATCTAGGAGGGTTTTGGTCAGTTGGGTGTAATAAGTTCTATCTGTGGATATCTAGTTTTATGCCACTTAGACCTTGTTCTGCTTTTTATCTTTAATAAGATATGAATATACTGTGGCAAGTTATTCCTTTGTAAATTGTTAATCTTATTATTAAAGGTATTATTATTTGTACTGTGTATTATTGATGTAAGTTTTTCTACGGTACCATTAATGTCTTGTTTTGTCTTTAGCGGAATTTTTAAGTCTAATTTGTTTTCTAAATCATCACGAAATGTGACCCAATTTACTTATCATATGATCAATTTAGGAGATGATGGCTTGGAAGCATATTTTATATGTAGCGAAAGCAGTACTGGACTATGGTCTGAAGAAAGGTCATGAAGGGATTTGATTACAGTTTGAGAGAAGGAAATCTGGGAGGTAATAAAAATATCCAGAATATCGGGAAATTTTTCGAGGGATGTTGGCCAATAAGTAGGATTCATGGGCGAGAGGACAAAATAACAGTTGGATGTTGGATGTTCGACTACCCCATCGTTGGTGTTTAGCATTGTAGTCTCCTCCACCAATAAAGTGCGATCCTAGGGATCGGAATAAGAATTGAAGATTGAACACCATAGGAGAGGGAATCGCCAGGAGGACACTATACAGCCGAGAATGTGAGATGGAAACGGCGAGTTGAAAGGATTACTGAAGTTGATTGAATGAAATCAGTTGGAGTGAAAGGAATAAGGGTGTGGGATAAAGATTTATTTATAAGGATGCAGGAGCCGGCGTGTGAAGTGTTTTCTGGGTGGTCAGATCTATAAATGATGTAGTCACGTATATAAAAATGTGTTTGTTGAGTGAAGTTGTTTTCCATCAGAAGGGCAATATCAATGTGATTGACATGGAGAAATATATATATATATATATATATATATATATATATATATATATATATAATATATATATATATATATATATATATATATATATATATATATATATATATATATATAAGATAAAGACCGGAGACTGGCGATATCAGCCTTAATACCATCTTGTAATGTAAATAAACATAGCAATTGTATATAAGGCAGATTATTGAACGAATAAAGCAGTGTTTATTCAGAAGCCGTGAGTATTGTTTCTCGTTCCTCTTTCCTTCTTTTTTTTTATTTCAAAGCCCGGAGACGCTTAACTGGTGCCGAAACCCGGGAGAACGTCAGGAGAACACGGAAGTAAAATTTTTTTTTCTGTCTTTATTTTAATTTTTTTTTCTCTTCTCCTAGTCATAAGGAAAAGACGAGATGCCGACAGAGGGCATAATTCGACCAGGAGTGTTGAACGCACCTGAAATGCCGCAACCTCAGGAAATGCCGATAGCGCAGATTCCTCAGATCGCCCCTCAGGTTCCGCAGATTCCGCAGATACCTCAGATACCTCAAGTACCGCAGATACAAGAGATCCCTCCCTTACCTAGGGACACATTGGCAGAGGCGCACGCCAATGCATTGGAGTGGATGAAGATAAGGGCAGCGACCACGCAGGATCTACGGAGAGCAATCGCAGACCTGGAGCGATTCGGGGGCGAGATAGGTGAACTTAATCACTTCCTGAAAGGTGGAGACCGCCTCATATCAAGAATCGAAGCAAAGGTGGCGGAGGACCTCGTGAACCTGGGAGACGCAGAAGCACTGAAGGCAGCTCTCGTGTGCCGAGTGAGGAGGAACATCCTCAACCAAATCCAAGCGGACGAGGAGACACCATGGCCAGTGATTAAGGAGCGTTTGAAGAAGGCTTTCGGAGGGGGCCGATGGACGCCGGAAGAAGATATCTTCCAAATGTTTAGGGAGTGTCGGTCCCAACGCCAAACAAGAGGACAGTATGCGGGGGTACTAGTGGCGAAGTACAACCGCATAACTGAGAAAATGCGTGAAACCATGAGTGTGGGAGAGGTCGAAGCTAGGATGGAATTCCTTTCGACAATACTCAAGGTTCAGTTGGCTAAGGAGACTGGGAGAAGGGACGGACTGCCTAGAGAGCGATCGTTCCTCGAGTGTGCCCAAGAAATGATAGATCTGAGTGCAAGAGAGGAAGAGACGCGGATGGAAGTAGAAGAACCAGGGTGGACCCGAGTGAGTGACAGACGACCCCGGACAGCCCAGATAGGGTGGAGGAAGAGGGAAATGAAACACCCGAACGGAGAAAAAGCCACGACGGGCGAGAGAAGATCCGGACAGTCCAGGCCTAGGAATGGACCCCGGAGGGAAGACCGAAAATGTCACGGGTGCGGGAAACCGGGACATTTGGTAGCACAATGTCCGCGCACTAGATGTTTCGAGTGCGGGACTGAAGGGCATATTGCCAGACAGTGCCCGTACATGTTTCGCAGGAGAGAGAGACCTCTAGACGAGCCAATGGAGGTGAACGCTCAAAAGTTGAAAAAACGAGCTAGGATGCAGCAGAGAGACGGATCTTCGGAAGAGGCAACCGAGGAGTCGGGGACGTCGGGAACGGAGACTGACGAGCCAGCCAGCAGTGGAGGCGAAGGAGGCAGGAGCAGCCAACGGAGCGAGCAACGACGAGCGACGGCGGTAAGGAGGAAGCGAGGTGGCATCTGAGAAGGGTGTCAGCAGAGAGGCGACCGCACAGCAACCTGCAACAATATTAGAGGTAAGCCATGCTGGTTGCCGATTATTGAAGTAGACGGGGGAGTGAAGTGTCTCGTGGACACAGGGAGCTCGAGTACTATCTTGACTCGGGGGGCGTTGGGGAGAGTGTGCGGGAGCGAGAGGGTACTCCGGATACAAAACTGTGGCTGCCAGCTAATCACTCTGGGTGGTCCCTGTAAAGTAGAAGGGGAAGCGTCAATTACGCTTGATCGGTGGGCAGGGAAAAAGGGGGAGCTAAGGGTGCATGTGGTAGAGAGCATGGCGCGGGAGTACCAAGTCATAATAGGGTGTGATCTGTTAGGACAGGTAGGGGTAAGCATTAGAAACCGTAGAGGAGCTTGGAGTATCAGGCTGGGAAAGAGGAAATTTGGATGTATAGGGGTCGCGAGAGAAAGAAGGGTGCGGATAGGAGCGGTGAACAGGGTGGAGGACTGGAGAAAGGCGTTACAAGCGGAGTTCGTAGATATTTTCTTCAGGGAGGGCGAGGTATTGGGGGTAACAGGGAAGACGGTACACGAAGTTCCACTGAAGCAAGATAGGGTGACCTACGTAAAGGAAAGGAGATACCCGCAGGCGCTGAGGCAGCATATTCGGGAGGAATTGGAAAGCCTAAAGGAGCAAGGGATCATAGTCGATAGCACCTCGCCATTTAATAGTCCCCTGTGGGCAGTGAAAAAGAAGGCAGCGCCGGGGGATAATAAGGAAAAATACAGAGTGGTAGTGGACTATCGTAGGTTGAACGACAACACGGTAGACGAAAAGTACCCGATCCCTAGATTCGAAGATATACTTGATAGGTTGAGTGGGGCCGTGGTGTTTAGCACGTTGGACCTCAAGGCGGGATACCACCAAATACGGATGCACCCGAAGGACCAACATAAGACGGCGTTTACATTCGAAAGGGGGCATTACGAATTCACCAGAATGCCGTTTGGTCTGAAGAATGCGCCCATAACGTTTCAACGCCTGATGGACGAATTTCTGAGGGGGATCGACGACTCCGTATGTCAAGTATACATGGACGACCTGCTGATTTTTAGCAGAACGGAAGCCGAACACGTGGGGCATTTGAGGTCGGTATTCGAAAGGCTGCGACAATTCGGGCTGAAACTGTCAAGTGAGAAGTCCCTGTTGGGACAAACGCGGATCAATTTTTTAGGCCACACTATTTCTAGCGAGGGGGTCAGACCGGATGCGGCAAAGGTGGAGGCTATCACACGAATGGCGGTGCCACGGGACGTTAAAGGGATTCGTAGGCTTCTCGGGACGCTGAATTATTATAGAAGATTCGTACCTGAGATGGCAGAATACTTGGTACCTATCAATAACTTGCTGAAGAAAGGCGCGAGGATCGTGGTGACACCGGAAATGGAAAATAATATTCGGAAATGCATGGATAGGTTGCAGGCAGAACCCGTATTGGCGTTCCCGGATTTTGAGAAGCAGTTCAACGTCACCACCGATGCGAGCGAATACGCGTTGGGGGCCGTTTTATCCCAGGGCAGAAGTGAGGGTGAACGTCCGATAGCATACGCGAGCCGACGACTTACGAGCGCGGAATCACGGTACAGCGCGTTAGAGAGGGAGCTACTCGCGATAGTGTGGGCCATCGACCATTTCAGGCCATATATATTTGGGAGGAAGTTTCGAGTCCACACCGATCACAAACCCCTTCAGTGGGTAGGAAAACTTAAGGAAACCTCTGCGAGGGTCACGAGATGGAAAGAATTCCTTAGTCAGTACAACATGGAGGTGGTGTATAAGCCGGGAAAGGAAAACGTGGTGGCAGACTGGCTCTCTAGGGCCATCATGATCAACGCGGTAGAAGAGGACGGAGGAGGTCCATCGCGGGACGTGCGCCAATTCTTGAGGGAATGGACTCCTGAGGGTGAAGGGGCAGATGATACCGTCAGTATAGAGGACAGGGAGGGGTCCCCGGAAGAAGATAGCTCAGCGGAGGAAAGACCAGAGGCGATGGAGGAAATAGACGAAATCATCAACGACAAGCATAGACAGGTAATCTGGAAAACCAGGACAACAGGGATCATGAAAATAGATTACCGAAGATACGGGAAAAGTAGGATTCGCGTCATTTGGTCGCAACCCGGGGTGAGCGAGGAGCAAATCCGTACGGCACTGAAGGACGCCACGGAACCGGGAAAGACACACCATCTCTATGTTGGGAACAACACGGTATGGGAGAAAATAAAGCGGATGTGGAGATCCGAGCGGATAGGCATGGATAGAACGATCATCCGGTGCAAGTATGCAGTGGAAACCGTACAGGATGAGGAGCAGCAACAAGCAATTACATTGGCATACCACCAGGGGAAGACCAACCACCGAGGCGTCAACGAGACGTTGCAGGCATTACGGCGAAAGTATTTCTGGTGGGGAATGAAAAAATCTATCCAAGGAATCATCGGGAAATGCGAGGTATGTATGCGCACAAAGTATGATCGACACCCCCCCAGAGGAGTTCAGGAAGAGACACCTACAGGGAATATGCCGCTACAAGACCTCCAGATCGATACATTCACCTGGAAAGGGTTCAAGTGGGTCACGATCATCGACACCTTTAGTAAAGTAGCTATGGCACATCAGGTCATGGACAAGTCTGCCAATGCAGTTGCGGAAGCCCTACAAATCTGGATACAGTTTTACGGAGTTCCCGAGAGGATCACATCAGACGGTGGTAGAGAATTCGACAATACCGCGATTAGGGAGGAGGTGAAAAGGTTAGAGGTTGTGTGGCATTATAACACACCGGGACACCCTAAGAGTAGAGGAGGAATCGAACGCTTGCACAGCACGTTGAGTGACCACATCCGTGTATATCAGGGAGAGAAAGGGTTGGAGCCGGATGTTGCGATGAAGAAAGCCGTAACAGCTTACAACCATTCGATCCACTCCGTAACGGGGTTTTCACCTGTGGAAATACTATTCGGGATGCGCAGGCCAAGGAGAGATTGGGGGGAAACAACGACCAATGAACATCTCGTAGAGCAAATCCAGAATACTAGGGTAGAGGTAGGAAAGACGTGGGGGAAGGTAGCGGGGAGAATTCAGCGGGAAAAGGAGAAGCGGGTAGCGCGGCAGAATGTGCAGGTACGTGACCGAATGGGAGAATTAAAAATCGGAACAATAGTGTATCGTAGAATTGGAACCAACAGAGGGAAACAATTGTTACGGTACGAGGGCCCATTCAGAGTGGTTGCTATTAGGGAGCATAATCTGGTAACCATTGAAAGCATTAACGAACCTAAGAAGAGGAGAACTGTTCATATTGAACAATTGAAGCTCCCAATGTTAGAACCGGTACAGAAACCAATTGATTCGTAGTACCCTTATCGCGTATTATAAAAAAATATGTTTTTTTTATTATTATTACTGTTGATGATGTCATTTTTTTTTAATTATTTTTGTTGTTCTTGTAAATAAAGATATGGCAGCATAATAGAGGTGATTGTAATTTTTATAGGATTAAGAGTTCTGTTCCATTGTTAATAAGACGTTGTGTGTTTACTTTCTGTGGTTTATTTCTTTTTATTTATTTCTCGTTCCAGCGGAGTGGAAGTGAGGTTTGGTGTACTTTAAGTTTATACTGGTACAAATAATTGTAAAGGGTTAAGGCTGATACCGGTGGCTCCGATCTGAGAATTTATAAGTTTCCGAAAATCCTATTCGTAAACTGGTGGGGGGGAGATAAAGACCGGAGACTGGCGATATCAGCCTTAATACCATCTTGTAATGTAAATAAACATAGCGATTGTATATAAGGCAGATTATTGGACGAATAAAGCAGTGTTTATTCAGAAGCCGTGACTATTGTTTCTCGTTCCTCTTTCCTTCTTTTTTTTTATTTTTAAAGCCCGGAGACGCTTAACTTATATATATATATATATATATATATATATATATATATATATATATATATATATATATAGCTCTTCTCAGTGATTAAGTAGCCCATTAGCCATAGGTTTTGTGGGAAGTTAAACAGGATTTCGAAAAGGAATATATTGAGAATAATGTCGGATGGGTTTTGGCTGTGAACTAGATTTGGGTCAGGAGGATGTAATGGGTATTTTATGCGAATAGGAATGCTCAGAAGCGGGTGTGCTCGACGTGGGGTACGAGGGATTGGATCTAAATTCTGTTGGACTTGTGATATTGGGATTATCTTTGGATTAGAAACGGACGAGACTGGGTGTGGACGCTCTGACAAGAGTTTGACCCTTAAGGGTAGATGATGAGGAGTGATTTGCTGACGAGGAGGTTGAGGCTGAGGTCTAGTGATTTATGCTTGGATTGGGAAGCCTTTCACGCCTGACGTCGAGGTTTCTTATTCTTGGGAATGTATATTTCTCGTACCCTGTTGAGGATAGTCCGTAACTGCGGAGATGGATGGTTATGGCTGGATGACTTGAGAAGGTGGTGACGACAGTGCTGAAAAAAATTTCCTATCCTCTATTTGCGGTGTCTCAGTACCACCTTTTTTTCAAGGCTGATCATTTACTTAATTGAAATAATAGCCAAATTATAAACGGAAAGGTACATTAAAAATAAATTTAACTAATTTTAACTATAACTAATTTGTTGTGTTTTTAAATGTAGAGGGAAAAGCAGAACAGCTTGATAAGAGAAAAAAAAATGGAGGCTGAGTGGAGGCTCTGTAGTCACATACACTGTCTTGGTTGGAAAATACGGTGATTTTTATATGATGACTCTACTTAATTATAAACAAAATGTTTTTTTGACACATCCCCTGTTGCAAGATTTGAGGAAATTCGTAGGAATGGTTAGGGATGTGCCAGAGGATGGTGAGTAAGGTACTGAAGTATGAAGGGTTTGTATAATCTAGGGTATAAAATTAATGATATATTGAAGTCATGATTCATAACATTATTGGATACATGTGGAACTTCGGCTAGAGTAGAATAATAGGATGCGTTTGATGTTAAAATAATTAGCTGTCTCCCACAGAGCAAGTCCATATTTCGAATCGAATTCAGAATTTACTATTAGATCAGTAATCTCTTGTCAACTGGCAATTGAGGTTTTTTATTTAGCGCTTTATATATTTGGACATGTCTTCTGTAAAACTGTTGTCTTTCGAGCATGTTTTGCTGGCACTTAATTATATATCATATTGTTTATTTATCATACCAATTCAGCTAAAGGAAAGTTTTTATAAACGAGTAATTAACAGCTTGGCAAAGATTAGAAATTTCATTTTGTTCATTTGTTATTATTGTAGGAGTAGGACCATTGGTCAATTTCTTCGTGTCTGGCAAGACAGTTTCCGATAGAGGAGAACATTGGTCGTGCGTTAGATTGAGTTAGAGATGTGTGTAAGAAAGAAAACAGCTTATAGAGTTAAGCGTCCAAAAATAAAAGGAGTAATCAAATCATAGCCAGGAGATTTTTTATTTGTCTCTTAATTTCTTTGCGCATTTCTCTTGGATGCAATGCTGGTGGTGGTAGTGATAAGAGAAATGAAATAAAAACATTTTATTCTGGGACTGCAGTTCCCTTAGAATAATAACAGAGTTACATATTTATGAGTCTTAGTCTGGCTTAGAAGAATAAAAAATACAAACTAATTAACTGTTAATTGTTATTGAAATTAAACTATACTAAACGTATTGAGAGAGTGGATAGATAAACGTAGAGTAGAGAGTTTCAGGATGTAGGGAGAATTTTTGGTTCTGAAGATTTGGAAAAGGAAATCACCAAGAAGGAATTGTCGTCGGAAAGAAAGGATAAAGCCACTTTAACTTGGTATACCAGAATGAGACATGTGAACGCCAAGGATGTATCTTATGAAACAGTTATGAGTTTCTTCAGTCTTATTTCTAGCCTGGCAGATAGCCCTCCATACACCAAATAGTTCTATTCAAAGGAGGGTAATATTTGGGAGGTAACAAGGAGTTGTCTGCTTTTTAGAGGAATGCAATCGATACAATGTAAGAGGAATACAATGTAATGGTGTTGTCGATTCATCTTCTACTGTTTTAGCGTGTGTATTGTCCTGTTGTGTTTGTCCTAAATATCTGTGCAAGATATTTAGTGAATTCGTTGGAGTTTTTTCCCTTGTTATTTTCCTGGTGGTGTCTATACATCGGATAGAATATTGAACGTCTTCTTTCTTCAGTGTAAGTCTTTAGCGTGTGTATTGTCCTTTATCATGTTTGTCCAAAATATCTGTGCAAGATATTTAGTGAATTCGTAGGGTTTTTTTCGCTTGTTATTTTCCTGGTGTTGTCTGTACGTCGGATAGGATATTGAACGTCTTCATTCTTCAGTGTACGTCTTTTTGTTGCCCATACTGATCTGTTATTATTGTTTATTGAGTCGATGTAGTACTATTAGTTGTCATTTTTTTAATATTGCTAATTAAATAATTAAGTATGTAAGTAAATTTATAGTAATTTTTGCTAATTAATTAAAGTAATTTTTTGCCCTCGGCATCCTCTGATTCGCCTATTTTCTGAAGAAATAATCTTACTTCAAAATCACAAAACACCGCCCATCGTTTCCTGAAAGATGTCTCGGTGACTTGAACCTTTCATTCACATTCATCCCAAAATTCAAAAAATTAAAAAAAGAACCCTGGTCACTCCCTATTCCTAATCTCGACAAAATCAAATCAGAAGGGAATTTACCAATTGTACCGTTAAACGATTTTTCAGGAATGGGCATTTATTTATACCGACGGGTCTAAAAGCAAAGGAGTAGGCGATGCTGTGGTGATGAGAAATAATCACATAATGCCATCCCTTCCTCTGTACAATCTACATATTTGCACGATCTACACCCCTGAGCTATCTGCTCTAAACTAGCTAGCCGCGTCATGATTTGTTTAGATTCAAAATCTGCCCTCATATCAATACAGGACCCTTTTTCTCAAAACTTAGTAATCGGTACTCATTAGAACATTACATTAGAAATGGCTGGATGTATGGTAAAATTTGTATGGTTACTAAGGCATGTCAGGATCAAAGGCAATGAGATGGCAGATAGCATGGCCAAGGGAGCTATCAAAGAGGGACCAACCAATCATCACCACTAAACCTTCTGAAGTTGTCTCTTTAATCAAAGAAAAATCATGGTTGGCTTGGCAATGAACTTGGTCTGCCACAAGAGACAATAAGCTAAGGGTTGTGGAGCCATACGCCCGGAGAGTCACTCCAAATATCCTGCTGACCAGAAGGGAAGAAGTGGTACTGACCCGGCTAAGGATCGGACATACTAGGCTTACCCACGAGTAATTAATGCGGAAAGACTCTCCTACTTAATGTATTTCCTGCGGGGTACCTATCACAGTGAACCATATCCTAACCGCATGTTATGCATTCCAATCTCTTAGGGATCAACATCTTTTCATAAATAGACTTGAAGAATCACTTCAAAAGGACCCCATTGGTATTGAAAACTCAATATTATTCCTTAAGGAAACCAAAAATTTAACAAAATCGCATCAACGAATTTGTGCAAAATTTAATCACAACTTGTAATTTTAAATATAAGAAAATAAATATAAAATTATAAGTGTATAATATAAGTTAATTATTATAAATATCTAATATAAATAAATAGGTACCTGTTAAGTTTTTTAAGTTTGTAGGTTTCTCTTTAAATTGTAAATATATCTGTTCATTTTTCTTCTATTAATTTTAATTTTTAATTATAATAGTTTCTTATTGTAATTTTTAATATATAAATTGTACTTTTTAAGTTATCTTATTGTAATACTAATTTTATATTTTAACATAGAATAAATCGTTTCCATGTTTGAAACATTATGAAATCAGTCGAATCAACTTTGTAGTATATACCATTGTATAAACCTAAGTATTGCATATATGACTTTACACTATTTTTCTTAATCTGTCACACAAGGAGAATATTTATTGTAGCCTTGAAATTTAGAATGGAGTATTGCAGTGTATTTGACTGGTCTCGGAGTGAAATACGGTTTCTATCTCAGCTCATTTGATTGCCATCAGTTATCCTGATAAAACCATTACGAGTTGATTTAGTAATCGTACTCGACAAGCTTGTTATTCAAAATGCGAAAAAGAAAGACTTAACATTCTTCTTGGACCCGTACTCCTTATCTGTATCAGTTTGATGTATGAGCACGGCCATTATATTACGTGTCATAAATAATGCACCTTTTCATATCTCTTACAAGTATTCTTGTGGTATTTTTGGAATGTCGTGCAAACAGAGTACAGAACAGGCTTCGGGGTTTATTATTGATACTGATATTTATTCTACAATTGTTATTCATTTAATTTGTTTGAATTTTATTAGATGTTTAAGCATAAAGCTCACAGAAATTATATATTCTATTTTTTTTTTAAATATACCATACATAGCTATTATTGAATTGTTACATACTTTTACTGTAGTTTATTCATTCTAGATCTGATATTATATTTAAATAATTAGATATCAACTTCTGTTTATTCCTAAAAATCGCCTATTAACTTTTTAAAAAATCAAATTAGTGAATAATTTGATGAATTTTCTGCTTGTGAAATCCCAAAGTTATCATGTCTTTCTCTAAAGTAACTTTGATTCGGTTTATTATAAATAATAACTACTTCTGATTGTCTGGAGTTGTGACATAATGCTAAATATAACTTTTGAAAGAATTTGATAATTGAATATGGGAGAAAAAAAGAAAAATACATATCGAGCACGGAAATAATAGTCAGAAGGTATACGTATAATATATCGTTGGAAACCGGATCATATCTAATATAGAAAATTATAGAAGGTAGCGAAGAGTGGTAAAAAAAAATATAAATAATAATTTCTAAAAATTAACATTATTTAAAGTAATCAAATGAAATTTTCTTAAGTTCTTAGGTATAAAAAATTATTTAAAATCCACGGATTTAAGGCAATGACATTGTTTAAAACACTATTTTACTGTACTTGTGTGAAGAATGAAGTAAAATATAAAAATATTTCATGGATGTATAAAGCATATGTTTATAACCTAAATTATATTTGCTTTATTTTACCAAAAAATAATAACTCCAGATCTGATATTATATTCAAATAATTAGGTATCTATCGTCCGTTAATTAAAAAAAATCATCATGTAACCTTTTAGAAAATTAAATTAGTGAATAATTTGATGAATTTTCCCTTTGTGATATTCCAACAGTACCCACTTCCAATTAGTGAGACAACTTTTGACTTTAAAAATTTGCATGACATACAATGCAAATCTCTTAATTCCGTTTTAGTAAACTTTGCAATGGAAAACAGTTTAATAACTAATAGTCGTACAATCCATAAGCAAGGGATTGTACAATCTGTAATCAACGGACCGTACGACCCATAATCAACCTGTAATATAATTAATAGGACTTTCGTTATTTTAATGGTATTTATAATTTGTTAGCTGAAAGCTTTTAGCTTTAGCTCGGTTAAAATTCAATTCAAAAATTTTATAGTAGCAGAACATGGCCAGAAATTAATTTCTATTTAAAGTTGAACAGTAAGTTGTGTGTTGCTCGCACCATATTTTTAAGAAACAGAGTGTAATTTTTATATCATTTTTTATTGCTTTATTAATTTCATTATATTTTTACTACTATATTATTATTTTCTATTATATATCTTTATTATTTTTTTTTCATAATTTCGAATGTTTCATTATTTCATTTGTCTCTAACTTTGTTACTTGTATCTTATATATCCTAACTTTGCTACAATTACTTTCTATTCCCAACTCTGTTACCGTTAATTTATAGACCCTTTATTTACGTATCATATATTTCTAAAAGTTAAGTTTACTCTACCAACACGTAATTAGGCTATAACTTTTACCTATATATTATTACTTTTACCATCTATTAGATTCTCATATTAATGTTATCTTGTCTATACTTAGCCCTGAAACTTGTACCGAAACGTTAATAAAATAAAATTGTATTTATTTCCACTTTCTTACTTGTTTGACTGAACAACACAACTAACTTATCTTCAATACATTTCTACAGTCAATTATTAATCCACTAATATATACCAATTCAGTTGTATGGGATTCAAATATGAGACAATAAAAATAATAACCATTAAAATATTTTTATTGGATCAATAATTATTCCTTATGTATTGATTCATCTTGGACAAACAAAAAATAAATATATAGAAGTGAGAGAAAGCATGCAATCGTAGTTTTAAATCTCATTTTGAGAAGAAAGCCATTACTCATCCCTTTGGAAAGGAGCTCCTTGGGAGAATTATTCTCGGATCCAATCACCGGCGGGTGAAGGAAGAGCAAGCGCCTGATTGGATCATGGCCCCGCCTTTGGAGATCAATGAAAACAAAGCATACATATCGCATCCCATTTCCTATAGCCGTCCTTATCCCTCCTCTTCCTGCCCGCGGGGGGGGGGGGAGGAGGCGGGAGAGAGGGGAAGTCCAATATCCACGGCCTTCAGGTTTCCCCACCAAAGGCAGTATTTTAGAAATATTCTAGGCGGGAGCTGAACCATTCCTCGTATATTGGAAACATTCCACCTACCAGCTACCGAGTAAACCTATCTTGGTTCGTTATGCATTTGAATCGTATAGAAAAAAAAGTTCTTAAATATTCTGTTCAAACTTAAACAAAACAACAATTCAATTTATTAAACAAATAATAATAATAATAATAAAAGGCTTAGCGAACCCGAAGGTTCGATGCCAACTCCACCAATCGCTTATTACACACCTCCCTCCACCGTTCGCCGTCCAAACCTAGTCCCTTCAGATCGGCTTTAATGCAATCTTCCCACTTTCGCTTCGGTCTACCCCTCGGAGGCTTACCATTCGGCACAGCAAATATTAACCTTTTAGGAATTCTCTCGTTACTAAGCCCAACAACTTTACAAGCCCATTTGATTGGCCGCGATGAAATTACCTCAATTATATTACCCGGATACAGTTCACGCAATGCGGCGTTGTGTAACCGTCTGAACTCTCCGGTTAACTCATCCTTCTTCGGACCGAATATTCTACGCAATACTTTATTTTCAAAAACCTTAAGACGCTGCTCATCCCTTAATGTCAATTTATTAAACAAACATTCAACAATCAAATTAAATTTGCTATCTACGAATTTCTTTACAATTAGCATGTTTTTTTTTTTTACTGTGTTGCTGTGAAGTCCCATCGCAGGATATAAATCAGCTCAGATGAGATTTTTTTTGTTAGGAGATTCATGTCATAAGCCAGTCTTTGGTAAAAGTTGTTTTAGTTTTCTTAGGGATTTTCTTTATTTAGGGAAGGCACAGTGTTTCTTGGTCTACGGTTGTGCAAGGTGGGGATTTGACCGAGATCTCGCTCAATTGCCAGGTTTTTCATCTTAATCAAGTATTTAAATTAAGGGTACCCACTCTATAGAGACTTGGCGTGCTCCAGGAGGGTCTACCTACTAGTGTTGCTCAAATGCGAGACCGAGACAAGTCTTGGTCTTGCAAACTCAGTCTTGTTCATGGCCTTGGTCTTGCACAAGAGTCTCTTAACAGTCTTGCAGTTGCTTATGAGCTTATTAATACAGAGATATCACTGTAATTTTTCAGATAGGAGAAACCTAATAAGCCCGAATGAAAAAGTGAATTAAATTAATTAAACATAAAGAGTTAAATGTAAACGTACATTGGTTATACCAAATATTAACATGTAGTAGCATGCAACAGTTAGGGGGCCTTAGTCTTGGTCTTGCAAAGTGCAAGACCGATTTTGGGCAGCACTACTACCTACCTTTAGTTTTCATTAGCAGTGACTAAAATTTTTACGATGTGTTAGTTCTTTATGTAATATTTCATTTGCGACATACAACAATCCTTCGCAATACTCATGACTGGGAGGAATGAATTCTTTTAATGTTGGAGGTTTTCGCTTATCCCCGTAGTTTAATACCGTAAATAAAGTTTGTTTGAGTAAAACATTAAATAGGGTTAGTTTGTTAGTTAAAGACAATTTTGAAACTCTTTCAAGTAATCTGAATAAAATTCCGTATCGTCTGCTGGATTCCATTCGTTTACGTCTGAAAAAGAATAAATTAGCTTCAGTGACTTTTATACCACCAATTATTCGTAAAACAACAGTGAATAATTGGCGTGTCTGCTCACACGACTTTTTCAGGACCAGAGGCAGAGAGGAGGGCAATTTTATTTTTTAATCACAAAAACTATAAAATCACTGAAAAATGTATGATGTAACGAACAGTAAATTGAAGTTGAATACAAATTAAAAAATAAATAAATAAACAGAAATATAATATTCATTAATACCCACATACAATATTAACATTCTACCAAGCTACTCTGAACCAGGTTTTGTTCATAAAACTCCATGAGATACCTTCTCTTTCAAGACTAGGAATCATGTAGACTGAATGAGGTCACCACACAGAAATACAGAAATACAGGACAGTGGAGAAAATAAATATTTACAATAAGTATCGATGCCATATATATGATATATGATTCTATGATATGAAAATAGTCACTAGTTCGCGTCCCGGTGCCAGAGAGGATTTTAAATTCCCAGTCCTCGCCCTCTGGTTCGGGAAAATCCCGTATAGCCTAAAAGGCGAGGTAGGGAAGAACAGAAAAAAAAAAGTATTGATGACACTGCCATTTTAACCAACCCAGATGATTAAAGTGATAGTCGGAACTCGATTAGAATTGAGCTGGAATATTTGAATTGTGAAGGAGATTTTGGCAAAAGTTTGTAAATCTGGATTAAACGACAAGTATATAAGGGATGTAGATGTCATGATTTAAGATCTTGTTTGTGACATAATATGAGGCGTTAACTATTCATCGGAATATTTTGGAATGGAAAGACTGAGCTGTTCACCACTGATGAAGGTTATAGGTCCAAATACGCTTCAGTATAGTTTCTTAGATTAATAATTGGTTTTCAATTGAATGATGGGAGGTTTTGTTTAAAAGCATCTATGATAAAAATGTGTCCCACGTCATCTGATATTTTAAATTAAAAAAAGTTAATAAATGCCAGGATGAAATATAAACCAAAAGTTACAACAACAGATTATCTCATGGTTCTTATATATTCAATCAGAACATTAAGCTCTATTGTAATGGGTGTAATAAACCGGAAAGCCGTAATGTGTTACGGTTCAATATTGCAGCCACCGCGCAGGAGGAGAGATAGATTGGACTCTTACCTTGGCCGGATTAATGAAGGATCCCCTTGAGCCACCATTACTGCAACGTAATCACGCGGCACCACTAACCCTCAGTCCGTCCCGTCGGATCAGTATCCATTTATTATTTACTAAACATCGTTTGTTATCTCGCTCTGTCCTTAACGCTTAGGGACAAAGGAAGATACATCTTCATCCAGAGAGAGAGAGAGATAGAGTGAGAGAGATAGACGCAGAGAAAGTATAACGTGAAAAAAAAGATAAGTCAAGAAAAAGTATCGATTTACATGTTAAAATATAAACAGTAGGACATATTAATAGAAACTAACACTAAACATTCTAACAATATATACAGTAATTTAAAAAATGATAAGTAAAAAGATAAAAAAAAAATCTTCTCAAGCATAATTATAGAATAGAAGTGATTAGGAAATGTGAAGGTGAATTGAAGGATTCCAGAGAGACATAATTATAATAATTTGACGGAAATTACGTCAAACCCAATGGATTTGGATTGGATTTCATAATGTAGTTAATAAGGTCCGTAGGAGAGAGATGTAGGAAAATAAAAATTGTCAATATTAAATGGAGATGATAAAGAAAACTGGGAAGAGGCGGAAAAAAATACTGATAGAGCAGGAGGATAAAAAGTAGGATTCGGGGTGTGAAAGAGCGTTGGAAGATAAAGGTTTGATTGAACAAAATATTAATTTTATATGTCAATATTAAAATAAGATTATTTTAATATATATTACCTGAAAATGTTGATTTAATTTTATTATTACTATTATTATTATTAATTGATTGTTGACAGGCGCAAATACATATTTTATAGACAAAAAAATAAAAATAAATTTTTTTTTTTTTTCATTTCCATACTGTATAGTTTTTAATAAGTCCCCTTTTTTGTTTATAGTGTAAATTCTCTTTACAGGTTTCAGTTATAACTAATATATTTTCGATTTTTTTTTGTTGAATAATATAATTAATTATTCTTCTATCCTTAGTGTCAATAACAACGTTTATTTACCGTTTATTTAGCAACGGGTATTTACTTCTTCATTGTATATTTGATTGTTTTCAACAATTTCCAATAAATGTCTGATTTCTCTTCCATAAGTAATATACAAATATTCAATTATTGCTATTAAACTATTAAAAATCCAAGAATTTCATTAAATTTTCATCATTTTTGCATTACTTCAAAGATTGAAACCATAGATGACCGCTATATATATATCGAAAATATATGATATTTTAATAAATATTTCGTTACAGGTGATATTATAGCTATAGATATTTTAATTATTATTATTGCACGGTATTTACACCTCTACCCTGAAGAAATTCAACAATTTAGCAAAATAAAACAATTCATTTAGTGTAGAGAAGATAAGAAATTAACTAGATAAAAAGTACAACAATATAACTTAGTTATTATTGTGCATGATAAATAAAGTAGCAATAATTTGTAGTGTTAGGTTATTTAAAAAGTTTCTAAGAATTGACCCTTTGGTCTTTTCCTTATCTTTCCTTGTCGAGCATTCACAAAAGATCCGCTGAAAAGAGTACCTCACGAGAAAGAGCAAAAAACGTTTATAGAAAGAAAAAAGACAAAAAATATATCTTGAGATAAAGCCCACACGCCAGTGTGGCGGTAGTTTATCGGTAGCACATTGCGGTGAGATCAAAAAAGTAACTAGAGAAATGCTACGATTTGTCTACATCCTTCTAGAAATAGACTGTTAGAAATATTAACTTACAATTTTTTTTCACATCATTATTTCTTAACCCACATCTGTCAAACATAATGACATCCAGTGAGTTTGATGTAGGTAATTATAAGGGTATTATCATTAATTGGCGGGAGGGAAAGGAGTGCCCAGCGGCATCCCTGCCTGCCTTGATTTTTAAGCGAGAAGATCCTTCATATAGCTTCTTTCAATATTACAATATTACAAGTATTATTATTATTGAAGGGTTTGTCAATTGTCACCATATCTTGTATCACAGAGTTAGAACGTCCTTGTAAGTTATCCTGAAACATTTTTTAGTGTGTACGTGTGGTGTCGTAAGCTTTTGGCATATTTAGGTCTGTATGTAACGTAGTATTTGTGAAACGTGGAGCTTGAGTAATAAAACCAAAAGTTTTGGACTGAAAAATATGTAGGTTTCGTATGTGGGTCGTTTTGGAAGGTTCGGTAGTCTTTTAGGTGGGTCCCGCATACCTGTTAAGAATAGGTGGTAAGTTGATAAATATATTTTGTCAGTTTCTGTATTTATTTTCTTTTAAAATAAAATAATTTTTATTTATTTATTTAATCTTTATTTGTTTTCAGTGAAGAACACCTTATAAATAGTGTCTATCTTTGTATAACAAACATTGTCACTGTTATGGTATTACAAACATTTTTCTTTTTTAAATTTATATAATAAATTACAAACATTCCAACAATATTACTGTGAGAATGGCTTAAAAAGCATATTTGGTAAAAAGTCAGACAGTTAAAATAACCTCAATCATTAACAATTATGTAAAATCTAAAACTCCTGACAAAACACATACACAATATCAATAAAAATAATAAATACATTTTAATTTTTAAACATAAATAATAAAGTATGTTCTAAAATTCAATTAAAAGATTACTCGCATAAACATTGAAAACGAACAAATCTAATATTCAAAGGACAATATTCCAGATTACACCACCAATTCTCTATAATTTGATATATTAGAAATGGTAAATATAATCTTCTCATCACTTCTATAGTTGTTGGCTCAAATATTTCCATTCTATTAACATTACCCATACCCAGGTAAATTATTACTCTTAAACTATTTTATATTGGGCATTTAAATAATGGGTGATAAAGTGTCTCTTTTTATATAGTATTATACATTTTTCACTCAAGTTGTGGAGTGAATTTTACAATTTTATTTTGAACTGAAACCTTGATCATGTATTTTCCTGAGAGGCGAATCTGAGTTAGTTTTTGGCCAGATTTGTACTTTACTTTGTATTAACTAAATATTGTTATTCTAAAGGGACTTATATTGAAGTCCCAGAATAAAGTTTAATTTTCTATTCTATTCTATATATATATATATATATATATATATATATATATATATATATATATATATATATATATATATATATATATTGCAATCTATTGAATATAGCAAATGAGGTTTTAAAAATTAATATTAGGTGTGTTATTCAAGTTTAATGAAACCGATTTCTGACATCAAAATCAGGTAGATAACGAGCGTATACCTGGATCGAGGGAAGGCTGAAAGTAAAAACTAGTAACTATCTAAGTAACTGGTTCATTTTAGGATGTTATCAGTTATTGTCAAGTAATAGGGTGAAATTAAGAACCCATGGAAACCATCCTTGCCCACCCTGAAAAGTTTGTATAAAATCTACCGAGAAGCAAGAAAAGAGGTCTTGTTGATCTCCGGACTGGAGGTCAACTTGGAAAGGTCTTCTGTTGAAGTCCAGCCTTGAGGATAGGTCTTATGTTGATGTCCGTCCTTGAAGATGGGTCTCTTGTTTTCTTTTGGCTTGGGGGATGAAGCTTTGGCCCTACATAGACCATGAAGATCCTGGAAGATGTTTGAACCATGACGAGATGAAACCATCTGCAGATGCTGCGAAGAAATCTACCAACTACACCACTTCGCATACCATAATAGATAAGTTTTATTCCCGAAAATAAATTTACCAATGTTAGAATATTTCATGGCAAAATAATTCTCAAACAGTCCATCTGAAATCATGCCTTAAAAGTTAATTATCTAATTCATTGGTTCTTATAACTATAATTTATAATTCTTGTTAATATAATTTGTATATATTTTTTACTAAACATAGAAAAAAAATTAAATTTGTTAGTAAAAGATATTTTAATTCTGCCACCTATTTATATCATAATGATCACAGGTAATGTAGGTAATTAGAAAGCATGAGACGCACAAACCAGCCTTTAAAAGAAATCCATTTCATTAATTCTGGACCAATCAATATATTATAGATCTAAATCTATTTTACTAATTTTGTAATATTAATTTTTATTAAACATTTCTGGGTAGTTATCTTAATAATTATCCAGTAGCATCTCGTATAAATTTTAACCACCCCAAAACATATCAATTTATTATGTCATCCCTTTTGCGTGGATAGGACATATCAATATATATATTAATGCGCCATTATTGGACATGAGTTTAATGAAAAAGAGGTTCCTTTGTAGATTTAAGGATGCTATATTTGATACTTTTTCTTAAACAACTCAGTTACTTTTAGGTGACTGGATAGAAAATCACATAATTTCTTTACACAGCTTGAGGTGATTCTCAAAATGTTTCCTAATAAATCTCAACTTAATTAATATGGACTTATAGCTTATTAAACGAGAAAGTTTTTCTAAACGTAAGATAACTGCAGTAAAATCCAAGGTTGATAAAGAAAAATCACAAATAATTTATGACATTTTATTAAATGGAATTTATCTGAGCTTGTCCGCACAATAGTCCTCTTCAAATGCTTTTAACAATGACAAACTCTATTTTCGTTTGAAAGAAATTTTATCCAGTTTATAATGGAGTAATGTTTGATTGTTTAAATTAATTTTTTTTTATCTCGTCTTATTCAACAGAAACAGGACTCACTTACGACACATACGAGTATAAATTTTCTACTTTTCTGCTAGAAATTGTGCGATTGTTTATGTGAATTTTTTCGTATATCTTAATGTGTTCTATAATTTTTTTTAAATATTTCCCTCTACTTACGGGACACTCTGTATATTTTTTTTTTTCATTACAACTATGACCATTCTTGAGAATATTTTATATTTAATTTTTAGTTATGTACATACTATTATTGAAATTAATGTATATATTGTTAGAATCTTTATTAAGTGAGCATGTAGTCAGATATGTATTTTTTTTTCTTTTGTATTTTATGATTATTGTTACTTTAAGAGACTTTATCATTGAATAAAGTGTATTTTTCTATCTATCTATCTATCTATTAATTAGCACAGAACATAAATTCAAGAATTGATAAGGAAAAGAGATGTCATTAAAAGGAGTTATACCACCTCCAGGCTTCCTAGAAATCTTTATCATTAGACCTTGCGCTGTAGCAAAGGAAAAGTGTTTTGTTACCTTCTCCGAAATGCAGATCGTAAATCCTAAGAAAGTTATCCGTTCTCTGGGTGTTCATTCTGTAAATATTATCCAGCATTTCTGTTGGCATAAATTCATTTTTGCTGATTTCCTTTTAAATAAACCTGATAGCTCTTCAATTCTCTTTTCGAGCCCTCAATCATCATTTATTCTCGATCATTTTTGCATCATTAACATATCTTCTGATGATTTTATTATTTCCGTAAACGAATTCCGAAAAGATGATTACGGTCATGACGTAATTCTAATAAAAAATTTTAAAATGCCTTACGGCCGAATTCCCCGCCATCCTTCATATATAACTCAACTTTTCCTACTACTGAAAAAGATAATTGTTCGTCCTCTTAATAAGATACTCTATTTTTACTAAGCCTCTGACTGTAGACCCGTTTCCATCCTATCAAATTTATCTAAATCTCTGGAAAGACTTGTTCATTCTCAACTTACTCCCTTCCATCAGCACAATGCTATCCTTAATCCTTTCCAATCAGGTTTCCGTTACTGTTACTCCGCCATATCGGTCTCTTGAAAATCACTCATTTTTTCCTATACCAACAAAATATCACAATCTACAATCAAAATATATACTCATCATATCTATATGTCATGTTCGAGAGGTATAAGGAATAGTAATATAAGCAACAATTTTAATTTCTTCATAAAATTTTATGAATATTTTCACATTATTTCATTGAGGACTAATGATAACTAACTAAAAACAATATTTATAAAGATTATCCCTTATATACTTCAATTTAATGATTTCAATTATTGTATATAATTAATTAATCACTAATCCCTAAAATCACATAAAGTGAAATTAAAAAACTGATATTATATAATTTATTTAAGGTTAGTATAAGTGTCATTATTTTTAAATTAATGCTTGTTTTCAGTCCAATAATGCTACTATCCTAAAGCAAAATAAATACTTTTCAGCAATATATTGTTTTCTTCGCTAATTTGTATCCTTGAGGTATAATATAAATTTTATTTTCTGGTATATATCATTACGTTTTTTTTTTTAAAATGAGAGCCAAATGATGGGTCATGATAGATTATTGATTTTTATTAGTATCATTGATAGATTCATTTTCTCCAAATATGAATGGAATATCGACTTTCGTGCCGGTGTCTTTTTTTTTATATTTTATACATCTTTTCTTTTGCAATGTCTGCAAAATATTTAGTTTAGGAACCAGGGTATCAAACTTTATAATTTTTTTTTCACTTCTATTAAGGATACTTTAATATTAATACGTATTGTTTTTATTTCTTTATTGAAATATTGGACAGCTGTTTGCTGATCGTCCGCGTGATGCGTTGTTCCTCCGCAGTTAATACAATTAAAATCGTTTAAGCATTTCGAATTTTCCGTATGTCGTATTTTCCCACATTGAATACAAATTGCTTTATTTCTGCAGGTGGTTTTTATCAGGTGATTGAACCTTAAGCAGTTAAAACATCTTAATGGATGAGGTGCATAAGTCCGGACTTCGACAGATTAATATCCTATTTTAATCGTTTTGAGTGCGATGGGTGCAGGAAAAGTAACAATATAGCTATGAGTCGCTTTTTCGTTAACATTTTTTAAAATTCTTATTCTAGCAATATCCTTTATAGCATGACCCCTTTCCTTTTTCATTTCTTCAATATATAGGTATTGAAAGTCATAAACTTTAATTATCTCTTTGTTATAATTGAACGTGTTGTGTGGAGTTACTTCGATGGATAATTGACCTCCAAAGTATTTTATTGTTATCGATGTTATCCGAATATTTTTTCTTTTCTTGACTGCAAGTCAGACATCGCAGTAAACGAAGATTAGAATTTGTATGAGGTACAGAATGTGCCCATCAATCCATCCAGAATGATTTGTCGAGATGAATATGACGAACAGTCATCAGACTTTCATTCATCAACTGATTACACACCTAACGCGTTAGTTTGAATTACTCACATATCTATACAATGTATTGGTTTAATTAAATATTCATATTATAATAGGAATACCAAATTCATTCATCAACATTTACTGGAAAGGTTTGTTACAAATTCAGTTAGCTAGAGCTGATTTCTACTCTCATGGATTAATTAACTACATGCTCTAAGCATTAACCAATCAGTAAGGATTGAACACAGAATATTATGTTACCGTGCACTCTATTTGTCTCTCCTTTCAACAAAAGTACGTCAAGGGACAATTTACTTATTTATTATCCACATTAAGTAATGGTAAATCCTCATTTTTAAAACTATATGTCTCTAGGCATCGCATGCGAATGAGATTTTTTAGCTTACAAAAAAAATATTATATATTAATCTAAAAAAAAACAAAAAGAAAAATAATTTTCAATAGGATTGATAAGATACAATCAATTTGCAAGATATCAATCCCCTATGCTCCAGTTGTGGTATCCCGGAACGGAAACTGTATAGCATGTGATCACCAACTGCACTACGTTTGAGTATCAACGAAGGAGATTTGCTTCTTCCCGTCGCTGCAGATAACTATCCATATTACGTGGCATTCGAGTATGGTTGGAAGGAACTAATAAGCGCAGCTCATTTCAATATGGGAGTATGACAAAGACTTCCACATACTCAATCTGGGTGACTCCAAGATATAAATACAACAAGAAAAGAGGAATATTACAAGAAAAGTGTTAAAGTTATTATTGTATAAAACAAAAACGGAATCCACTATTGTCAAAAAGACAAGAAAAGTAGAGTGGGCAAAAAGATACAATCAATTTTTATTAGTTTAAAATTTACTGGCTGATTACAAATAAACAACATTTCATATATGCATTATCATTTCGTTATTAGAATTATGATCTGCTTATAAGGGATTCCAAACGAGTTACAGATGTGGTGTGCTCTTGTTGACGGCTTAATTTCAGAGCATTGCCTCACAGAAGACTTAGGTTTGTTGGAAATTTATTTAAATATGTAAATGGAAATACACTTTCAGTTTCCGCTCATTTCGCTTGTCAGATGAGGCATTTGGATGACAGGTTTTCAGATCGTTGGATTGGCCGCGGTGCTCCAATTAGTTGGCCTGCAAGATCTCCAGACCTCCTAGAATTGGATTATTGTTTATAGGCCTGGTTCAAGTACGAAATATAAAAAGTAAAAGTCACTTGGGATGCACTTATTCAACTTTTTCAAAATGCAGCAAGCGTGATTAAAGTAAGGTATGAAACAATCATGAGGGCGTTGTCGCATCAAAGAATGCAGGTCGTTTATTGACATTTTTTGGTATCAATATCACTGCAGTATGATAATTTGATGTTTCCATATTTCCGTAAAAAGAAGAAATGAATTATTTCTGTCATTAACCACCAGACTGAAACCAATACACATTGTTGGGGCCAGGGGTATTTATAATCGAAACACAAATCTTTCCCCGGGAAGTTTCCTCAAAGGCGGAAAATAAGATTAAAATTAACGAAAGGAATGAAGGTATTGCAACGAAGAGAAAAAAAATGAGACCTGCAAAACATGGTTAAAACGCAAGCATATCAAAGTACTAAATATGAATATTCAATCGGTTAAAGATGGAAAAATAAATAAACCCCCTTTAGAATGATTACGATATTTATTGAATTAAAAAAAAGGCATATATGCATACAAAAGCTTTTAAAAAATGGAACCATGGTATAAAAATTCACTGAAATTAAACAACCTCCACTAAGAATAAAACATAAGTAAATAAACTTCTAAAATTATTGATCAATTACAAGAGAAACAATTTACTGAATTGAATGTTAAAAAAAATAACAGTGGGAAAAATTGAAATAATATCTGAATCTCTTTCGGTGACGGTAGAGAGTAGAAAAATACCCAAGTGGGAGGTAGACAGCCCTAGGTAGACAGAAGGTAGACTCCCAACGAGAATACCATTTGAGATATCAGCTGATGTCAAGCATTCGATGGTGAGGGAGAAGGCATCGATATGCGTATCGATCTCGATCGATGACTGCCGATGTCTATCCAGCTGTGGTGAGCAAAATGACCCTAGGTCGGTGCTGTCTATCTCCAACATCGACCTATATCCACAAATGCTGGTGGTTCCAGACTGACTCCCGCAGGCTTATTGCAATATTTTGGATGACTTAGTCCTTAAGACTAAGTATTCCTGACTGAAGTATTCCTGGGCTGGTGCTTATGCGTAAGCGATAATACATCCCAAAATAAAGTTTAATATTTAATTTATCTACCATAAAATACATTTCTGAGACAATTATCCCATTGTTTTATACAAAAAATCAACTTTTTCTTCAGTGAACATTCAAGAAGGATAAATAGTGAGAAAAAAAAATAAAAGAAAGGAAACATAAAATGCTTAGATTGGGGCGTTAACAGTCATTTCGGTTGATTTCTTTTTTCAAACCACCGGCGAACATCCCGTTCGTTACAACACCCTCCCACGAACGAAGTTTCCAAATTTTAATACACAAAAAAAAATCTCTAATTTGAATAGACATTATTTTCTGGCTATGCTGGGCAATTATAAAATTTTTGAAGAGCATTTTAAACGGAGCTAAAGCTTAAAGCTTACAGACAACAAGTCATTAAGACCATTATAATTACAAAATATCTATTTATACACCGATAATGATGATACAGCGAGTTTAATCAATATCTTTATGACATCAATGAGGACAAAACCTAATTGATATTGACGGTTTCTTCATTATACAATGATACACCGAGTTTAATCAAAATCGTTAGAGCCGTTTTTGAGAAAATTATAAAAATGAGTTTCAGCCTGGATATAAAGTGGCACTTCTGGTTAGCCGATTTCGAGGAAAAAGTTGCTGCCACATCTAAGGCATATACCTATCTTCAATAAGTAATATCAGTTTCGTACGACTTTTCGTTTTTGAGCTAGACTGCCAGCATACAAACACATAGACATCCAGACCATTTTTCGGGAAACGTGTGTTTCTGTTGAAAACTCAGGTTAAAAAAATGTCTCTATCGCAATACTTACTTTTACTATATGTTACATATACAAAGTGAAGTTAAAAATTCTCGAAAATCGCTTGTTTTTATGTTTATGTTCGCTTGTATATTTATTGAAAAATTAAACAATGTGCAATCAATTAGAATAATAATAAATATTGTCAAAAAGGAGAGGACTAATAACAGCTTATTATAATCTGTAAACATAAACTAAGTTAACAATAAAAATTCACTAATCCCACTTTAAATTTCTAAAATAATGAAAGCGGAAATCTCTTATGAAATGACTCAATAACACATGACTGCTTCTTGTTTGAAAAAAATTTCGTCCTTTTATATCCCAAAGGCACCGTCACAATTTACTTAATTTTATGTTAAACGTTACATAAAACGAAAATGGATCATATAATTTTCAAGTGGACAAAATGCTGGGGGAAATATATAAGTGCTGTAATGGCGGGAGTGTAACTCTGCCCCGGCGTGGCAATCACTATCTCCCTTCTTTACTGCCGCCAAATCTCTCTCTCCCTCACTCTCTTTCTCTCTCACTCTCTCTCTCTCCCTCCCATATTTACGCTTAGTTGCCTTTTCTGAATGTTTCTCTCACCTTACAAATTCAGCGATACCGTATCTGTTATCCAGAAAAATATTTAAATTTATAACTCATGAATACACAGAATGTTTTGCCAATTTCAAATGTTGAGCGTTGAATGTATCGTTTACTTAAATAATGGCACGTTTAGTAGTTGCGCTTTGTATTGTTCTTAAGCTTATGGCAAGGAATTATATATAGGCTAGAATACCTCATAGCCCTGGAGCCAGAGCCCAAAAATAGATCTCGGCAAAGTCGAAGGTTTGATTATAAATCACGAATGTGTATGTTATTCTGAGCAAAAAGAACCTTGTCTGACGTTCCAGTGTTTTTATTTTTTTAACTTATATATATGGATTTAAACATGTAAAAAACAGAATTACTAACGCGACTAAGGGAAAACATTTTACAGCCAAAAAAGTCAGTTTGTTTCGACATTTTTTTGCTTTTTCACCTATAACTCATAAACGGTGCATTAAAGCGAAAAATTTATTCATTTATAAATTAAAGAACATTACATTTTGTGTCGAACGAGTACATAAACTTTAAAATTTGGACACGTAATAAGATACAGGGTGCTTCAGGGTTAAGTGGCCAACTGCAAAAATGAACTGAGGAGCTCAAACCAAGAAAAACTTTCCTCTGAAGGTATGCCCGCAAACGCTTTGTTCAGGAGATATTTATGCCTAAAGATTTTCGTTGTTATGGATTATTTACATTATATAAAAGAAATAAAACCTATTTATTTGTTTTAACTACTTTACTAATTAAATTTAAAAATTAAATTCATATTGAATGTTGTTCAAACTGATTTTCTTGAGCATTAAGACAGGCTTGGCATCTTTCTTCAACAGCAGCAGTGGCAGAACGGCACTGGATATGTATTGTTGTTTCACAAGATTCAATTATTCTTCTTCGGACTATTGAATGTGTAGTAGCCGTTTTTAGAACTGGGCTCTTTATAAATCTTGTAAAAGAATGAGATTTATATCCTTCGCTGTTAAGCTACCTCAAAGTTTTACGTGAAAATTTAGAATGAACCTTTACCCTTTGATTGCGAACGGGATACATGCCTTCCCGTTAAGAGTCCGGTCACTGTTGCGGACGGAATATATAGCATCCCGGTAGTGATTTGAGTCATTGGTGCGTGAAATAAAACTTCCCGCCTTGGCAGTCGTTGCTTAAACAGGTAGAAGCAAATCCCGCCATCACCAATGGGCTTTTGGCTTGGTTGTACATTCATTCATCTCCTGTAACTAATTCACAGCGGTCGTCCGAATTCTGACCATTTGGAACCTATCAGTTGCAGATTTATTCTGAACCCAAGGTATGTCCTTTCCCTGTAATTTGTGTTATATCTATCATCTTATTTCTATTCTACTCAAATGTTTTATATATCAAATTAATGTTAATAAGTTAATTATATATATATATATATATATATATATATATATATATATATATAATATATATATATATATATATATATATATATATATATATATATATATATATATATATATATATATATATATATATATATATATAATTGAACGCTGATACATAAAATATTTATATCTTTATCAAACTGTACAAAATTACATCCTTTGCTAGCTCGACCCTTTTAAGCGTTTTCCCACCAATGTTTAAGTGAAGAAGAAAGAGTGCCTCAGCAATCAAATTGTCTGAAAGGAAGCTTATATCATTTTAGTTCATATAAGGATTCTTTTATGAAGGAACACTCGATATAAGTAACGAGAACGAATCTGTTAGCCATTTTTGATCTCTGAGTAGGAATTTAAAAAAGTTGGGGGTATAGCTTTTAAGTCCATCGTTGCCGAATAGGGTAACGCGTGATCACAGCACCGCGAGTTGCCCAGCAATCAGAAAACCATAGTTATGATATTAGAAAAATATATATACCGGTGCGGGAGGGTATTTTAAATTTCTCATCCTCACCCTTCGGCCCAGAGAAATCCCGTATAGCCTAAGAGGCAAGGCTTGAAAGAACAAGGGAAAAAAAAAAGTTCCATCATGTTGTGTACTGTTATTCATTATTACTAATAAAAAATAATTACTTTATTAATTATTATATCGAAATAGCTAGAAATATTTCATGGTAACTTGAAGATTAATTTCTTATAATAGTAATAAAACATCGTTAATGTAATCAGAGGATCTCTCACTTGACGAGTAGCACAATGGCTCCAGCGATGGCCAAGTCCCTTGTTTGCCGACTACATGTTCTTGTTTGCTGAGCCCATGTTTGTCCATGGGGACCACTTTAGGCTGCCTAAAGCCTCAGACTAAATTCACAGCGTCAAATGGGTGATAACTAAAACTGTTTGAAATCTTAAAGACTAGTATATGCCAGAAGGAAAACAATTCTATATCAACATAATCATATTAACATATCAACATATTACATTTCTTTAATAGATATCCACATAACGAATTCATTATTTATTTTTGAAGCTCCAAAGTGTTGATATTAATGAATTAATTTGCATTTAATAACAAATCTGGAAGTAAAGACAACTAATAAGTAATATATATAAAACAAAGGTGTTTTATTTTTATTTTCCGCTCCTTTATGTCGCCTTCTAATAGGCATGTCAGCCGCAATCAGATGGTTAACCAGTCTGTTAATATGTCCGTGAAGTTGATTATGCAAACGAGGGAATACAGCTCGTATATATTAGTCGACAGTCGGTTATCGTTGCGATTTGGTTATTTAAGTTTTGTTATTGACCTTTTAGTCTTAAAGTTATCCTGTTACTCTCCTCACCTATTGTGCAAATTATCTATAATTTTGTAGTCGATTTCACAAGGAATCTTAAAACATGATAGTACTGTCCCCTGTTGCTGATAGTTAAGAGGTTGCGGAAAGTGGTCAACTTTTTCCCTATGAGATCGCTTATTGTCATAAAAAAAAGAAAATGGAAATCTGGACCAATTATGGCCCTGGCTTAAGAGATACACTCCTCTATAATTTCTATAATGTAAAAGAATTGGCTGTTAGATTCACAATCCTCAATATGGAATAGAGTTCTTCTTCCTGAGTAGATTCTAGCCCATTTCATCACACTCCCACCTCCTGAAAGCATTGAAAGGAGCACAAACAGTGTACTCCTTGGCACCTACTATCGCTGAAAAATACATAAATACATAAACATAACAGAAATACAATTAATATACTCATCTAAACGCTCGCTACAGCATAATCAACGGAGTTGCCGGTGACACGCTGTTGCTGCTGGTCACCTTAACGAGGAAAAAGAAGTTAGGCAAACTGCCCGCAAACGATTAAGAATGGTTTAAATTGATAATAATAAGCCGAACATTACGATGTCCGTGCCGTAAGGTGTCCATGCCGTTAGTTCAAATCCCGGTGCCCGTGGGACTTTTAACTCGGTACAATTTAACATAGCCTCTAAAGCGTAAACGGCTAGGAAGTCAACAAAAAAAACAAGTTTGAGTTGATTTCGCCTGACATTCAAAATATCAATTTGCTATTCTTGCGGTTAATTATGATTCTTATGCCTGATAATATTGATGTGATAAGGTGTCAATTTGTGTTTATGCTAATTATTTTGTATTATTGTGTTCTTTTATTAGTTTAAGTGTATATATTTGTGTTGTTTATCGTTTTGTCGTTATTATTTATAGTTTTCGTTAGTTTACAGTTATGATTTATTGTTTTTAATTGTTTTTTTGTGATAAGAAGAACTTTGTAGGTTAGGTAACCAAGTGGTTATCAACGAAGTGTTTAACGCCTAAAGTATAGAATACTACAGACAATTCCAGAAATACTATAAACGGGCTTCAGGTAAGACTGTATATTCGTTTATATAGGCAGATTGTGCAATAACATTTTTCCCACCGTATCAAATTTATTTAGGTTAATTGAATATTGAAATATTATTATATTTCAAATAATTTTTTTTTTATGATGGATAGTAAAAGTTCCAAAATGGAAGAAGTGTCTATCGAAGGAATTACAAACCAGGATCATCGGTCGTCGGCCAAACGACCAAGAAACAGATCGACTGACACCGACGAGGAAACGGAAGAAGGGAGTAAAAGGAGCTTCTTGCATGAGGCAAGAAGCATTCAAAGCAACCTAAAAACGTTCCTCAAGAATTTTGACAAAAAAATGAATAACACAACGAGGAATTATATTAATGATAAAATCGAAAAATTAATTGATATTATTGAGGTTACTTACAATACAGCCAAGGAACTTAGATATCAATACAAAGAAGATACAATCACAACACTTGTCCAAAAAGTGGTTAAACAAACATTGGAATCTCCATATGTACTTGAACTCATCAGTAGCCAAATTTTGGAAAAACCGAAAACAAGGCAACCGGAGGAAGATAAGCCAATCCAGCATCCGCCTGCAGCCATAGCCGGAACTTCCAAGGAGGCAAACAATGCTTATTCTTGTAATCTAGACCAGAAGGAAAACAAAACCTTCGAAGTCGTTCAAAGCAAAAGAAGCAAGAGGAAATCTAAATTGCAGCAAAGAAGAAAAGACGAAATTCAGGATCAAGAAAATAAAGATGAGACACCAGTGCTTGGAAACATCCCTAAAAAAGATAAGCCAAGGACGATGGCAGATATCGTAAAATCACTGCCTATGAAGCCGACCCTGACAACAAAACCAACATATCTAACAATTAGTGGTTCGAGTAAAAGCCTAGCAGATATCATAAATGGACTTCCGTCACCTAATGACTGAGCAACTAAAGCAGGCTCAGTTTTGGTCCGCATAGAGGACAGCTCTCATGCCACCAGAGTGATAGGATGGCAGGGCCTGCGGGAGAACGGGTTACAGGCAAAGTTAGGGCTGAGGAAAAAGCCTAAGATGGAGGTGAGGGGTGTACCCCACTCCTGGGGCGCAGATGAACATTCAAAATTTCTTTGGGAAAGAATAGCCGAGAAGTCGGTCCCAACACCATTGATTAATGACGACATCCGATCCCTTTTTTCCTCAACTGCTAAAAACGGTTTTACTAAGAATTGGGTGCTGGAGGTGCACCCAATGGTTCGGTTCCAGTTTTTAAACATAGGTAGTTTGAATGGAGGGTGGTGATTTTTAACATTTAAGGACTACCTTGACGCCCCTCGGTGCACAAAGTGTCAGGGCTACGACCACACAAAGGCCACATGCACGGCAGATGCTGTTGTATGTATTTGGTGTTCGAATAGTGGTCATATGATAAATGATTGCCCAAAGAAAAAGGTAATGGCTGACCCGACTTGTATTAACTGTGTGCGGGCGAACACCCATCCCAGCCAAATGAAGCACAAGTCGGGAAGCCGGGAGTGCCCTGTGCACTTAACGTGGTGCAAGGAGGTGGCTAAAAGGACATATTATGATTAAGATCAACATCCTCCAGTTAAACATGGGCCGGCGAAGAGTTGTGGCAGATGAGCTTCGTGCTCTTTCCCAACGATATGATATCATGGCGGTCCAGGAACCGACCTGCCGTGGGAACGTGGTCACAGGTTTTGGTCTCACGTCGAGGGTTATAGCTCTAGGCAGTGGAGAGAGGAGGCCTAGGGCTGCTATTGTGATAAACAATCCTAACCTCGACGTGATGGAGCTGAGGCAATACTCTATGGCAGATAGTGTGGCATGTTATATTAGGTGGGGTAATGTATCTTTTACCCTGGTTTCGGCCTATCTTCCTAACGGAAGAGATATTGAAGAAGACATTTCTGCCATGGAAGTTATCACAGCCCACTATAGAAATGTGATTATTTGCTCAGACACCAACTCCTGGAACACGGTCTGGGGGTCCAATCGAACAGACAGGAGAGGTGCTAAACTCAACGAGTTTATTTCTAGAGGCCAGCTAGTCGTCATAAACGATGTCTATGCCCCACCTACGTTCTCTGGAGGTATGGGTGAGAGCTGGATTGACGTCACGCTGGCCTCGCCGACACTTATAGGGCACATTGTCGATTGGACTACCAGATCTGAAACGAGTTCTGACCACAAAGTATTGGCATTCAGCCTGGTTCAGTACTCAGAAGGTTCCCACGGTATCAACACTGGCTACATAACCCGCAGAAATGACTGGACTGCTTTCCGTTGCATGTTGGAGGGAGAACTCGCCGATGAAGATTGGGAAGTAGCAGAATCGGAGATCACAGATAACCTGGACTACAGGGTATCCCTGGTCACCAATGCTATCCTCGATGCCGCTGAAAACTCCCTCCAACATCGGAAAGCGAGAGCTCGATCAGTTCCATGGTGGACGCCGGCCTTAACAACAATGAAGAGAGAGCTCTACAAGGCACGGCGGTCGTACCAGAAGTGCAGATGTGACGAGAGGCGCGCTGCACTTCGCAACGAGTATAAGTCCAAAGCCAAAGTATACCGAAGAGAGGTACGTTCACGAAAGCGTAGGTCCTGGGATGAATTTATTGCAGAAGAATCCTCGAAGAATCCTTGGGGTATCCCATACAGAGTCGCTATGGGTAAGTTCAACCCTCCGCAGACAATAGCAGCTCTTAAGTATGGAGATGCGCAGGCAACCACCTTCGAGGAAGCGGCTAACATCTTCATAAAGGCGACATACCCCAGAGATGATCCATCCCAGGACAATGAGGAGGAAGCTTTCGTGCGACGTTCTACGTTATACCCTCCTGGCACGGACTTATGCCCACCGTGGGACATACATGATCTACGTATTGCCGTGGAAAAGCAGAGAACAGGACGTGCTCCAGGACTCGATTCAATAGACGCGGCGATCTTAAAGAACAGTATCCCCTACATTGATGAGCGATTATTGAGGATTTTCAATGATTGCCTGGATCGGGGATACTTTCCAAAAATGTGGAAGATCGCCGATTTGAGACTCCTCTACAAGGGAGGAGGCAGGGATAAGCAGCTCCCAAAGTCATATAGACCTATATGTCTCCTCCCTATAATGAGCAAGGTCCTGGAGAATCTCATCTTAACCAGCCTACGACCAGTTCTCGCAAGGGCTAGCCATCCGCGGCAATACGGTAGTACCAAGGGAAAGGGAACCGCTGATGCCCTGCTTCGAGTACAAGCGGACGTTGAACAGAAGGCTGAGCGGTATGTCATGTTGCTGCTTTTTGACATATCCTCCGCCTTCGATAGTGTCTGGTGGCCGCGAGCACTTCAGCAGCTACAGAAGTACGATGCCCCCAGCAATCTATACGTCCTCATAAGTAGTTATCTCCAGGACAGATTTGTTAAGGTCAGAGGTAGCTCTTATGAAACTGAAGCTTCCATAGAGAGGGGATGCCCTCAGGGATCAGTCCTTGGTCCGACTCTATGGAAGCTAGTGTTTGATGAGTTGCTGGGTGTGCTCGAAAATGAGCGGTTCCCTGCTACGGCTTACGTCGATGACTTGGCGGCAGTGGTAGCGTCAAACAGCAGAGCCGGAATAAAGCTACAAGCAGAGCGGTGCGCCAATCTGGTCGGGCAATGGTGTGAGGAGATGAAGTTACGAATGGCCGCATCAAAGACCCAGGCGATCCTGCTGAAGGGAAAGACGGATAGGGCACACCCTATCAATCTGTGTATACAAGGAACGAGAATACGTCCAAGTGAGGTGGTCACCTACCTTGGCATAAGGTTTGGAAGAGGATTTAATATGACCCCTCATTTGGACTACTTAGGAAGTAGGGTGGCCCTAGCCTTGAATGGACTTAGTCGCCTAGGGGGTGCATTTTGGGGCCTCAGATACCCAGCTACGAGGATCATTTACGATGGAATGATAGTGGGTATTCTGAGGTACGCCTCTCCTGCGTGGTCTCAGAATCTCTCACACCGTCAGAAACGCAGATTGGCGACAATTCAACGTACGGCTCTGTTGCGAGTCACAAAATCATACCGAAGTGTGTCTCACGAGGCGGTGCAGATCTTAGCAGGAGGGGTACCTCTCGACCTTCTCCTGCGAGAAGACTCGCTAATATTTAAGTTAAAAAGAGAAGGCTCAGCAGGTCTTCCGGAGAATATCCGGGTGAGGATTGCAGAAGACCCAAGAAAATGGAAGAGGATTATCCGGGAAGACACCATAGATGAGTGGAATCGGCGGTGGGTAACAACGTTGAAAGGAGCAACTTTAAGAAAATATTTCCCCACCGTCCGAAGTCGCTTGAAAGCTAAGTGGGTTCTCCCGGACTACTGGGTCTCTCAATTCCTTACTGGGCATGGGGGTTTCCGCTTTAAGTTACATAGTTTTGGAAAAGACATAGATCCCCTATGCCCCACTTGCGGAGTACCGGAGACGGCTGAGCATATTATCGTCAACTGCACCGCCTTTGATGGACTAAGGGCCGAAATGATAAGAAAAATGGGAATCTATGGCCTCACGGAAGATGAATTTCCTGAGTTAGTAACGGAGCAGAACTACCCGTATTACAAAGATTTTGTGTACGGGTGGAAAGCTGCTCTGGGACCCTCCCACTTTAATCTAGGAAGAGAACCTGCTAATAGAAGGCCACCAGAGTAATATATTGAAAATAAGGAAAAAAAAGAAGATATTTGAAAAAACAAAACAAAATTGAAAATTAATTTGTGGTTTAATAGCAGGAATGGCATGCACGTGTGTGATATGCCATCCCTGCAAAATCCCGTGTAGCCGAAAGGCAAGGAAGGGAGGTATAAATAAATAAAATTATGCCTGATAATAAATCATTTCCGGGTATCAAAATTAAGTATTATACATTTGTTTATACTAACTAGGATATGGCTATGTATTGAACATAGCCAAAAAGTTTTTCTAATGATCATAACAAATGTGAACGAAACCGACTTCTGACATCAAGGCTAGATAGCAGGTAAATTAAGGACAAGGGGCTCTAGGGAACGCCTATATCAGTAGAAACTAGTAATGGGCATCTTTTTTTTTTTTTTTTTTGGGTCCTCACCTTCCTCGCCGTTAAAGGCTATACGGGGTATTAACGGGTCAGGGAGTGTGGGTGGGGATTTAAAAGACTCCCTTGGCACCGGGACGCAAACTCGTGACTATTTTTATATCATTTAATTGATATATCAGGTTGCCGAGCAACGGAGGTGCTGTGCACACGCGTTAGCCCATTCGGCCACCCCGCCCACTAACTAGTAACGCGCTAAGTAACTAGTTCCTTTTAAGGTGTTACCAGTTATTGTGGAGTAATAGGGTGACTTTAACAACCAATGAGAACCCTTATTTTACTAATATTTTATTAATCATTTGTGGGTAATTAACACCAATTATTATCCAGTGGCATCCCTGGGGGCAAATTTAAACACCCCAAAACATTTCAATATCATTATATGTTTCTTGTTAACTATCACCATATGTTTTTCGAAGGATGCCGGAGGAAAAGATAGGCTTTTGTGAATTGAAATCGGCCCCGATATTTCACAGGCCGGTGAGATAATGAAGGGTTATGTATGGCTCTTAAAGGCTGAATAATAGTTTTAGAGGTGAGCCGAATAACAAAAGGGACTGTTTTGAATAACGCCATTGATCCGGGGAGTGAAGTAGGTTTAGTCTTTAGTTTAAACAATTAATTAGAGAAGGCCTTTGTCCCGCGGCTGACAATGCCGCTTTAGCCACAGTTTAGCTCCTCACCTGGGGAGAGTTATGGGACAGCGCACCTTTCGTGGGCCACCTGAGGCGGTCTGATATATGTGTTGCCCTTGAATGCCTCCAGCGAGATGTTAAAACGCCAATTCTTAGGGAGCAGGTATTTTATGAATTAATATCATTAATATGTGCTAATATTATTATTATTCTAACCGATTTAAAACTTCATTCCTAAACCATCAGTGGAAGAATCAACTTTCCCAGTTTCTTTTAGTTCTGCAATGAAAAATCAGTGACAGCACGACTGACTTTTGCAGGAAATTAAAGTTAGGCCTCGGTAAAAATATTAAACGATAATACCTTTTTTCTAGCTAGAATGAGTTAACTCGGTCAATTAACAAAGGAGATATCTCGTTCAACTCCTCATGTCTGTCTCTCTTTTGTGTCTTTATGGATATATCTTATATCTTTTTTTTTTCTTTCGATTACTCCCTAACTACCCATTTCTGGCATAAAAAGGGAAGGAGAGTTGCTCTCTAATAAGTACAATATATTCTAACAAGAGAAGGTAAAGATGGATCCGCCACGAAATAAATTTTAAAACGCCCAAGTCAGATTCGAACCGCCGTACAGTGGGACGAGTAAGGAAAAATTCCCGCAATCTATTGTTTGTTTTTTTTTCAATTAAACAGTGAAAAATGTATATTTCGATATCTGAAAATATTCTCGAATACTCGCAACACGATCTCCACAAGGTATCAAAAAAAAAAAGGTTATCTTATTTTCGGAGTTATAAAAAATTAAAATAAATACATTTAGCCGATATCATGAGTTTTCCCTTACTCGTTTCTCCTATTAACAGCATTATAAAATTTTTTTGCAATACCTATAGACACAAATATAGTTATTTTATGCGCCTCACAGTGGAACGAGTAAGGGAAAACTAGTTAAGTTTTATTAGCGGCTAAATCTATTTTTCTTAGTATAATCTTTTAATGGCTAGATCAAAATTGATTAACGAATTGTTAAATATTTGTCTTATATTATTGATCATAGGCTAGATAGATTTTATATATATTTTTGTTATGAAAAAGTAAATTAGATTTATTTTTAAGGCTCTTAAATACGAATTGTTAGATAAATAAAAAAATACAACTTTTAGAAATTGATTTTCTTCGATGATTTTTTTTTTTTTTGCTGCCACCAACTAAAACAATCACAAGTCCTCAGAATAGAACCGTTGGAAAGATGAATTGCTGTTCTTCCAGCTGACACCATTAACTTTTTGATTTAATTTTTTTTCTGAAGCTAGAAATTAAAAGTGTTTCTACATCGTCTCTCAGAATTTGCTTATTTTCCTGTGAAATCTTTGAGATTATTTATTCAAAACAAGTTAAGAGTACATAACAACAATTGATATTTATTGTTTGTTATAAATTATAGGGTTATTTTTATTTATTTTTTTTTATTTTATTTTTTTTTTTTCCCTTATATGCGATATCACCATCAGGCCATGTCTAGTAGAGCGTCTATCAAGAGAATTCGGCCGTTAGGCTCAACACCTTGTTCTTCGCCTGTCAAACAAAAGCCTCGTCAATGTCGTCAAACACCTGCAGTAACGCCTATTAGCTCCAGAGAAAATGAAACCCAGCCAGGAACATCATCAAAACCAACAATTGAAGAACTTCAGCATCAACCAGGTACATCTTCACAAGAGATAACCGAACAATCTCCGTTTTTCACCCCTAACCCCTATCAGGTGCTTCAGAATGATAAAGAAGTGATGGAATCCGCTTCAATACCAAGAGATCCTCGACCTCCACCCATATTCGTTAAAAACATAAACAATTTTCAGTTACTATTCTCACAACTGAACAAAATAACAGGCTCTGGAAGCCATTCATGTCTAAGCAGAACAAAGGACACGAAGATATCACCAGATACAGCTGAAACCTACAGAAAAATTGTGAAGTATCTAACGGAAACCAACGCGGATTTTCATACGTACCAATTACGGCAAGATCGAGCTTTGAGGGTAGTCATAAGAAATCTACACCCCTCAACACCAACCGAAGCAATAGAAGAAGAATTGAAAAATTTAGGTTTCATAGTGCGCCAGATTACAAATGTACAGAAGGAGAGTAAAGAACAGCCAGGAGTAAAAGTTCCTCTACCCTTATTTTTCGTAGATTTGGAGCCAAATCAAGGGATCGAAAAAATATACGAAATAAGAAGAATATACTACACAAGTGTTATAGTAGAGAAGCCATATCCTAAGAGGGAAATCGTACAGTGTCACAATTGCCAGGCATATGGCCATACCAGGACTTACTGCCATCATCTGCCGCGCTGTGTGAAATGTGGAGAGCAGCACAAATCCGGGGAGTGCACAAAACCGAAACGGGATCCTGCAGTTTGTGCTTTGTGCCTTGAAGGAAATCCAGCGAACTACAAAGGCTGTCAGATCTACAAGAATATCAAATCAAGATATCAAAAATCCCGGACCCAAGAAGAAGCAGAGGCATCAAGAAGAGAACCTAACGCATCAAGAAGAGAACCTTAAAAAAAAATTGACCCAACGGTGTCTTTTGAACACTTATTAGGAGGTAAGAATGATGTTACTTATTGTGAGACCCTACCGCAACAACAACACATACCTCAAAATTCTCAACCCCACCCTCAACATCCTAATCAAACTTCACCTAATCAACAGTTTTATCAACACCAAATTCCCCGCATTCCTCCTCCCTCAAATACCACAGATCTCACCAGTTTACTTACATCTTTCCTCTCCGAATTCAGATCCCTTGTTACTCCTTTGATATCTCTTCTCACCAATCTTGTATCACATTTTATCCCTCCCGCGAAAAATCCTTAAATGACTTCCAATAAACCTTTATCCATTCTCCTTTGGAATGCGAATGGTGTTAGGAATCATACAAACGAACTAACTACATTATTACTTGACAAAAATATTGACGTGGCACTAATTACTGAAACTCGACTAACCACTAAACAGCACTTCAAAATACCACAATACCTGACATATCGTACTGACCACCCTGACGGAAAAGCACATGCCGGTACTGCTGTCATTGTACACCAATCCCTCTCCCATCACCTACTCCCGTTACCTACACATGATTTCCTACAGTCCACCGCTATCGTGATAAAAACCTTTTCCTTTCCGGTTACCCTTGCATCAGCGTATTGCCCTCCTAACCGATCCATATCCAATGCCCAATTCCGTTCTCTCCTCGACTCCTTAGGACATCACTTCATCTTGGGTGCAGACCTAAATGCCAAACATCAACAATGGGGTTCCAGAACCACGAATACTCGTGGCCGAACCCTGCTGTCTGCACTCAATTCCCAACGTTTTCACCTCCTTTCCCCCAACTCTCCTACCTACTGGCCTACAGATCCCAACCGTAATCCTGATCTTCTTGATTTCTTTATCCACAGCGGCTTAAGTCCCCTCAATTGTTCCATTACACGTCTAAATGAACTTTCCTCTGACCATAGTCCTCTAATCCTTAATGTTTCACTTGAACCCGTTCCCAAACCTTCTCCACCGTCATTTATTAGGGGCCCAGTTAACTGGGACCTTTTCCGCCAAATCATCTCCGATAAAATTGATCTTAACATATCCCTCAAAACTCCCGATGACCTTGATAGTGCCGTAAATTCCTTTACTACCACAATCCAACAAGCCGCCTGGACTGCTTCCTTCCCAAAAGACTCCTCCAGAATTCCTAAAAAGACCATTCTACCCCAACACCTCCTTGACCTAATCCAAACCAAACGCCGTGCCAGATTATTGTGGCAACGTACCCGACATCCTACCGACCGCTGCTCCTATAATTATTACTGCAAAAAATTAAAACTGGAATTAGCCACCTTCAGATCACATTCCTTCAACTCCTACCTATGCTCCCTTTCTTCTCGCGACAATTCCCTTTGGAAAACCACAACCAAAATCTTAAATCCTCACCGCATTTCCCATCCCCTCCGACGAGATGATGGCTCCTGGGCAGCATCTGACGAAGGTAAGGCAGAGGAGTTTGCCATTCACCTATCCAATACATTTATTTCAAATCAGGAATCCCATCCTGGCCACACCGTAACAGTAGAAGAACTCCTTACATCACCAATCCCACTTTCCTTGCCCCCAAAAGCTATTCATCCTTCCGAAGTGAAATTTCAATTAAAAAAATTAATCCCCCGTAAAGCTCCTGGACATGATCTCCTTACCCCTCAAATCCTTCGACAACTTCCATCCAAAGCAGTCATATTCCTTACATATATCTACAATTGTATCCTACGCACCACCCACTTTCCTCTGCTATGGAAACACTCCACTATTATCCTTTTCCCAAAACCAGGCAAACCTCCCAATATCTCAACATCCTATAGACCAATTAGCCTACTCCCAATCCTTTCAAAAATTTTTGAAAAGATCCTTTTGAAACGAATCCTACCCATTATAGAATCCCAAAATATTCCTTCCCATCAGTTTGGTTTTCGCTCCCAACATTCTACTGTTCAACAAGGACTCCGAGTTGTTGATCATATTTCCTCAGCCCTAGAAAACAAGGAATACTGTTCGGGTGCATTTCTGGACATTGCACAGGCATTTGACCGGGTATGGCACTCCGGACTGCTCTTCAAGCTTAAAATCCATTTACCTCAGCCCTTGTACCTAGTCCTCCGATCCTACCTCTCTGACCGCTCCTTCCGAGTGCGCTGTGGAACAGAATTTTCCAATATCTACTCCGTTAAAGCCGGTGTTCCCCAAGGCAGCGTCTTGGGTCCCGTGCTTTACATCCTCTTTACTGCTGACATCCCTGTTCATCCCGATACTTTTCTTGCAACATTCGCTGACGACACCGCAATCTTATCATCCAACTCTGATCCCAACATAGCATCCTTAAATCTCCAAAACCACCTCACCTTGATTGAGCACTGGTGTAATAACTGGCGCATTAAAGTTAATGAATCTAAATGCCAACATATTACCTTTACACTCCGACGCAGTTCCTGTCCACCAGTACACTTTAATTCCATCCAGCTTCCTTACTCAGACACAGTCCGGTATCTTGGCTTTCATTTAGACCGAAGACTAACGTGGAACCCACATACTAGACTCAAAAGACAAGAACTCAACCGACGATACGGCCAGCTATACAGACTACTAAACAGAAAATCCAAACTTTCTATTGAAAACAAATTACTTATCTACAAGACAATACTGAAACCTATATGGACATACGGACTTGAACTGTGGGGGACAGCAAAAGCTTCTAACATCAAACGTATTCAATCCTTTCAATCTAAAGTCCTTCGAACAATAGTTGATGCTCCGTTCTATGTAAATAACAAAATCCTACACCATGACCTTAATATCCCATTTGTCCTAGACCTTATTCCAGAAAAATTCTCCAAATTTCACCAGAACCTTACCTATCATCCAAATCCCCTTGCACAATCTCTATCCAGCACCACCCATCCTTACAATCCTCCTCGAAGGTTGAAGCGGCAGTGGCCCAGAGACCTTTTGTAAATAAGCATCTATTGGAGTTTTGGCAATGGCCAGATCCTCCACTCAAGCCCGAGTGTGTATGATTAGGTTAGTTCTTTTGTTTATATACATTTATTTTATTTTATTGTATTTATTTTTATTTTATTTTATTGTATTTATTATTATTAAGTTTCTGTATTATTTTTTTTTTATTGTAAATAGAGTGTGAGTGTGCTTTCTCTGAACACTATTATAAATGTCCTTGATGTGACAGAATGTAATATTTCTAAATAAAAAAAAAAAAAAAAAAGAAATTAAAGAAAAACTTCTTACATATTTTTATTGTTATCTTAAGTTTTAATTTGCTTACGAAGATCGAGTTTGTACCATTTAGTGTAGCACACAGAGGCCTAAATCACTAATACTTTTCGTGTTGATCAGAGAAGTTTTGTGGTTGTTGACAAACTTTCGAAGGAATTTAAGATTTTTTTGAGGTGCGAAAAACGAATATCAACTTCTTTTCTCTCTAAAATGTGAAATTTATGGACAAATAAGTATTTAAAGAATTATATTTAGTACAATCCCACAGTTATTTGATTTTCATTGTTATCAATAGGAAAAAATCGAAGCATAATGTGTGTACTAACGCAAAATAATCAACTAGCTATACTAAGCTTATTCCTTATATTAAAAAACTATACTTATTCCATTCGATAGTAGAGAACAAAATGTAAATTATGTGAAACAAATTTCTTGTTTTTGTTCTCTTTTTTAAAAGTACAATTGATTTTTCTGTGTATACATTTTGTGTAACTTAAAGCAATGGTTAGTTGAGTAATTCAATCTTGGACATTTTCACCAGAATTAACGTTATTTATTTACTTTTTTCTTCAAAGATAGTACTTTAATCACGTTTATATGGATATGTGATCTATTATGTTCAATAACAGTCATAATGGGCGTATTCGAGTGGAATATTATCAGTTCGTTCAAAATGGTATGGGGTACCGAATTCAAAAACATTCTATCAGTAAAATTTTATTTTTTTAGTCTAAAAGGTAATTTATTTAGGATTTGTTTTCAATTGTTGTAACTTTTTCAGTGAAATGTTTTATCTTTATTTTTACAGTTTAAAATTGGGTATTAAATTGTATAACTGTTTGGGTTTTAAAATTATTGGAGAAGGTGAAATCTTCTACTATTCTCTTCTCAATCGCCTTTGACCTTAATCTAAATTGTCTGAAAATGTATTAAGTTTTAAAAAATAAAGTAAATACTAAGTATAATAAGAATAACAAAGGTAAAATCACAATTCTCATCAGAGCTTGAACCTATGTAAGCTATTTAATAATTATTTTCAGGATATAATTTGGTGAAAGGAACATAAAACACAACATTTTTTACGATTTTAAAATAATTTCAAAAAAACAATATGTATGCTTAAACCTTTAGTTCCAGATTATGTAAATATTATAAATCGATCCATTTAAACATTTATTAATTCAGTTTGAATTTCAATCATTCTAATCTTTAAAATTTTCGTCCAGTAATGATGACTGGAATCATCCGATTAATTTACATTTTGAATTTATCAAAATAGCATAAACGCTTAAAGCTATCGATTTACTTTTTATCCCATTCGATTCAGAATAAGAAAACACGTATACAATGATCCCTATTTGAGATTTAAAGTCTTACGTCTAAGGTGGGCGAAGTTTATTCCGAAATTGTGGTGTTTTGCACCACCGTGCGACATCACTAAACTCGAAAACGTTAAAGCATACCAAAACAACTTAAATTCTTCTTTGTTATGATTATTTAAAATAAAATTAATAGTTCTATAATACACACACGGAAATAAAATAAAATAAAAACAATGATCCATTTGATTATTACCTATGTGGTATTTTCGTTTAGATGCATGTTTTACTAAAATTATTTTAATTAATTATAATAATAATGGAGTGATCTAGAATTTTAGCACACATCTCAATTAATGTTTTTGAAATATGTAGCGCTTTTTAACGCCACTACCTACGTACTGTATTTTCTTTCTGATAAACTAAATGTAGGCTAGAAAAGAAAGATACATAAAAATATTTATGAAGATTACGCAGTAAGTATAATTGATTTTCTACATTAGATTAATTTGATAAACGTATTGGCGTCTAAAAGCTTTTACAGATAAATGGTTTTTAAGAGCTTTTAAAGGCTAACTTTTTAGGTTTATTAGGGTTCACAATGAAGTTGAATTCAGCTAAGTAGTAAGCTATTGTTAGTTTTGAGGCCTTCCGAATTTCTGCTTATATTTTTATAAGAAAGTTCACCTGATCAATTTTATCTCGAGCTCTTGCTAAAATTTCTCGTTGCCAGAAATGAACAAAAACTTGACCTTTGATATTCTACCGGATTTAATGCGTGAATCGGGCCAATAGATTTTCCTTTGTTCGGCATGTGGAAATATTATGTTTTGGCATCCAACCAAAAGTCAGCCTTCTCCGTGTCCCTTTTGTTATGACGAATCCAATACTTGCTCCTCCTTTGATGGCAACATCTTTTACACGTGCCAAAAAATGTGTCATAACTTCCCGATTCTCGTATCATTCGTATATTTACTTTATGTATTTATGTGGTTATGGTTGTTTATGGATACACCATATATCTTCTATATGATGCATAGGTTTAGGGATATGGCTGTGGGATATCTTCGACACAAATGCTAACTGTCGAATCCAAAAATCACCACTTTTCAAGAAACGAAAAAAAAAAACACTTGTAATATCACTATGAATTCAACCCAAACTACGAGAATGTATGATTTTATTGGTATTGTTGAAAAATAATCAGTTACAATTAATTTAAATACACTCTGCTGAACAGTTCGCCATAATACTTCCATTGTAATCTGTAACATTAAACAGAATCTATGATAAATTTTTAATATGTTCTAATTCTCTTTCGGCATTAACTAAGATGTCTAACAAATTCACTAACAACAACTACATCACATCAAACATTCTTTCAGTTATACAGTCCATATCAGAATACAAAACCATAAATTTTATGTGGGTTCCCTGCCCTGCAGGCATGTAGAGGGTAATGTTCTCGCTGACACTACTGCCAAAGAGGCTTGCATCCTTTTTCCTGTACCACGACTTTTCGTGCCTTTACCACCTTTAAATATTTTATAAAAAATCAAATAAAAAAGATATGGAATGAAAACTGGCTCTGGGTAGATAAAGGTAATAAACTAAAAACAGTTAGAGAAACAGCTAATCTCCGGAATGTTGTACTCAACAAAAGAAAAGCGGAAGTGACAATAACAAGGCTGACAATCGGGCATACTGCCTGCTAGAAAGAAAACCCCCGCCGTTGTGTACCAGCTGCCGACAACTGACTGTGAAGCACATATTGACGGACTGTGCACTACACCAGGGCATCAGAAGAAGGCTTGGAATCAATGGGCATGGTCTAAGAGCATTAACAGGAAACAGTATAATTGAAAATAAATTCAATGATCAAATCATACATTTCGTAAAAAAAATAAAAGTGTTTAAAGAATTGCAAAGGTTACAAAGGAATAATGTTTAATAAATAAATTTATTGTTTGAATTATAAATGCTTCAATATTTGCAATAAAAACTACTGAATATGGTATATTTGCTAATCTGTATTGCATAATTTAAGACAACTTAGTAATTAATTGACAATGCAAAGTAAAGAATAGATTCAATGGGTTTGCTACAATTGCATTATAAAACCAAAAAAAATCACAAGCCAAACAATCAGAAATGACGTATTAGATGTTTTCCAATGAATAGAATCATCTTCTGTGCAGATAAAAGTAATGAATATGACATATTAAATAGTTTAAGACATTTTGATAAAAAAAAAGTTTGTTAAAATTTTAATAGTATAATCGTGAAAATCGTATTCAATACTTAGACATTGTGACTGGGTGAATTATTTCTAAAGTAATCGCAAGAGTGCAGAATCAAAAATCTCAATTTTTCATATTCGATAGTTAGCATTTGTATCAACGATATGGTCATTCGATATCCTTCGAACGAGCAGCCCCGGTGAAAGACCGAAACTTTTTTAAAAAGAAAATAATTATAATTTATTATTCGTGTATTCGTTTTTAAAAGCCATATAGATTATTTACATTTTTTACCTTATATTACAATTGAAGAAGAGTGTGGTACCTCAGTGGTAGACTAGTAATCTTCCAATGCTAAAGATCCCAGGTTCGAATCTCGGCTCATGGCAGAAAAATTATTTATTCTGATCATTGGCCGTGGGGCGACCCTGGGTAGGTAGACCGTCCTGGGGTTCACCCAGCCTCTAGAAAGTGAGTACCCTTAATTAAATAATTGATCAAGGGGAAACACCTGGTGGTTGAAAATGATCTCCTTCAAATCACCTCCTTGTGGGCGGGGTGGCCGACCGGGCTAACGTGTGTGCACAGCACCGCCGTTGCACGGCAACCTGATCTATGAGACAACGATGAAAAATAGTCACGTGTTCGTGTCCCGGTTCCGGAGGAGTCTTTTAAATCCCCGCACACAAGAAACAGTGTTTTCCCTTTAAATAGTACTGAACCCAAGACCCTTTTTTTTTACAATTATTATTTGTCGTTGGTTTTTGGCGATTCAAATAAATTGTCCTTATGTGGGATCACCACTATAGAAAAATCATAAAAGGAAAAAAAAGGATCACTAGTTTATTTCTAATTAATATATTGGTAAATTTGTAATTTTTTTTTCAATGTACGAGTATGTATATTTATTTAAATATTTGTAATTGACACGGATAATTTTCATTTATTATTACTATTTTTTCACGATTAAAACTGTTTACTTTAAATAAATTCCTGTCAAAGGAACTTGATTACATTTTTTTTTTTTTTTACTTTTAGGGACAATTTTATTCCTCATTTTCGATAATATAATTTTTATTAATTCAAGGATAAGGTATTTTGGCCAGAAATAATTTTTTTTTCTGACAGCTGTTCTTCTTAAAGGCCATTGTCTCAGAATATTTTTTTTTCTTTTGTCCTTTAATACCTTGATTTTTTGGCACCTTAGCCAGTCTATACCATCTCTGTCAATGTGGGTCTATTTTTTCGATTTATCTGCATAGAGATTTATGGTATCTTTGTTTATTCGATCTTTCCATCTGGTTCTTAGCCTCTCGCATGGTTTGTTGACTACTACTGTATTCATTGTTGTGCAGAAGCTTCCTGATGTACTGCTACATGTCCCAAGCTGCATACCCTCCCCCATCTTAACCTCCTTGCCTTCATTTCATGAGATATTGATTGACATGATTCTAAAGCAGTTCTTAAATGATCTTTATCCTCCAGTGATAAAGATAATGATCCTTGTTAGGCGCTGGATAGTGTCCAAGTCTCGCAGCTGTATTTCAGAACTGGCAATATCATACCGTTGTACACTCTTAATTAGATATTTCGTGGTGGATATGGTTAAATTTTGTGGATTTAAACATTTTTGAAATACAGAACATAGCTCTTTTTGCGCTTACTATATGGTGGCAAATTTCCGGCCGACGGAACGAAATTTTAATACAAAATACATATATTATTCTTACTACAAAATTTATCTATTTTTCAAATATATAAATAAATAAAGTTTTATATTTAATTTTTACCTTCTTTTTTTGTTAGACAGAATATTTTTCTGATATAATATAGATTTAGCAAAAACATTAATATCAAATCAGCACCCACTTACATTAGTGGCTACGGTTGAACCAAATAGAATACGGTAATTCTGATCGGGGCATAACAAAGCCCGGGTTGCACGGCATGCAATACATTCTCGTCAATGCTAATGTTGCCGGCTGCATTTGTTCCCTTCCTCTCTGCCTCGGTGACATTAGTGCTCGTTGATTAATTAGATTCATTTCCTCCTGAAAATCTCTGGTAAGTAACATTGATACAATACCTGCTACAAAATACAAACTGTAAACTGCAATAAAAACTGAACTACTATCGAAGATAATTAAATGAAAAACCGTTGAAAATTATTACACAATGTTTTATTAATATTAAACATTTTAATACAAAATACTTGAGGCGTGTCACACAACGTTATTTATTATAGATTTTCCGAAAAATAAAATGAAATGATGTTTTTACTATTCATTTTATGTTGGAAATCAAATAAAAAAATCGAATAATTCTTAAAATAACGGTTTAGACTACTTCCGTCGAAAAAAGGTATCCCAGTTATAAAACAAAAAGAACCGGCTTTCTATTACAACATAATCAAAACGTTCAAAATTCAATATCTCTCCATCAATTTGTCCGACTTTCATGTTTTGTTTTTTTTAGATTATTTCATTATCCTTCAATTCAGAATGTTTACTTTTTTAGTAAATCGAAAATAAACGCCATGAATGTCTCACCAGCTTCTTTTCGGAGGATTATATAACAGGGTATATAAAAAAAAAAATACCAGTTTATCAAATTTATGATTTCAGAGGACTGTAAATATTTTAATCCTATTTAATATTTACCAATAATTAATAATCCCTTCAGAGGATTCTCTATCCTTGTTTAATCGCATTCGACTTCTTAAAAATAAGCCTCAGTTTCGTTATTTGTATTACGAGATTATCGCAATTTTGAGGCATTTCTGAAAAAATATTTCTCAGCCGCTAAACTAACTCGTGAAATTATTAAATATGAAGGGAAGGGTTTCTTTGATCAGTGCACTGAGCGGCGTTTGTTTGAAAAATATAGCAGTCGAGATACGACCTTATAAAGGAAGAAGGGCTCCAGGCGACCATTAATGGATATTGATGAGGTTCAGCAGGAAGCTGTTGAGTCAAACCCGTCCACAAGTACTCGTGAACTTCCCGCGGAATGTAGTGTTTCGAAAGATACTGTTAGTCGCCATCTATTCTCCATGAGGAAGATGGAATAGATCAGTAGACTGTTTCACTATGAACTTACCCCTCAGCAGATCAGCTAAGAGGTTAGAAAATTGTGAATATTTATCGAAAAAACCTTACGTGAAGAACTCCAGAACTACAAGAACTGCTTCATCCACCATATAGTCCAGACCTTGCACCATCGGTTTACTGCTTATTTAGATCCATGGCCTTCAAATGGTTTCAAAAGAAAAAGAATTGATAATTTTGTAGAAGTTGAAATTGCGGTGAAAGAGTTCTTTGACAGCCATATCAAAGAATGGTATCAGCGTGGGATCGAGCGATTAGCTAGCAGATGGCTTATGATTGTAGAAAACATTGGCTTTGGTTCATAATTGTATTTTAAATCAAAGAAATAATAATAATATAAATATTTGGTTGAAAACGTTTGTTTTTTTTATACACTCTATTTATATACCTAAATATATAGTCCTTCAATAAGAACTTTTGGCCAGTTTCATTTAAATTGTTGAAGTCATTTCGATGCTACAGTCTATTGCGGCACAGGTTTTCGGCTGTCACTCGGTCATAATGGAAAGTTTGGAGGATCATCCTCGTGTGATGTCTGACTTCGATACGATATTTCAACACAATTGATCCAGTAGTTTCGAATAAAAACTGCGGATGGTGGACTAACGATTTGTTTATTTTGTATTTTCGAATTCTATATTCTATAACATAGTGTGAAACATAAAACCCAAACTTTGAGTGTTAACTTTTTGTTTTAATAGGTCGATTACAATAGTTCATTATTGAAAACGATAAACTATTGTGACTATTTCATTTTACTCTGGTAATTATTAAATAAATGATTGTGGCTTCATTATTAACAAAGATTAATATTTTTTTTTTAAATACTATAGAGCTCTGTGGAGGTTCGAGGTCCAGTGAGTAACTTAATCGCGAATTGTTCATTTTAATATTTGTAATAATTATAATTTTATTCGAAACACACAACTTAACCTCTTCTTTGGAACAAAAGGCATTTTTTCGATTGGAATGATTCGTTGTTTTGAGAAATTCAATCACATAAGAAGAAATGTTTTACGGGCTTCCGCCATTCGTTAGAACTTTCAGGTTTCTCTATTACTGGTTTGCCATAAACAAAATGAATTATCTTTTACAATCCTAATTACGATTATTATGCTTATTGCTGCTTTGCTAGCAGGGATAATACTGCTTACCGATTTAGCAATACCATCGTCCGGTCTTTGATTAAAATTATCTAACAAACATTCACTAATTGTAAGATCTCCTTGTATACGGGTTCATTCATTATATATTAACTACTAAAGTACGAATTCTTACATAAAAGAAGTACTTTATGCAACATTTTTTTTCAAAATCGTCGAGCAGTTTTTTTTTAATTAGACTTATCTCGAGGAATAAATCAATTATTCGAATTCTTCCATTTGATTTTAGATGATTAGTGATTTTTTAAATTTTTTATACCTTCTATTTTTGATAATTTTATAGAAATATAAAATAACCGTATTTTTTTTTAGTAAAATCTTTGGAAGAAAACGATTCCTTTAAGTAAGTTTTCTTTCTTGAATTAACCTTTTATTTAACGCCATTGTGAGGATACTTATATAAAGCCTTGATCTACAATTGAACTATTAAGTTAAATATTTGATTGTTTTGTTTTTGTTTTCAATCAAATGTAACTCAATAGGTCCATATTAATGTTGCACAAAATCGGTCGCCAAAAAAACCGATTAACTGTTGCAAGACCTAGACCAGCACTAATAAAAAAAAATTGATTTTTTGTATATAAATTAAGGCAAAATAGTTACTAATACTTGACAATTTTAGTTACTATATGTAGATAATTGGTAAAACCAATATGCATTTGCCTTTAACTCCTCTAATTTTTCATTCGGACTTAGGTTACTCCTATCTAAATAATTACAGTAATATTTCTATAGTAATAAGCTAATAAGTAACTGCAAGATTGTTGCGAGACTCGTGCACAAGACCAAGACCATGAGCAAGACATAGTTTGCAATACCAAGACTCGTCTCGGCCTCGCATTTAGGCAACACTAGTAAACATAAGCCTGATGCTGCTTGTCAAATAAGGCTGCTAGTGCTTCTCAAATAATATATATAAAGTGACAAAAAAAATCTTAATTCCACATAAATAAATTTGGTTATTATTAATATCACAATCACACTGGTAATAAGGTAGAACTAATAAGTTGTATTGAATGAACGAATTTAAACTAATTTTTATTTGGTAAATTTAGAAATTAAGGTAGAGGTTAGAAATTAACGAATCTGGTTTTGTTTATAATTATAAAAAAAATGATTTTTTTTTTAAATTACTTTTTAAATTAACCCTAGACTTACCTAATAAATAATCGATAATTTGAATATAAATTAAGTATAGAATTATAAACTTGCTAATGACTTCCAAATTAAGACTGAAACTAGAATGTATTACTGAGACAAAGAAGAAAACAAATGAATCTAACCTCATGCTTGTGGCTAATAAATGTTCCTAAAGTGGTTGAAAGGAAATAAATAAATTTGACTTGTGAAGGTTTTGTCATTAATTATCCTGATTTTCCGTCTTTCGGCGTCCTTAGCGCCTGGTTATTTTCGACGGACTCCAATGTTGATATGTGCTGGACCCATTGGTGCCTTCCAGTCATGATGATTTTCTGAAACAGCAGGAAGGTCTCCTTACTCATCAGCAAATGGATTACTATTTCCAATCTTTATACCAGAGGCAGAGGTCCTTACAAAACTCCATTCCCTTACAGTAAACATTGAATCCTCGAGTTTCCTGCCAGTGAACGAGTATTATGTTCAGGATCATCCAGAACATCTCTCTTCTAAAATATTTACCATTGAACGTTATACGTTATGTTGTTAATACATTTACTCAAATACATATAACGAAATGAGTCATTTATTTTCAAAATTCACTTACTCTATAAATTTTTTTTGGAAATCGAGATAGGTATTCATTCCTCCTTTAATACACACAGTGAATCCGAGGACGCAAGTTTTTTTTTTTTTTCAAAATTGAACTTAAATATTTAAAAAGGTCTATCGATATATTTTTCAATGGAACGTAATGGAGCTTATTTTATTCTAGTATTTAAAAAAAAAAAAAAATTTAAAAGTTTTCTTCGACAGAAGGATTGAAAATTATTGGAATAATATTTAACAATCAATGTATAGCAGTGTACCATTATGTTTAACAATAAATTAAACTTTTATATTAAAATATTAATATGAGGAGTTAGTTGAGGGTGCGGTCAAATAAATAAAAAAAATAATTTGACCGCACCCTCGACTAACTCCTTCTCATATTATATCAACGGTCAACCATCTCTACATCATTATAAAATATTAATAACTTGTCTCTTCCTGAATCATTTCGTCTCTATTTTCACTTACCTATGTATAGTTAGGATAAGTATTGCGATCGTGGAAATTTTCTTACCTGAATCAACGGAAATATATGTTTTCAGGTAACCTGAGTTCAAATAACCAAGTAAAAAAAAATAAGATATCTTAACGGATTTTAGTTATAATTGAGGAACCAAAGGAATACGAAGGCGCCCGAGCTCACCCGAGCTGCCGCTTACAACCGAAAGCAAACGAAAGATTACAACATGCTTCCATACGTAACATGAGCTTAATATAATACGGACTCCGCTAATATTATGTGCATATACATATGCGGTATCGTTGGTATTATTTAGTATTTAATTTCATAGGTTATAACGATATAAGAATTAAAATTTGTACATATAAGGGGGTATAAGGGTACTATCCTTTCTCATGCCTGTAATGCCAACCTCATCATGGCGACACATCTGCTGATTGTCATTACCATGACAGGTGCGGATAAACACTTAAGGGGCGGGGTGGCCGAATAGGCTAAAGCGTGTGTAACAGCACCGCTAGTTGCCTGGCAACCGGATAACAGAGATTTGAGATGATATAAAAAGTACGAGTTCGCGTTCCGGTGCCGGAGGGGATTTCAAATTTCCCAGCTCTCACCCCCCGGCCCGGGAAAATCCCGTATAGCCTAAAAGGCGAGGTAGGGAAGTGAGCTAACGCGTGTGCACTGCTCCGCCGTTGCCTGATAAAAAGACTTTAATAAAAAAATAATCACGAGTTCGCGTTCCGGTGCCCGTAGGAGTTTTTAAATCCCCGCCCACACTCCTTGGCCTGGGAAAACCCCCATATAGCCTTATACGCGAGGAAGGGGAGGAACAGTTAAAACAGTTAAACAGTTAAACAGTTAAAGATTAAAAAAAAAAAGTTACAAGAATAAAAATATGTCGACAAATTGAATTACAATTACAAGAAGAACAATTTAAAAGGACAATTTTTTTTTATTGATGATATTTACAACTGTATTACAAGTAAAATACGTTCAGTAAATGTGAACAAAGGAATAAAATAGCTTGAAATCACTTGTTGAGAAACTACCCACTGGTAGCACTCTAAAAATGTATTTACAAAAGGAGATCTCGAGGCCATCTTCTTTTCAGACGCCTTGGAGGGTTGTTAGGGATCGAAGAGGAAGCAAGGTTAGAAACGAGAGGGTTTGGATGGTTCTGAAGTTTGTTATGGAAGGATAGGTATCTGGATTTGGCCATATCAGAAACATAAGGAACATTAAGGTCGTTATGGATGATTAAAAGAACAATTAAAATGTTAAAGATCACAAAAAGAAAAGTTAACAAGTAGGATTAAATTTAAAAATGCAAATTCAATGAATTTACGATTACCGTTTAGACTAAAATTAATTAACACATTTAATATCTAATAAATTTATTTTATTTGTTTAAATATTGGTTTTGGTATTACCACTGGAATATAAAATACAGTTTCTTGAAAAATTGCCAATAATGATGAGGGTTTATTTTGGAAAAAAACGACTCAAATAATACTCTGCATTTTTTCGCTGCAGCTAATAAAGGATGTAGCTTCTTCGTTTCCCTTCCCATATTCCAAATATTTTAGCTAGTCCCTTTGGTCGTCGGTAGAGCACACGATTATGCCGCTGGTATGAGGGGAAATTCCTGTACAGAACCTAGGTAAATAAAAATTTTATTTTTGATTTTCTACCGACTTTTTTTTTTTAATATTTTTAAATTGCACCAAGTAGCCTCCGTAATTTCTTAGTGTTATTTGTAATTAAGGCGTTCCTGAGAAGCTAGCTGCTAGACAAAAGTCGGCACGCACCAGAACCGGCTGCTATTACATTTTAAAGAGAATCGATAAAGTAATTAGGGTAAGGTGGGGCTAGATCGTTCTGGCTGAAATACTGCGAGGCCCCTAGAGCTGGCAAGAAGGTAATTGCCGTTTTAACTGGTTCTCCCCCTCGTCTCCAGCAGCACCTCAACTCTAATCCTATTTACCTTAATTTGGTCGGCTCTTATTCTTCCAGGATCACGGCCTCAGGTCGAGGAACACCTTTCGCGAAATGGTTCAGTCACTAAATAAGTCAAAAATGGTTCTAACTACTTGACAACTCCATTTATTTAGCTAAGCCTATATCTTGGACGTGTATGATTGAACAAGACAAACATTATTAAAATAAAATTCATCTTATTAAATATAACTTTCTACTACTGTACATGAAAACCAATTGGATATATATGATATTTTAATTGTTATTATTATTTAGTAGATTTTCATAGAACTAATTCGGAATGTCTTTGTTTTCTAATTACAGCTGTCGATTTTAAATAAAATTGCAAATTGATGTTGCTGAAAAGGTTTTCAGTATTTAGAGATTTTTTAAAATTATTCCTTAATGATTTACAACTGCATCAAATAAATACATCTAATAAATTTGAACATATGGATATAATGACATGAAAACACTTGCTGAGTAGCTGCCCAATGATATGTCTACATTAGGAGATTAGGGACCATCTTCTTTTTAGACGCCTCGGAGGGTTATCAGGAATTGAAGAGGAAGCAAGGTTAGAAACGATAGGGTTGGGATGATTCTGAAGTTTATTATGGAAGGATAGGTATCTGGATTGGGCCAGATCTGAAAAAAAAAATAAACATTAAGGTCATAATGGATGGTTTTATTTGTAACAATGTAGAGAGCATTGAGGATTTTACAAAGGATTTTGGATTGTAAGGATTGGATACAAGAAGAATTCGATGGTTTAGTGGAGCCCCATAGCTCAATTCCGTAAGTCCAAATAGGCTTTATTATAGTCATGTATATGAGTCTTTTGTAATTAATTGGAAGTTTAGAGAGTTTGTCTAGTAAGTGCTGAAAATCGGAAACGTCGTGCGGTTTCTTGTTTTAGAGATTAAAATGAAAAGGGACCGAATTTAGTCCACTTTGGAAAACAGGATAAAATCAACTTTTCATATCAGACCAGCCAAAGTATAAAAGAAATCGAATCCCTGTGGAGTCCAAAGATAATGTATGGCCATATCTCAAGCTAAGCTAGGCAGCGTGAACATGGCAATAATTGTCAATGTGGAAAAATCTACGAATGACATAAGAATCTGACATGCTTAGAATTGGCTATTAAGGAGTAGCGATGTAGTTCAAAGTGATATAAGAAATACTGTTCAAGTACAAGAGAACAGGTTTCGTTGGAAGAAGAACTTGAAGTTTTAAATGAGAGATTTGGTTTAGACTAAAATATGGAAAACAATTACTTAAGTCTGTAAATTTTAGTGAAGAAAGGTTTCAATAAGTACATCAGCAAATTATGTAAACTTCAAAGAAATGAATTACGGGAGGGAGAGGAGAGGAATATAGTCAGCTGCCAGACAGATAAAGAGAATAAGATAATATGATTGCCGATTTTTCGATCTAAACTGTTGTCTTCGGTATGGTTAACTGGAAGGAACATTACAGAGAGAACTGAAACAAGATTTTTTTTTTTTCTTACTGAAGGGTTCTTTCTTGATCGCACCTTAATCACGTTCTCCTTTGTTCCATTAACGGTCAACGATTTCTCAAATTTTATGTTTAGATAATAGATTCTACAGCCGCAAGATATTATTGCAAGATTCTCTGAAACACAAATTTCAAACAATATCGATTTTGAAGATTATTGAAGTACACTATGCGCTTTGGCAGAATACAGAAAACCAGATTCCGGTCAAAATAGTAATTATAGAAACTGGGATAATTTGTTCTGCCTTTGTTTCGATTTTAACGAGTACTAAAACTTTCTAGTAATTGCTGGACCAAGAAAGCTGTGCAATTTTCTCATATAAGAAAATGAGCTTCTATATTTCCACCGTATTTCACCTGGATTATACATTACATTCATCATTGACTTAACCAGTAACCAAATCCGTTACCATCCTTCATCGTTACTCTTTATTTCAGTAATCCTATACATCTACAGTTCAACCCTTAGTGACAGACCAATGCAGAAAGAAGAAGGAATATAAACAGCCATAAATTACATCAACGCCTAAAGGAAAATTCTTTCTTTATTTTCCTTTTATATTTTTTGTTAAAGTTATAATCCTCTCTTGAGCCCCCAATTGTTTTACTTTAGACACTGCTTTTTTTCCCTCGAGCGATTCCAATAAGGAAAATTTGTAGGCTAAAAGGATACAGAAACATACGGGAAAAAACCAAAGAGAACTTTGCCGTTTGTGCTCTCTGCGAAAAACAAAGTAGAGGGGGGAGGGAAACTAACTACAATCGCCTAAAATAATTTTCCATATTTTAGTTTAATTGCTTCATTTAATTTTTCTATAAGTCTGTTACGAAATTGCCAAAATATTTTTGTACCAGTGTAGTTATAAGTTATGAAAAATATTTTTTATTTTACTTACGTATATATGTAACATATAGTAAGGGTAAGTACTGCTTTCGTGAAAATTATTGATTCTGAGTTTTCAACGAAAATACACGTTTTGGGGTACCCTGAGTCCAAATAACCAAGTCCCGAAAAACGGTCTGTGTGTCTGTGTATGAGTATGTTAGCAGTCAAGCTAAAAACTGAAAAGTCGTACGAAACTGATTTTACGTAGTTAAGATAGGTATATGCCTTAGATGAGACAGCAACTTATTCTTTAAAATCGGCTAACCGGTAGTGCCACTTTATTACAATGGTGAAACACTTTTTATTTTATTTTATTTATTTATATGATATTTACAACTGTATACAAAAAATACATCTGGTAAATACGCACATGGATATAATGACATAGAACACATGTTGAGAAACTACCCATTGGTAGCACTCTAATAATATGTCTATATTAGAAGATCACGTGGCCATCTTCTTTTCAGACGCCTCGGAGGGTTATCAGGAATCGAATAGGAAGCAAGGTTAGAAACAAGAGGGTTGGGATGGTTATGAAGTTTATTATGGAAAGACAGTTATTTGGATTGGGCCAAATCTGATACATAAGGAACATTAAGGTCATTATGGATAATTTTATTTGTAACAAAGTAAGGAGCATTGAGGATTTTACGAAGGATTTTGGATTGTAAGGATTGGATGCGAGAGAAATTTGAAGGTTTGGTGGAGCCCCATAGTTCAACTCCGTAAGTCCAAATAGGCCTAAACACATTTTCACAATTTTCTTAAAACGGCTTTAACGATTTTGATTAAACTCCATGTATCCTTAATTATGTATCGATGTCAATCATAGTATAATTTAGTTGTCTTTAATATCATTCAGATCTTATTCCTATTGTCCCTTTACAGGGCTAAATGCCCACTTTTTATATACGTCCTCCTCTTAAGTACCTTTGATATGGTTTGTTTGAAAAAGTTAATCATCTCACACTATTCAGAGTTACGAGAAAATGCTAAATATAACTTTTGAAAGAATTTAATAATTGTTCAAAGGAGAAAAAATATAATAATGCTTATCCAGGTCAAAAATGAATGTCTGGAAATACAAGTCAGAATGTGTACGTATAATATATCGTTGGGGAGCGGAGAATTTTAGAAAAAAAGAACAATATCTAATAAAAGAAAGTTGTAGAAGGTAACGGAGGGTGGCAAAAAAAATATAAATAATAATTTTTGAAAACTAATGATATTTAACTTAAATTACAGGTTTTCAAGGAAATTAAATGAAATTTACTTACTAAATGTAAACTTTTAAAATATTTTATAAGTTTGAAAAAAGTATTTAAAATCCACCTGATCCAGGTCATGCATTGTTAAAAAAACTATTAGATTGTACTTGTGTGAAAGAAGAAGTAAAAAATAATATCATTTCATGAATGCATAAAGCATATGTTTGTAACCTTAAATACATTTACTGTAGTTTAATAATTATAGATCTGATATTATATTTAAATAATTAGGTATGAACGTTCGTTTATTCTGAAATATTGTCATGTAACTTTTTAGAAAATTAAATTAGTGAATAATTTGATAAATCTTCTCTTTGTGATATTTCAACAGTATCCACTACTATTTCATTGTAGTTACGTGAAAAATATTTCATAGATACGTTTATAACCTTAAATATATTTACTGTAGATGAATAACTCGAGATCTGATTTGGTATTTAAATATTTAGGTATCTACCAACCATTTATTCCGAAATTTCATCATGTAAACTTTTAGAAAATTAGTTTGACATCTTTTGACCTGTATATAACAGACAATACCAACCTCTTAATTCCGTTTTAGTATATTTTTAAATGAAAAATAACAGTTTAATAACTAATTGTCATACAATCCATAATCAACCAATGATATAATAAAAAAAACTTTTGTTATTTTAATGGTGTTTATGATTTGTTAGCTGTAATCTTTTAGCTTTAGTTTTAGCTGAGTTCAAAATGTAATTCAAAAATTTTATAATAGCCCAACATGGCCAGAAAATAATTTCTATTCAAAGTTGAACAGTAAGTGAAAGTTGTGTGTTGCACGCACCAGATTTTTATACAAAGTCATATATTTATTATATCCCAGATGCTTACACGGGTATTTTAATTCATAATGTTTGAGTAATTGTTACTGAAGGGAATTGTTTCCCCCATTTCTCATGTTTTGCTGTTATAACCCACGTCTTGCTTCCGTATGTGAATACCCGACGAATCATTGTTTTATAAATAGTCAATCTGGCATTCCTTGACATACTTCGAAACCTAAGTATTCGCTGTATGGCATGTAAACATCGGCTTTCCGCAGCAATCCTGGCTCCCATCTCAGCTCCTACGTCATTGTCTGCCGTCATAAGGGATCCCAGATACTTGAAGACTCTACATACTGGGAATTCGTGTTGGCCAATGCTTAGTGTCCGATCTTGATGTGAGCGATGTCTTGAACTCTTCATGTAAATCGTATTTAGCTTGTTTATTTGTAGACTTCGGACTGCTGCAGCGGTCTTGAATTCCTTTAATGAACCTATCAACGCTAGGAGGACCCTTGCCACAATCTCTAAGACATCTGGGTACGCCATTGTGTTGTTTGAAGCGGTCAAATATGGTACCTCTAGGGTTGGTTCTCATGGCCCTTGCCGCCTTATCCAATGTCATGTTAAAAAAGGGTGTCTTGGTGTCTCCTTGCATTATTCCCGAAACCGCAGAGAACTCCTCAGACAGCAATCCTTCTAGTTTCATTTTGCATCTGATATCTGCCATATTCATTTTTACTAAGCGAGTGAGCTTCTTAGATACACTCAGAGAGAGGAGATCCCTCATCAAAACCTGTGTATCCACTGAGTCGTATACCTGCTGAAAATTATTGTAGAGGAGATGCAGATCGACTTTGTATTGCAGTGACTTCTCTAGCTCCTGTCGGGCGGCTGACGTTGACGTCGGCTAGTACCTCGGAGACAAGATCTGCTTCTATTTCATAACGTCTTTCTACATTTTCTGTTCCGCCCATGTACCAATAAGAAAAACTTGGCAAAATCTGAGAGGGCTCTTGGGGTGTGGGAACGTAAGATTCTCAGTAGGATATACGAACCTGTATGCGAAGAAGGCGTTTGGAGATCACGATACAATTGGGAGTTGTGACAACTGTCCAGAGATGCAGATCTCGTTACTGTCATTAAGGCAGGATGCATAAGATGGTTAGGAAATGTGGAAACGATGGCAGCGGACCGAGTGGTGAGGAAAATAAAGTATGGGCGACCTGGAGGCGCAAGACGGAGACGAAGGCCACCACTCAGTTGCTTGGAGGATATTGAGGGTGCCGAGGAGTAAGTAATGAAAAGAATAGTCTCAAAAAAAAGTCCATTTACCATTTATAATCGTTTTTTTCATACATTAATAAAATAATAAAGATAAATTAAATAAAACAAATAATTAAATAAAAACTATGATATTATGTTAAATATATATTAAAACAGTAATAATAAGTAATAGGCAATGGCATAAGAAAAAATAATTAAAACAATTCAAACAAATTCAAAAATAAATAATAAAAATTATAAAGTTCGAAACGCGAACAATTTATTAAAACGCTTCGTAAAATAACAATAGCATAACGTTTGAATAATAATGCTTACTTTAATTATTTATTTTTATTGAACAATAATACAATCTGACCTATTGCTGCGATAAATATAAAGCCTACAAGTGAGATATACTGTGTGTGTGTGTGTGTGTGTGTGTGTGTGTGTGTGTGTGTGTGTGTGTGTGTGTGTGTGTGTGTGTGTGTGTGTGTGTGTGTGTGTTTGTGTGTGGTGTGTGTGTGTATCGGTGGTTGTGGAGTCCGTAAGCATCCCATAACAGAACAGCTAGGGACTTTGTGCTCATCGTGAAAGATTAAAGGGAATTATGGTGAGGATTGTTGTGAGGAGGATGATTAGAGGCTTGATAGTCTCATGGAGATCTTTCAGGAAGGACGTAAGGGTTCAGTTTATTAAGTCGATCGGGTTTTGTTGGCAAGGTTGGTTTTGATTAGTGGTTCGTTAGGGGTAGCTCTTATGATAAGGAGTGTCTGATACCCTGCGTAATGTACGAGGGACAGAATCGTAATTAAATGGGACTTGGGAAGGTGAGTAAATATGAGCAATAGGATGAGAATAAACAGGAGTTAGATGTTCAGTAGTTAATTTTACACGTAGAGGTATTTAATGTATATATATATATATATATATATATATATATATATATATATATATATATATATATATATATATTTTTATTTTTTTTTTTGCTTTATTTAATACGTTCATACTTATTTAAAATGATTTTCTGCCGTCTTAATGCTAATAATAATAATCATAGTAGACTGTTGACGCTTAATATACAACAAGCTATAATTACTTTGTTCATTTGATTTTTTATCCACCTAAGGATAATATACAAAACAGTTTCGAAATATTGACCGAACCTCAATATTTTCAGAAAAAGATATATGTTATTTAATTTTATATAATATATTTTTCAAAGTGTCTTGAAGCTCTTAGCGAAAGGGTATTGAAGAGCTAGTTATTTTCAGAAGCGTTGTTAAGGCCTTGGGACGAAGGAAAACCGTGATTGACCTATTTCCTTTGTCGGTTGAGTGACGGGAGCAGCTGGCCGATATTGGCGGCCCCGGTTCCTATATATTGCCCCACCGCCCGATATAAAACCAAAAATGAAATTCGGTAATGGCCGAGGCAGTAAAGCTCAGGTGCACGCGCCCTTCGCCACCAAAAACTTTATCTCTACTTATGAGGGAGCATCCGCGTCGTAAAACCTCCTTGTCTCTTGTTTCCTTTTTTTTTTTTCTTTTCTTTACGTTTTACAACATAAAAAAGAATAAACTTCCTCCTGATGATTAACTAAACTCTGTTCAATCCCTCAACTTTACGAGTAAATAATATAATACAAGTCCTTGCTCAATCTTAAACTTGTATCGTTATTTTATATAGATTTATACGGACCCTTTGTAAACTCTTCCGTTAATAAAGTTTATCATGGACAACAGAAGAATTCAATTATCTCTGTAAAAAAATCAATATTTTTATTTTTTTAAATATATATATATATATATATCTTACTGCTAATTTCAAGTTTATGTAAGGGTTTAAATGACATTTACTCAAAACAAGTACCTCCATATGCTGAAAAATTTGGTAAAATCTTTATATTAATCCAATGAAATTAAACTTTATAAGTCACGTGGGATATATAAATAGAGCATAGCTGCTAATGAGGTTGCGGATATGGACTCCATTAAGCACTCATGTTCATAGGCTAAAGTACTAACATCTCAACCTTTCCAGAAATTTTTTTTTTTTTTTTTAAGCGGAGATTTAAAAGACTCTCTCGGCACCGGGACGCGAACTCGTGACTATTTTATATCATTTGATTGATATATCAGGTTGCCGGGCAACGGCGGTGCTGTGCACTACTACTATTCGGCTACCCCGCCCACTTCCAGAAATAAGTTTTCCTCCAGAAAAGGAATATCGGATAGTTGGCAGTCCACGTGAAACGAGAACCCACATTGCAAATAAAAAAATCAGTAACACCCTGAAACAGGTCATAAAAATTTAATACATCCGTACCTAATGAATAAAGAACCACAACCAAGATACCAATACTGGAATAATTCTCTCAAAATTATTTTATCAACAAATTCCTTATTAGACGGCAAGGTATCATCATCATCATCAATATATCATTTTCACAAATCAGTAATGTTAAACAATAATGAAACAAACCTAAAAGCAGTGGTAAATTTTTTTAAAACCCTTAGGCTATTGAATAAACTAAAGACATATGTCGTAATTATTTCCTCAATTTCACAGAATAACAATATATGAAACAGCGGCTTGATAAATCTATAGTTTTATCCCTTGAAACTCAAACAAACAACCGCTGATTTCATTTTGTTTTCTCACTATCTATGTATTTGTGGAGAAGATTGTCTTCCGTATAGAAAGTTTGCAATCGCGTTTTACGTTTGTAACATTAAGAAACAAATTTGGTTTCGTGCCTGTCTGTTGTCGAATTCATGTGACGGACATATCCTAATATAAGTATAAATTCCCGAACATAGTCATCAAATTCCATCTTTCACATTCACATAAACACGCGTAAATGTATTTTTTTTATGCCTATAATGGATAATAATAGGATCAGATAGGTATCGATTTTAATAAGAAAAGCAGTGAACACAAGGAAAGGAAGATTATGTTCATACTATAGTTATATACGGTTATAAAATTTTAAACTGTACCAAATTTTAATTCAAACTGTATTCTGTATTCAAATCCGTTCGAATGCTATAACACCTACTGTCCTTAATTCGATTTTAGAACATTTCAGAGACTGTGGGTGCTGAAACATAAATGACCTAATATCGATTATATCAAACTCCATCAACTTCTTACGCTTAGCGTTGTTATTTCATTTGGTATAACTAAACTTTCAAAAATTAATTTTCTCTTTTATATTTTTCCTAAACTACAAATTATAGAATTTGAAATATCGATAGTTATGTAATCAATAAAAATGGTGACGAATCCATACTTTTCAGACATTTTAATGAACGAGCGAAAAATTTGATGTTTTACTACTCAAACAAAACAAGACACGACGTTTCCGACTGCTCCAACACTTAATACACAAACGCTCTAAACTTTCAATTAATTACAAAAGACTTATCTACTTAACCATAATAATACCTATATGGACATAGAGAGTTGAGGTTTTGGGCTCTACCAAACCATCGAATTCCTATCGTATCCAATCCTTACAATCCAAACTACTTCGTAAAATCCTTAATGCTCCATATTTTGTCACAAATAAAACCATTCATAAAGACCTTAATGTTTCATATGCCGCTGATTTAGACCGAGCCAGATATCTATCCTTTCATGATAAACTCCAGTCCCATCCGAATCCACTTGTTTCCTTCCTCGATTTCTGATAATCTCCCTAGGCGTCTGAAAAGAAGATGGCCTCGTGATCTTCTCACCTAGAATTAAATAGGGAGTACTACCACTGGGCAGTATCTCTTCAAGTCTGTTAATGTCAATATTTCTAATGCGTGCATTTTTACTAGTTGTATTATTTATACAGTTGTAAATTTCATTAAATAAATTAAAAAAGTATAACTCGAAAATCAAATTAAAAACAAAGTCCGTCCTCCGTCTTCTCTGAGACTACTGGACCAATTTATTGCACATTTAAAATCAAAGTCAGAGGTCACTTGGGGATGATCCATTTTTAGTGGTCATTTAATGGTCATTTGAAAGTTTACGAAATTTTCTAAAAAGCAAAATCGTTGCAATCGGACAATTAGATGCTAAGATTTGGTGTTCTAAATATTTGTCCATATGTTCTACTGCTAATTTGAAACCCTTTGGTTTGTTTTCTTATTTTTAGAAAGAGTTCCATCAACTGAAGCAATGTTATCTATTTCCCTTAGCAAATTTGTAATTGTGAATAAAAATATTATTTAGATTAATATTAAGACTCACCATTAATTTATTTTCCTTTAAGTTACAAGGAAAGCGATGTTATCTTTTTTGTATAATGGTTTGAAAATAATAACCAATTACAACGTTTTTAAATGTTTTTATTTGAAAATATTATTTTCACTACTTTTATACAATTATCTATCAATATCTTAGGATAATGTATTTAACACAAAATGTACTGTAGGCATGGCTCCAGGACGTTGTAAGTGCAATTTCGACGAACAATTAATTGGAAGCCTTAAGAGGGTTTGTCCGCAAACCTTCAAATCAATTTATTCTCAGAATTACTTTAGCTGGAACTCGAGTCTGGAAATGGAATTCATATTAAGAGAAGATTAAGTTAAAAATAAAATATTTATCATTATCAATATTGGAGGGATCAAGTGCCGCCAGGAGGTGACTAAACAAATATTCCGAGTTCGGTTTCCAGTGCCGGGAGCTTTTAACTGGGATTCATCTCCAGATCTCTTCCTTGGCCTGGGGAAACCCCGAATAGCCGAAAAGGTAGGAAGAAAAAAAATCTTTGGAATTGACCTGATTTGACATAATTGCAATGTGGAAGTTGATGCTGATGCTAGTATAGATAATATATATTTTTTTAAACTTATTTATTCTGAATTATTACAATCTTCCACAATTAAGGGCATTTATAATAGTGTCAAGAGAGCACATTCACACTCTATTTACAATAAATACATTTAAATAATACAGAAATAAATAATAATAATCATGAAAGTGAATCAATATAAACAAAATAAAAAAATAATTAACATCTTGTTCATATTTGTCAGCTTCCTTACCTTGATTTCATTGTAAGGTAAAACAATTTCATGAAAAACTATAAATTAAAATTTGGAAATGAACAAGTGTCGAAGTGCCTTTTTTTGCAGTGTATAAGTTCTCAAATACCAATCTCAAATACAATTTAATGAATAGAAAAACAATTGGTTTCTAATTATTGAATGAAAACCCGTGCAGAAAATTGGCACATTAAACATTTACTGCAAATGTTTAAGACTATGATAAAACGGCTCAAATTTCATTAACTTTGATTCCTTTAAATCGATCACATTCTTACATACAATATATACCAGAATAAAAATGTACGATAAATATTATATTTGAGGTTTTTAAAAGTAATTAAATTCTTTATGATACATTGAAAATGTGTTGTAATTTTAAAATAGGCATGTCCCTTTAAATTAGGTATCTGATTAAGGTTTCTTTGGAATTATTTTACAGATTTCAGTAATTTTCTGAATTATTCGGAATATAACCTAAGTATGTCTGAAAATTTCAACTAAAAAAAAATCTTTAATTGAAGCACTATTGCTTAAGAGTTCAAAGTAAAGGCAGAGAAAGGAACTTTATACAAAATGCAATGATTCGGAAGCAGGAGAAACATCCCTCTTAATATAAGCATTTTCTTGCAGAGGCTCGGTGTTGGATGGGAGCTGATTCAGACTACGATATAAACAATTATTTTGTACTCGTTAGGAATCCGCCATCATTACATCATATATTGATCTAGGTCTTTAATTATTTGATTTTATAACCCGGCTGACATGAATTACAATGTTACGGCAAAAAAAACAAAAAAAAAAAAAAAAAAAAAAAACCTTTCCCACTTCAACACATGAAGGGTCTGCAGGGAGTGGATCGGACCAGCATCACGCACAATCGCCAGGTTTTCCTCCGTAATCAATTATTGAATTGAGGCTACCCACTTTGTAAAGGCTGGGTGTGGCCCAAGAGGGTCTCCCTACCCCAGGGTCGCCCTCCTCCCCCGGCCAATGAAACAGAATGAATAATTTTTCTGAAATGACCATTCTATTTTTCTGCCATGGGATTCTAACCTGGGACCTTCAGCATTGGAAGCTTAGTGCCCTACCACTAAGCTACCCCGCTCCCATGGTCCGACCTAACTCTCCCACGGAAGAAGCAGCCGTGCAATAATAATTGAATAAAGGAGAAAAAAATAAAAACGCTTATCCAGATCGAAAATGAATCTTCGGAAATACCAGTCAGAAGGTATATTTATATCATTGGTAGTATAGTATAGTATAGTATAGTATAGTATAGTGTAGTATAGTATAGTATAGTAGTATAGTATAGTGTAGTATAGTATAGTATAGTAGTATAGTATAATATACCATTGGAAAGCGAAGAATTTTAGATAAAACAATATCTAATATAGAAAGTTGTAGAAGGTAAAGGAGAGTGCCGAAAACATTATAAATAATAATGTCAAAACTAACACTATTTAACGTAAATCACATGTTTCCAAGGAAATTAATGCAATTTTCTTAATATATGTAAACTTTAAAATGTTTTACTAAGATTGAAAAAAAAGTATTTAAAATCCACCGAATCATTGTTTAAAATACTATTTCATTGTACTTATGTAAAAGAAGAAGTGAAATATAATAACATTTCATGGACATGTTTATAACCTCAAATATATTTACCATAGAGTATTAACTCTAAATAAGATATTATATTTAAATAATTAAGTATCTATCGGCGGTATATTCCAAAAAAATCATCAAGTACCCTTTTAGAAAATTAAATTACTGAATAATTTAATGAATTTTCCCTTTGTGAAATCTCACTAATATCCACTTACAGTTAGTGAGACAACTTTTGACCTATCCATGGAAAGGCAATGAAAATCTCGTAATTTTGTTTTAGTAAACTTTACAATGGAAAATAACAGCTTAATAACTAATAGTTAGTGTTGCCCAAATGCTGGACCGAGACAAGTCTTGGTCTTGCAAACTCAGTCTTGGTCTTCCTAGTAGCTTATTACTATAGAGATATTATTGTAATTTTTTAGATATGAGAAACCTAACTAAGTCTGAATGAAAAATTATATGAGTCAAATGAAAAGGTATATTGGTTACAGCAATTCTTTGCATATAGTAACTAAAATTGTCATGTATTAGTGACTATTTTGCCTCAATTTTTACTCAAAAAATTTTTTTTACCAGTTTTGGTCTTGGTCTTGCAACAGATTGGCAGCGTTGGTCTTGGTCTTGCAAAGTGAACAAGACCGATTTCGCGCAACAATACTCTAATAGTCCTACGATCTATAATCATTTATAGGTTAAATATTCAGATATACTTTCAAACATCTGTAGGCATATATGAGCCTTTCGGTTGACAGAATGACTAACTCCAATTTTAACATTCTTCATTATTAATTTTAGTTATGTTTCTAGTGGCTAAATTTATACCTTTATTCACAGTTCTATATTTCAGCAATGCAATCGCCTCCTCCGGAATCAACTTACTCACTGTCTGTATAGATAACTTGTTCAACTAAAAATATCACTAAAATGACATTATTCAAAAATGTTGAAGTTGGCGCTAGTTAGTTGGAGTTGAAAGTTGTGTAGTTTATAAAAGCAGATGGAGGGACTAGATTTTTATTGCCTACCGTCGATATAATAAATAGACATTTTGTAATTATAATGGTCTCAATGACTTATTATCTGTAATCTTTTAGCTTTAGCTCCGTTTAAAATGCACTTCAAAATTTTTATAATGGCCCAGCATTGCCAGAAAATAATTTCTGTTCAAAGTAGTAAGTGAAAGTTGTGTGTTGCGCAAACCAGATTTTATTTTAAATATATATAGGAAAGTCTTGTAAGTGGACACAATAAATTTTCAACTAAAATCATTGGGAACAATATACAAATTGTCTTTACTCTACAATTCTTTCATTCCATATAATCGGAGAAATTGAGGAGGTTTATAATTACCTTTCATTATTCTTAATTGTATTGATTAAGTTGTACTTTGCAATGTTTATTTCAAGAAAACATTTACACAAACAAAAATGTACTTATTTTGTAGCGTTTTTCTAAGATTGAAAGTAGCATATTTAATAAATAGCAATACGCTGCAGTATTCTTGCGAGACTCTTGCGCAAGACCAATACCAAGGTTTGTTGACGCAAGACCAAGACCGCCTCGGTCTCGTTTTGGTCTTGCGTTTGGATAACACTAATGTCTGTGTGTATGTTAGCAGTCTAGCTCAAAAATGAAAAGTCTTACGAAACTGGTATTACCTATTTAAGATAGGTTATGCCTTAGATGTGACAGCAACTTATGATAAATAAATATCATTAATCGTGATATAACATATAGGACTTTTGTTATTTTAATGGTGTTTATGATTTGTTATCTGTATTTTTTTAGCTTTCGCTCGGTTAAAAATGCAATTCAAAATTTGTATAATACCTCAACATGACCAGAAAATAATTTATATTAAAAAGTTGAGCGGTAAGTGAAAGTTGTGTGTTGCGCGCACCAGATTTTTACAGATATAGTCATAATTACAAACCAGATTCAAATGTAACAAGAAAGATAGGTTTTTCCTGGAAATAAGCTGATATTTTCCCTCATAGCAGTGGAAAAACGTAATTGTTTCGTAAAAAGGGGTCCAACTCTCAACAACTGGTATGAGAAAAGCCTTCGTTAACGAGAAGTTTCCTCCTTAGTATTCAGAATTTTCCTAATTTTATCGTCATCGTCAACACGAGAAGTTGAACTGTATGAGGGTTACGCCTGTAGGATATGGACTAAGTTTTTCCCCTACCATCATTTTTGAACTAAAGTTTTGCGCTCTTACCTTGAAAGCCAGAGTGATACAAACTGAAATTTCCCGTAATTTACTATCGTTTTTTTTTTAATATTAATTATTTTTTATGTTTGCTATTGAACCTAATTTACTCATCGTATGTTTCGAACTTTACTCTCAATAATTCATGCTTGTAAGTCCAACCATTTTCTCATTGCACACGGAATTTGTGTATTGTTTAAAATTTTATTTTGTTTTATATTTCGAATTCGTGTCAAAACAAATAACAAAGAGAGCATAATTGCTATTAGATAAAACTCACCTTAGTTGCGGTAAATCCCTTTTATACCTCTTTGACTTTTCTGTCGAATATTTAGCCATGGAAACCTAAAGACCTTCATATTCTTCGATTACATTCCAGCGAACGAAGTTAGCTATCGTATCGTCTCGTCCCTTACCGAATCTTTCTGATGCACATTGGTGGCGATTGCGATCAAGTGGGACTAAAGTCCAAAAAGAAAGATTGAAATTATGACATGAAATATTACCTAAGATTTTGATTAGCAAGAAAATATATAAATAATCAACGTCAATGTAATAAGGTAATATCAATAAAGCTTTTTAATAAACAATTAATTCCTTTTCAACTTGGTCTGAGTTGGGAAAAAATATGTTCATTCAGTCACTTAGCTGTAAATAATATTAGAACTTAATAATTTTTTGTTTACTATTTCATGTTGGAATTCAATTACAAAGGTAATTGTAACAGAGATAAGCGGGTTGTTATTAAAGGACACAGTAGGGCAGGAAATCATAGATTTACGACTTTAAATTTATTTTTCGTAAACCAATGACTTCCTGTCCTTCAGTATCCTTTAACAACACCTCACTTATTCCTGTTGAACAAATCCGTTACCTAGGACTCCATCTGGACAAACGCCTAACTTGGAATCCTCATACCAGACTGAAACAACAAGAAACAGCTCGACGCTTCCGACTACTTCAACACTTACTAGACAAACGCTCTAACCTTCCAATCAATTATAAAAGACTGATTTACATGACTATAATAAGGCCTATTTGGACTTACGGAGTTGAGCTATGGGGCTCCACCAAACCTTCAAATTCCTCTCGCATACAATCCTTACAATCCAAAATCCTTCGTAAAATCCTCAATGCTCCTTACTTTGTTACAAATAAAATTATCCATAATAACCTTAATGTTCCTTATGTATCAGATTTGGCCCAATCCAGATATCTGTCCTTCCGTAATAAACTTCATAACCATCCCAACCCTCTTGTCTCTAACCTTGCTTCCTATTCGATTCCTGATAATCCTCCGAGGCGTCTGAAAAGAAGATGGCCACGTGATCTTCTAATATAGACATATTATTAGAGTGCTACCAATGGGTAGTTTCTCAACATGTGTTCCATGTCTTTATACCAATGTGCGAATTTACCAGATGTATTTTTGTATACAGTTGTAAATATCATATAAATAAATAATAATAATAAATTTATTTTATTTTAGTCCTCCAGTTTTGACACGATTCTTCAAGGCTTGTGATGTGTGATCAAAGAGTATTATTACTTTGGTTTTGTAAATTTTGTTAGCTTACTTATGATTTTTTATCTATTTAAAGTAACGGTTCTTCTGGCCTCTAGACTTTTTTCTAGAGAAAAGTTATTTTTGTATCTATGCATATTGAACCTGAAATATTGATAAGAGGCTATGGAAAAAATTGTGTTATATAACAACTGTTTGCAACTAATTAATATGTACCTAATAATAAAAACCCACGAAATGGAACTCGACTCCCGTCAGAATAGTTTTGGTTGTACCTCTAGAGCAACCTCCCGTGTGCCAGAAATAGTGAGTAGGGGTTTATCCAATAAAAGTCACCGATACCTAGTGTATAAATCAACGATTAACCGTCTCATGTCTAGAAAGTCAAAAAGAAAAATCATTTATTTGTTAAGGCCATTTATAATCTCTAGGTATAGCTGTTATTCATTAGTTAGTGTTTGATTTTGCCTTTTAGTGTCGCGAAGCGAAAATGTTATATATTAATATTGGATGTTTGAATTGGACACATATTCTTAACATATCCTTTTATATTTATTTATTGAGTAATATAATAATCTGTTACTTTTACAATAAATATAACAATAATAATAATAATAATAATGCTTTATTTATTCTGGAACGAGTCCCTTTAGAATAATATAGAAAGACAATAATGTGGGCGAAGGAGCCATAGAGATACATAAACAAAAATGTAGAGTAATTAAATAGTCAAAATAAAAAATAAAAAAAAATAATAGAAAAAATTATAAATTACTTACTAATTTAGATCAGTTAATAATAAAAAACAAAAATTGAAAATAAACGTGAGATAAAATAATGAAGAACGAGCTAATAATTTGTATGCATATTTACAGTAGTAACTATTTACAATTTTATGGGGACTGGATGGATAAGGAATGATTGAACAGGCAGGATTTAAAGGTAGGAAGGGTTTTGGATTGACGGATGTGGGGAGGGATGGAGTTCCATAGGGATGAGGATCGGATAATGAACGATCTGTCGAAAGCAGCAGTTCGGTGGGCCCTTATGTATAAATCAGAAGACTGGGAACGAGTATTGCGGGAACGAACGGAGGATTTGAATTGAAGGAGCTCGGAGATGTATGAAGGACGGTGGGATTGGATGACTTGAAAGAGGAAGGATGCCAGGAAATACTTGCGACGGTTGGAAGGATATAGCCACTTCAACTCTGCATAAAAACGAGAAACAGAGGCGTCCCTTGTTATCCCGAAGATGAATCGTACAAAGCAATTTATCAAACGTTTTAATTAATTAATTATAGTGTGGTAAGACTTCATTCACACTATATATACAGTACAAATAATGTATATGGATGCAAAATAACAACAAAATACAATACAATACATAAAATAAAATAACTTCGAGATACATAAAAATACACAAATTTGCTTTTATACACTAATATGTACTAATTAAAATAAAATGCCTTATATAATATAATTATAACTTAAATAAATAAATTATAACTTACATAAATAAAAATAAAATAAATAAATGTCATATGTTCAATACGTTATTTCTTAAGTTATTTTTTTTTTTTATTGAAAAATAAACTACTACTATATCATTAAATTTTAAATATTAAAATATGATTTTATTTTTTTCAAAACAAGGTATCAGAAATAAATTAAGTCACATAAAGCATCATAGTATTGAAAAAAAATTAAATAAATTGTGATATAATTAGTATATTATAAACTGGATTTATTAAGGTCACTTAATATGACAAATGGTCACTTTTTCGATGGGTGGAGTGAATAAAATTTGAATTCTGATGCAAAGACATTTTAAAATCGTTTGTCAAACTCTAAACTGGCTGATGGGAGGGGACAAAGAAAGAAAGAATTCCGACGGAGGGTGCGGAACCGGAGGCCCAGCGCATAATGAGAATGTAAATTGCTTGTTTTCGGAATTGTCTCCCCGTCTACCTCCATTGATTTCTCACCCTTTAAATTCTTCTCTTTTTATCTAGCGCTTTCATTTTATACAGGTGTGTGCTAATAAAAGGTGTGAGATACTGATCACTGATTATGCGATTATGTTCATTGTAGGTGACACTATCTGTTAAGAAACATGTAGAAAACATATTAAACATTATGATTCCATTATGGATGAAAAATAAATTGAATATAAGTAGAGTCAAAACGTCACCCACTTCCATTATATTCATGGTTTAGGTATAAGTCGTTTCCTATCATGCATCTACACATTAGTTATTGTATAATTTTGATTCATGTTGTACCCCTTTTATGTTTCAACATGTATATATTTATTATTTTGTTCTTTATATAATTACATTGAGCATTAAATATCCTATTTATTGATGAATACTAATAATATAACATGAATACTATTAATCATATAATAATATATTATGTATATATATACGGGAGGGGAGGAACGGAAACGCCAGGAATAGGTTGCACGCAAGAATATAATAAAAAAAAACTCATATCTTATCCGAATTTAATTTATTTAACTTTTATGGGCAAATCAAATAAACCGAATTTTATAAATAAATATTTCATATATGCATAAGAATGAGCATTTTATTGGATTTCATAGTATTATCATCATAACAGGTTGTGATGAAGTTACCATCAGATAAAACATGTTAATTGTGCCAGTAATTATTACAGTGATTTCACTTATTTTCATCTTAATTACTTATTAACATACAGAATATTAAATTATAATATGTTGCTTATGATTTTTCTCATGGGAGTTTGAACTCCAAAAATATAAATCTGGTGCGCGCAACACACAACTTTCACTTGCTCTTGGAACTTTGCTCAACTTTGAATAGAAATTATTTTCTGGCCATGTTGGCCAATAATAAATTTTTTAAATTGCATTTTTAACTGAGCTGAATCTACAACCTTTCAGCTAATAAATCATAAATACTATAAAAATAACAAAAGTCCTATTTATTACATCACCGGTTGATTATGGTTTGTACGATCCGTTGATTATGGACTGTACGGCTATTAGTTATTAAACTGTTATTTTCTATTGCAATGTTTACTAAAATGGAATAGAGAGATTTGCATTGTCTGTCATATACAAAAGTTGTTACACCGATTGTAAGTGGATTCCGTTGGAATATCACAAAGGGAAAATTTATCAAAATATAATATATAATATAAGAAATGATTCACTAATTTAATTTTCTAAAATGTTACATAATGATTTAACTGATAATATTTAACGTAAATCACATGTTTTCAAGGAAATTAAATAAAATTTACCAACTAAACGTAAACTTTAAAAAATATTTTTCCGTTTGTAGAAAGTTTTAAAAATCCACCTAATCAAGACAATGGTATTGTTAAAAAAAACTATTTCATTGCACTTGTGTGGAAAAAGAAGTAAAATATAAAATCATTTCAACGGGGTTGAGCTATGGGGCTCCACCAAGCCTTCAAATTCCTCTCGCATACAGTCCTTGCAATCCAAAATCCTTCGTAAAATCCTCAATGCTCCTTACTTTGTTACAAATAAAATTATCCATAATGACCTTAATGTTCCTTATGTATCAGATTTGGCCCAATCCAGATATCTGTCCTTCCATAGTAAACTTCATAACCATCCCAACCCTCTTGTCTCTAACCTTGCTTCCTATTCGATTCCTGATAACCCTCCGAGGCGTCTGAAAAGAAGATGGCCACGTGATCTTCTAATATAGACATATTATTAGAGTGCTACCAATGGGTAGTTTCTCAACATGTGTTCCATGTCTTTATACCAATGTGCAAATTTACTAGATGTATTTTTTTGTATACAGTTGTAAATGTCATTTAAAATAAAATAAAAAAAAAAAAATCATTTCATGGATGTATAAAGCATATGTTCATAACCTTAAATACTTTTACTGTAGTTTAGTGATTATAGATCTGATATTATAGTTCAATAATTAGGTATTAACGTTTATTTAGTAAATTTATCATGTAACTTTTTAGAAAATTAGATTGGTGAATAATTCTCCCTTTGGAAATCTCAACAATATTCTATCTTCCTCTGAAGTACCTTTAATTTGGTTTATTATAATTAATAACCATTTGTCATTGTTAGGAGTTATGGAAAAATGCTAAATATAACTTTTAGAAGAATTTGATAATTAAACAAGGGAGAAAAATATAAAAATACTTATTCAGGTCGAAAATGAATTTCCGGAAATACTGGTCAGAAGGTATACGTATTATATATAGTTGGAAAGTGGAGAAATTTAGACAAAAAATACAAACAATATTTCATATAGAAAATTGTAGAAGGTAACGAAGAGGGGCAAAAAAATATAAATAATAACATGTTTTCAAGGAAATTTTTAATACAATTTTCTTACTAAATATAAACTTTTACCATTTATTTAAAGTTTCAAAAAGTAGTTAAAACCGAACGTATTTAAGGCAATGACATTGTTTAAGAGACTATTAAGTGTGAAATAAGAAGTGAAATACAAAAATATTTCATAGATACGTTCATAGCCTTAAATATATTTACGGTAGTTTAATAACTCTAGATCTGACATTATATTTAAATAATTAGCTATCAACGTCCGTTTATTCCGAAATATTGTCATTTAACGTTTTAGAAAATTAAATCAGTGAATAATTTGATGAATCTCCCCTTTATGATATTCTGACAGTATCCAATACTATTTCATTGTACTTGTGTGAAAGAAGTAGTGAAATATGAAAATATTTCCTAGAAATATATATAACCTTAAATATATTTACTGTAGTTTAACAACCCTAGATATGATATTATATTTAAATATTTAGGTCTCTATCGTCCGTTTATTCCGAAAAATGATCATGTAACCTTTTAGAAAACTAAATTAGTGAATAGTTTGTTGGAATTTCTTTTTGTGCTATTCCAACAGTATCCACTTACAATTAGTGAGACAACTTTTGACCTGTCTATGACTGACAATGCAAATCTCTTAATTCCGTTGTAGTAAACTTTGTCATGGAAAATAACAGTTAATTAACTAATAGTCGTACAATCCATAATCAACCGATCGTCCAAGCCATAACCGACCGGTGATATAATAAATAGGACTTTTGTTATTTTAATGGTATTTATGATTTGTTAGCTGTATTTTTTTTAGATTTAGCTCAGGTAAAAATTTTATAATAGGTCAACATGGCCAGAAAATAATTTTTATTCAAAGTTGAGCGGTAAGTGAAAGTTGTGTGTTGCGCGTAATAGATTTTTGAAATCTTCATGCTAATACATTTATAAAAAAAAAAAAATTGTTTCCGATTTTTTAATTTGTAATTAACCAGTAAAATTCAAAGAAATAAAAATTGGATAAGATTATATACTTTTTTTTATGGAGTTTGGTCCGTTCCTCTCGTCTCACCTTGCATTTATTTGGATCATTTATATAATTCCGTTTAAAAAATGTGCAAGTGGATATTTGGGCCCATTGAAAGTTTTAGAGTAAATGTTGGAAAATCTCCCCTCTGCATAACCCCTAATATCCTGATGCATTAAAATAATGTAATGAAGTGGGATGTTTTATTTTAAGCCCTGACATCTAAAAACTCTTCAAGATGTCAGAGACATGGCCAGTATTCACTGAATAATCGTTGGACCCAAGGGTTCCTCGAACATAAATCGATACAAATGAATGTGTCAAATGGGCCGTTGTAATGGATCCCATGAGGGTAGTACCTGCCATTGAAAATAACATACCTTAGGATATATAAGAGAAATAGTCAACGTGTGAAGAGAAGGGGGAGGAAATTGTGTTTCTTTTTATCTTCACTATGACAATCATCAGGAATCAACAGATCAGCCTGCGAGTGTGGCCAGATAGAAAAAAATCTGGTGTGCACAACTCATAACTTTCACTTACCACTCAACACTGAATAGAAATTATTTTATAGCTATGTTAGGTTATTATAAAATTTTTTAATTGAGCTAAAGCTAAAAAATTGCAGCTAACAAATCATAAATACCATTAAAATAACAAAGTCCTATTTATTATATCACTGGTTCATTATGGTTTGTACGATAAGCTGCACCTCTTGCTTAGGATCAATACTAGGCAATATTCATAATTTTGTAACTATAAGAAACAACCCAAATCTTGTATACATTTTAATAATTGAGACAGCAAATTATTTGTGTTATTATTATTTTTTTTCCTCGCCGTTAAGGCTATACGAGGTTTTCTCGGAACAGAGGGTGTGGGAGGGATTTAGAACACTTTCCCGGTACCGGGACGCAAACACGTAACTATTTTAAATCCTTTGTCTCATAGATCAGGATGCCGGGTAACGGCGGTGTTGTGCACACACGTTAGCCCGTTCGGCCACCCCGCCCACAATTATTTGCATGCTACTAAGAGAAATGTTACCCACCTCCACCTCTGGCTATGTTTACCTACCTTTTGCTATCTGAAAAAATATATCTGGGAAATCCTCCTCCGACCCTTTTACTTACCTACCAAAGAGTCAGTACTTGAATATTAGTGCTCGAAACACGGTTAGTAAGAGAAAATATTACATGTTTTATAAATTGATTATATACATTATTTTTAGTTTGGATAACTTTTTTCATATTAGTTGTCTATTTCCTATAACATCAATCACTATATTTTTATTATTAACCATTATCTGTCGTATAATACTATATCAATAATTGTTTTAAAAATTGTGAGGCCTGATGATGGCCCACATGCTTGGGCTAAAACGGCGGCACTAAGAAAAACTTTATAATGACTGCGTTCTTAATATTTATCGCCCATGATATGTATAACAGTCGACTAACTTCCTTCAATAATTCATTAAATCATTTGGACCATCTATCTACAATAAAAATAAAATGTTTCTTATTCGGTTAGAAATCCCCTTACAGATTATTATTAACTTATTTTTGTAATCACTTGGTATTCCAGAAGTGTTATAAAGTGATTTCAAATGTTAGCGCATTATTTTATCTGCTTTAGTGGCCTAACGCATTTGTCCAGCGGGGGGTAAGCTGGAAATGCAAAGTGGGCTTTACGGGCGAGGGGTTCACTGGATTTGTATTCTCCAGCCGAGACTAATGCCCAATCGATCGGCAAATTAAAACAGTTAAAATATCGCTGATAAAGCAGAGCTTTTCCGAAAAAGTCCACCAGGTTAGGGTCCAGTTGGACTGGTTGAACCGTCAGTCTGGAATAAGGGCCTCCTAACCGTTGTAACTTGATGTTTTCATTCCAGCCAGTTAATGGTCTTTTTCAAGAGCGGAATGGCGTAGAGAGTTCTTTATAGCCAATGTTAGTCTCCTAGGAATCACCCTTTTAGGGCTTGTTAGAGGAATAAAGGAAATTACTGGATATCTTGTGGGATAGATTAACGGTTGTAAATTTTAGCTTACGTTGTTTTATAAATAAACAACATGTTAAAAATAGTTGATCAGAGGAGATATAGAAGTCCCTGTTTTATCATCATGTAGATATTCGATTGATGCGATTCATCTGATAAAATTAACAAGAATGACATATTGATTGATCATTATTTTGACCGTCTACGAAGGTTACTGAATAATTGAACAGCTAAGTGGATGAAGGCGGTAAGGGAAATTATAATTTGAATTTAGTTTTATCAGAACAATAAAATGTTCCTTAGAAATTTTAAATACTTGACCCTTCAATTAATTCCAGACTTCGCGAAGCGACACAAGTGTTATGTGTCTAGGTTTTTTAAGCGAACGGCCTTGTCGATTTTTAGGTTTGATAGCTTAATTTTTTTTTGTAAAGTCACCTGTATGTCTTGACACAAGCTAAAAACACTTTCCCGTGAATAAATAAAATGTGTTTCATCGATCAAATAAAATGTATGTAACTATTTTTTGAGCGAACGGCTGGATCGATGCTTAAATTCGATGGCTCAAAATGTTCGTTTAGATTCATTGAGGCCTGAAAAACATATAGACCGCTTTAGTAGATTGTTGGAGAGTTTACATCGACTTTCCTCCTTACAAAGGTATATATTGTTCCACATCCACGTCTCTGTGTATTAATTTGCATTTAAGTAGGCCTTCTTAGGGCAGAAGGCGAGATGATACGTGGGTAGAATTTCTTGAGAAATTCATGAGAAAATAATATTACTCCCATATTAATTAAACTTTCGAAACACCTTACCTCTACTTTGCTATCTTACCCCATACTTAATATGACTGTACATAAAATTTACATTATTAGTTCAAAGAGATGAAACCGAGATAGCTCGTAAGGGCTCCAGGCGGTGTTTGCATGAGATCAACTTAGGACCATTCCTTCCAACTGTAGCAAGTATTAATGAATTTTCGAGATGAAAGCTACTGGCAAAGTCACCGGTGCTGTGGCAGAGGATGGAAAAACTTTTGATTGAAACAGTTCCATCGGGTCGGATGCTGCTGAGGAACAGAAGGGCAGGGACTTGTCAACAGAGAGGGCCAGGTTGAAGAAGAGAGATCGATATACAAACAACAGCTGTGTTTATCACCTACATTCCCACCGTTTGTATCTCCACTTTCCTCTATAGACCTCCTTTTTCGTGGAGCCTGTAACTTGCTAAGATTTATAGTTAAGAAGAATGTTCCAGCTCTTAAAAGTGAAACATTAAAAAAAATTAAATGTCATTGTTGAAGCAAATATATCATAACATTAATAAAAAGAATGATTTGTTTTATTTATTCTAAGACATCTTTTAAGGGAGCGGCGTAGCACAGTGGATGAGCACTGTCTTCCAAAGCTCCAAGGTCCTAGGTTCGAATCCGGCTAATGACTAGTAATTTCTCATTAGCCGTAAATCGATCTTGGGATCGGGAGAACCTCCTGGGGCACACCTAGCCTCTATAAAATGGCTACCCGTAATTAAAAAATAATTAAGGGGGAATAACTGGAGGTTGAGCGTGATATCGACACCAGCACCTACCTGCAAAACCTTTGGCCTTGTACTTGCTCACATTGAACTGAACCCAAGACCCTTCATGAGTTGTAGTGGTACAGGTTTTTTTAAGACATCTTTTAGAATAAAATAAAATAACAGAATTTGAGGTTAAAGGCTCAGAGCCTCTGGTACGTAAAGCAGAAAAAGGGTTCTTATTGGTTGGGGCTTGAAAGCATAAAACTTCAAGGTCATCAATGCCTGAACATCTCAAATATTCATTTGCAGTCAAAGAGAAATGAAATGAAAAATTAGAGACGGTACAATATATTTTTTTAAACAATCAATTACCACACATTTTCCCCAGATACAGTATTTTACTTATGTATTTTTTTTTCATTAATCTTTGTCATTAATGGTTGCATATTCTAATTATTTATTTGATTATAATAAATAATCAATTGCCCAGAAATATTTTTAGTCCGACATGAGTGCCACTGATAATGAAGGTCGCTAAATTTATATATATTTTATTGTGGATAGTTTTATTTGTTTAAACATTGGTAAATATATACAAATTTTAATTTTTATATTGCTGTAATGTAAACAATAAAATATTAAATAATATCAACTCTAGCATTTATTAAAATGGCTCTTTTATGTAAAGAAGCGTTTTCTAACTTTCCGTCAAGCTCGACAAAGCTGGACTTCGCGCTTGAATTTAGTTGGTTCTCTATTATTAACGATTTATATTAGGTTAATTCTTCTTTAAATAATTATAAAATTCTAATATATTTCAAGATATGCATTTGGAAATATTAAGTTCAATGTGGGATGATTAACTTTAAAAAAAAAAAAAATTAAAGGTACTTTAGAGGAAGAAATTTTGAAAATTAGGCATTTAAGCCTTGATTGAGAACATCAATGAGAATAAGACCTACATTATATTTTTAAATGTTTAGTTTTACAACGATGTAATGAATTTAATTAAAATAGTTAAAGCCGTTTTCGAAAAAAAATATTTGAAATTCCTAAATTCGATGATTTAAAGCTGCACTTCCGGTAAAATGATTTTAACGAAAAAGTTGCAGTAACATTCCAGCCTTATACAAACCTTAAATAAACAATTCAAGTTTCGTACAACTTTTCTTTTTAGTGCTAGACTGTTCACCCTCTTGGTTATTTAGACTCAGGAACCTCAAAAGGTGTATTTCCGTTGAAAACTGGAATTCGAAAATCTCGATCGCAGTTCTTTCAATTACTATATATTTCATACATAAGTAAGTATATAGGTATGTATGTGTTCTTATTATTTATTTATTTTTAGGTTATTTTATTCTTATTTATTGTATATATATTATTTTTCTGTATAATTTATTTTATTTACTGTACATAGAGTGTGAATGTGATCTGTCAACACTATTATAAATGTCCTTGAGACAGGTTGTAATATTTTTCAATAAATAAGCTTAAAAAAAAAGTAAGTAAAAATAAAAATAAATAAAAATATAAATAGAATTAATACAAAATATATCCTAACTTATAGAATTTATCAATTTAAAAATGTTGAGGAACGTATAACATTAATAATTAAATAAAGAAATAATAATTTATATACATTTTTGCAGAAATACATATTTACAATTCCAAACTGGGTGCTTAGGAAGTAATTGAGTAGGCGGAATTCAAAGATGGTGAAGTTATTGGAGCGACGGGTTTAGGAATGGTTCAGATTCCACAGAAGGTTTGAACAAGGATTGAATTATGAAAGATCGGACAAAAGCCGCGTTTCGGTGGGCCGTTTTATACAAAACTGAATGAAGAGAATAAGTGAAGCGGGAGAGAACAGAGGATTTGAATTAAAAGAGCTAGAAATGTATGTAGGACTTAAGGGTATGGGATTGGAGTCTGAAAGAGGAAGGATATCAGAAAATACTAACGATTGTAAGGAAGAATTAGTCGACTTCAATTTTTTTTTACAAAACCAGAGATAAAGGCCTCCCTTCGGGATACCAAATATGAATCGTACAAAGCAATTTATCAAACGTTTTAACGTTTGCATCGAAATCCCAATCCCCTTTATACTGTACAACAGTAATCAAACAGAGGAAATATTAACACTCCGAAGGTCACACTGGAATTGTAACATCCTGGCAGATTGATGTATCTTTATACCGCTTAAAGAATAGGATCGCCCCTTCACGTATTCTCCTTGTTCTTGCAGTCTAACCATCCAGTAGTGAAATGCTTAACCTGCGTAGTGTCCAATATTTGTGCAAAAACTCTTGCAGATTGGTGGCTTATGTGCAAATTTTTCACGGCAAAGGGATCCAATGGTAACTGAAATCGTTGATATCAAAGCCTTTATTGGGTTGTTATATATTGCAGGAATGTACTGACCCGGGAAAAATTCTGGATGATTTGTAGAACTCATGTGGCACAATCGATTGAAAATTTAGAATCAAAATTATTTCGTCCTACTATGAATGTACGAAAGTTTCTATATTTACTTTGATCCCTAAGACATGGCATTTTTAATGTTTTATTTGAAGTTTATCTGAAACTGCCAATCTTATTGTTCAGTTAGAGCCAACGTGACTATCGATAAGAAATTGGAGGCCTTTATAGGGTGATGTTCATGTTGTGGTTCTGATTATATTATTTATTCTTGCTATTCAGGAGCCTAAGGGCTTCTAATGGACGAATGGATGCAATAGTTTGATATATAATAATTTAATTGGAGGTTATTCCAACGTTTTTATAGGTAGGATAAAACTTGCTCGCATTGCAGTTTAGATCTAGGGTTGGCACTCCAGGAACAGTTATAAGTAGGTGATTGGATGGTGATTCACAATTAACTCGAATTTGTTGGCTTCTTCCCAGTCAACGATTATATTTTTAAATATTTGTTGGTGGCTGGTAATAAATTGGAATGCGTAAAGGACAGTTACAGTTGGTTATCTTTAATTTAGATATAGTATTGGAAGTAAAAGTTCAGGAAGGTCATTATTATAAATAGTTAACAGAGTGGAGGAATGAAAAAGAAAAGGATATTGGATATGCCTTTGATAGAGGTAGACCAGGGACAACACTAGTGGATCCAGGATTTAATTTTGGGGGAGGGGGGGGGTCTTAAGCCCGAAACCTTTTATTTTCATAAAAATAACGATAATTACTTTAGAAAAAAAGAAAGAAACTAACTACCTGTATGAAATGGTGTTTAAGTGATTCCTAAAGCTCTTTTAATATTAATCACACAAACCATAATACTTTAAGAGAGCCTTTTTAAATATTTTTTTCAATAAAACATGGTTATATTTTGCCATTTTGGGGGGCGGGCTTAAGCCCGAAAGTCCCTCCTCCCCTCTTCCCCCGTAGATCCGCCCGTGCGGGACAACAACATATTAAACCTGATACTTAGGGAATTGTGTTTTAAAAAATTGGTAAAGAAGCTAAACTGACCCTTTTTGTAATCGTTTATTTATATAATTTTATGATCCAGTTTCACAAAGGTCAGCTCATACCCTTTCAGGGTTTTGATGAAACGAGACAGTTAAGCTTTCACATCCAAAACGCACTTTCCACACTTCACCTACGTCTTGCTCTTGAAAAGAAAATTCTAGATGATAATTCTACGAGGGCCTAGACCTTTCTCCAGTAATTATTATAAAAGGCCTCCTAAGGGATGGAGGGATGGGGGTAATGGACACGGGAGACCGATATTAGCAGTGTATTAAAGCCACAGGACCTAGAGGGTGGGGCGAAAGGGGAGAGGCGAGGGTCATAAAAGAGGGCACTATCGCTACCAATAAGCCGAATATTAAATAGTTAATTAAGTTTTGGAGTAATTTGGCGGCAGGGATTGCCTTTGGTTAGGACCGCCCTAGGGCTGCTCCTTTTGTCCAGTATATTAGCGCAGCTGATGACTGGAATCAAATCCTTATTAAGGCATATTCGGATTTTGAATTAGCCATTCATTGCACAGAGGCCATTGGCTTACATTTTTTTAAGCAATAATTTTAATCTAAGAGAATGATTCGATTATATTTTATAGAATTAGACGAACATACATTCAAATTTATTAGAAATCAATATTACTCACAACCAAAATCAATTGGTATTGTTAAATATCATCTATTTTTTTCGTAATATATTTTATCTCTCTATTATATAAAAACAGTTTTTACAGAAGCTCTCCTATCCAACTATTTATTGAGAACTATTTATATAGCTTTTCATATAATTAAATATTTTTTGAGCTCCTGTACCTTCCTCTTCTCTTAATACTAAATAGAAATTTACACCCTGGCCTCTTCGTTACAGTATTGAACTCCTGTAACCTCCAACCCTTCTAATACAAAATAAAGATTTTAGACTAAACATTTGTACGGGAAATGGTTTTCATCTGAAGCTAGTGGTTGTTTGATTTTATCTAAATGACAGCAGTTATTTTTCGATCTAGACATTTTCTCATTGAATACTAAATATTAATTATTATATTTTAAAAAAATTAAAAAAAGGAACTGTTCCACTACAACCCATAAACGGTCATGAGGTCAGTACTATTAAGGAAGGTACTGTTTCTTAGTCAACGGTTGTGCAAGGAGGTGATTTTACTCAGGTCACGCTTAATCGCCAGGTTTTCTTCCTTAATTTATTATTTTATTAAGCGTACCACTTTATAGAGGCTGTGTGTGCCACAAAAGGGTCTCCCGACCCCAGAGTCGCCCCACGGCGTTAATTAAACAGAATAAATATTATTTCTGTTATGAACCCGAAATCGAAGGACCTTAAGCATAGAAAGATCAGTGCCTTACATATTATATATATTATATTCTGATATAATTAATAAAGGCGAGATGTATAATATATATTTTTTTTTAAATTAAAATTTGTCCGACCGTGGTTTAGTTCCGTTTACATTAAGTTTAAAAAAAAGCAATATAAACTGCAGAATTAATGTAAATTACAGCTATACAAGTTTTTTTTTGGGGGGGGGGGAAGAGTCCTTTAAGGGGATTTCTCGGATCAGGGGGTGTGGATGGGTATTTAAAAGACTTCCCTGGCACCGGGACGCCATGACAATTTTAAATCCATTGTTTCATAGATCAGGTTGCCGGGCAACGGCGGCGCTGTGCATACACGTTAACTCGTTCGGCCACCCCGCCCACGACAGCTATACAAGTTGAGAAACGAGTTGTAAAATTAAATCAACAGTTGTATAATTTGCAAAACAGGAGTTTGTCGACGTTAGGGGGACAGGAGGTAACTAAACCCCCTCAGTTATTTATAACTCCTGGTTGACGTTTCAGCGCAACACTCTCCCTCTTAAAAATTCTAAAAAAAAAAAAAAAAAGAAGTCTTTACTTTACTAAGTAAATTTCACATTTTACCATGAAAAATTTATTTTAAGCACTACAATTAACACTCAAAATATTCTCAACGGAAACATGAGGACTAAATAGATTCAGGAAACAAGAGGATAACGATGTCCATTGTCCATTCGGCATCCGGACAATGTGGCAGGTAAATTCAGAACACTAGCCATTGGGAGGCGAACATTCCCAAGCTGTCACCGTTTCATACTTCCCAAGTCTCCTCCAGTTCACGTCCATTAATTATTTCTCCAGCGGCTGTCATCATTATTCAGTAAGGTTCAATAGTTAGGCTCTTTCACCCTTAAATGCCTGGAACCCGAGAATTTTCAAAATGCTTTTGTGCCGCAATTCACAAACATTTCATCACCTTTATTTTTAAATTTCTTTCATTGTTTTAATTTACTCTCCCGATATAAATGATTTCTAGGCTAGAAAAAAATAATCAATCTTAATCGGATAGATATTTTAAAAGCATATACTTGGTAACTTTATCATTTCCAATTAGAAGAAAATATTTAGATTTTGAGTTATAATTTTCATCCAATTATTTATCAATATTTTCTACTCGTTAGTATCTCACTAACCTGGAATAATGGGATCACAGTACCAACACATGAAGGAGACAGCTAGTTACAGAAACTGGTCAATTAATATATCATGATCTGAAGGCAAGAAGCTTACGATGGCCGAACAATGTAGCTCAGAGCAATCCAATTGGAAATATTTACTCAACAATAAATAATCTACAGTAGACCGGTTGGAAGGTTAAAAACCATGTAAATAGGTCGAATAAATGAAGATAAAATATTGCTGCATGCATACAACTGGAAAGATATATACTAATATAGTCAAAGGTTGGGTAAGGCGGCAAAAGATCTATTAGGTATGTATTACCAACAGTAAATAAAAGTAGATCACTAGCTTTACTTACTAGTTATAAAAAACATAGAGCAATAAGAATGAACTGCATTTTTCTCTTTCATTCTGAGATCACATTACCTTTCTTTTTTGCCAAAGGCTTGTCATATTTATTTATTGTTTGAAAATTTATTTATAAGATACATATATATGTCAAAATACATTTGCTATTTACAATAGCAATGATCAAATATAATAAGGAATAAACATGATGTCAAGGAGAACAGAATTAAAAAACAAAAGAACAAGTAAACAAGAATATGAATATTAGAAAATAATGAACAATAAAACACTAGTAAATTACAAAACTAAACTAAAGAGAAAAAAAAGTAAAGAAAATAGTAGCAAATACATTATAATATAAAAATAATAAGATAGCAAGGAGCCCAATGCAGTATGTCTCTTGGCCAGCGCCTCAGCAGTCTTCTGTGCGCATTATATGGATTTGTGGCAGTCCATAGAGCTTGAGTAAGTGGTTTTCAATTTAAAGTCAGTCTGCAAATGAAAATTATTATAGCAGACTATTGCAGTTGCTGTAATAAAAGGAATGTCAAGGTCAGTGTACTCTGCATTATGCTCAATGAGGTACTCTGCAGAAACTCAGTTGCCTCAGAAGAGTTACAGTGGTGAGTAATGGACTGTTTAACAAAAATGAGTGTTCCACCTTTAGCACAGTTTGATGGATAGATAGCACAGTCAGCCCTAAAAGTGTTGTAAGTTAGTTTAAATAATTTAATTTGGCTTGTCAAGTTTTTTTTCAGTCAATAGTGCTACATCTATGTCCATGTCGTTCAAAAATACCTCAACTCATTTCTATGAGGGAATATACCTTTTGAATTCCATACAAAAACTTTCAGATCTTTCATGATGTAAGTTTGGGCAGAAGGTGCTGCATCCTTCTGCCCAAAGGGTGGTAAATAGTGAAATTAGTGAAGTTACAAGATTTTTAAATTCACTGATAAAGTCAGTAAATTGTGTTGTGATGTCAGGTTGCTTTATGTTATCGGGATCAGCTTTTGTAATGATGTATTATCAGCTGTAGTAATGATTTGTGGAGATGTTGTGAGTGTTGAAAAAATCGAGAGCAACACAAGGTAAAGGAGGTTGTCACTGTTAAAAAAATATATAATGAAGCTACATTTCCTATCCATAATATAACCAGAAGAAACTCGTTGTCTAGAAGGAATGATCCCAGTGTCTTACAAAAAAAAAATGTTTTGAATCATCCTGAATACAGTCCCTCTCAGACAACCAAAGCTAAGGAATTCCTTTCGGCGCCGATTCCTCTCTCCTTGAAATCTCCTATATACGATCTCCCCACTTTCTAGATTTTTCGACAACTTCATAAAAAATCTATTATATTGCTTACTAGCCCATACTTGGTCACAAATAAAACCCAGCATCATAAATTCAATATCCAAATCCTCCTTGACCTAATTTCATCGAGATTCTTAAACTTTCATCAAAATCTTATCCATCAACCTGATCCCTTAGCAAAATCCCTCTCCAGATCCAACCAATCATATATCCACGAAGGTTGAGATGGCAATGGCCCTGAGATCTTTTGTACATACGTTACTGGAGATCTGACAGTGGCCAGCTTCTCCGCTCAAGTCCTGAGTGTATGTGACTTAAGCATTCTCACTCAGCCGCCACTGACTTTCAAACAATGATGCTACTAGGAGAGAAGCGTTGGGATCTATTTGTGCCCTGTTTTGTCTGTCACATGAGAATGGCAAAGCATAGCGAACGGTTCAGGATTCTCCAGGCTGGAATGGAAATATTGTGTATAGGAATGAGTGTGACATGTTTTTTTTTTTTTATTATCCTTTTCATGTTTTGTTTTTTACAAGCATTTTAAATGTTTGACATTATTTTATTGTATATATTTTATACTTACATGTTTTCGTATTAATTCTTTACATAGAGCCTCACTAACCAAGTGCCCTTGAATGTATTATTATTATTATTACAATAAAAATAAAAACGTTTTGAATCAGTGAACCCATTCAGAGTTTTAAATATTGACGAATGAGCTCAATTCCATACTACTGAGCAAGCAGAATCAGCTATACCCAAACCACCTCATTTTGCATAGTTTTGTGATGATCTCGATAAAAGTAGTAGGAGTAAAAAAATTCACACCGAAATCTAACCTTAATGATACCGTCGTATTGCCAATGGATCCTGATGCATACAGAAAAACCATCATAGTATTTAAAATAAAAAAATGCTGAATTTCAAACATATCAGCTACAAGAAGACCGATCATTTGGAGTAGTAATAAAAAACTTACACCTCAATCTAAGTTGTGAAACCGTCAAAGAAGACTAAGTCATATAAAGCATTTTTATTCAAAAATGAAGTTCTTTGTTTAATTTTACAACTAATCTTTTTAATATTGAAATAAGTTCGGAATGCCATCAAGGTTAACTCCCTGGCATTGAAAACAGTTGAGTACTCAGAGTTCGCTCTCGGGGAGGTTGATTTTATCACCTCTTTTAACTCTTTTGTTTATTCACAGCTTAAGACTCTAAAGAGAAATCGGAATAGTGGAGGGGAAGGTGGTAATCGTTAAAAAGAAAATAAATTAATAAAATGAGGGCTCGACTTACAGGATCGGTATTTTTCAAAGCGACTGACTTAAAAGAAGGGAAATGAGTTTTCTCAATTAATGTGAGAGACGGATTTGAATCGGGATTTCTTCTAAAAAGGGTTGGGGTTTTGCTCCTGATCATGAAAAAAAAAGAGAAAAAAAGGTTGTTAGCGAGTTTTCCCTCTCAGTGATTGAATACTCCAGCCTTCTCGATATCAGGTCAAACGAAGTGATATGAACCATGATGTATAACTGCCATTGTTAATTAATGGACTCTGAGCTTTGATATTTTATAAAGATACTGAATTTCGTGATACCTTCTTTTTAAAAAATAGTAATAATTGAAAACATAAGAATTTAAAGACCAAGGAAATAAAGTATATTAAATTCGTTACAAAATACGATTTAGATGAAATCAAGCATTCATTCTAATACAATTTTTGTCTTAAATAAAGTGTGCTAGAGTATCATTTTTTATTCAATTACATTTTTTTTTATATATAAAAATAATAGAAATAGAAATAAACGACTGATCGTCCATCATTCATGAAGTACTTAGAACTTATTAATGCAAAAGGTAAGTACCGTATTTCGATAAATTAATTTGTTAGAAAATGGTGCGGATTAAACAAATCAACCACCGGTTTCTGCTACCAGCTTAAAGTGCTAAGCTACAAGAAGACCTTTAGTGTTATACAACTAAACACGAGATTTCAATTACTAACCAACTTACTAAACTAATTCATTCTGAGCAATAGCTAATAGTACAGTAAAGAATGTTTAATGATATCGATAATTACTAATTAAATATAAATTCGACTCTTTTTAGGTTAATCATTTATGTTGTGTTACATTAAAACTATGCCATGTTTTGTGTTGTCCTACGTTTCAAACTATGGCAGGTGTTGTTGTGATTCCAGGGTTGTTTTTTTTTTTTATATTGTACCTACGTATTTATGATTAATGAAAAATTTCAGCTGTTCAGTTTCCTAAAAAAAAAATACGTTTTTACACTTTATTCACCAACTGCTGTTTCTTTTGACATATCTTTAATGTACAAGATAAACCTGAAACCTTTCTGGATTTACGGGCCATGGCTGTGGAGGACGGCTAAACATTCCGACATCAAACACACCCGATGCTTCCAGTCCAATGTCTTTGGAAAAATAATGAATATCACATGTAAAATATAATACCTACATATAGACTTTAATATCCCATTTATTTTATATTTTTATTTCTAATATAAAATAAACTATCGAAAATTCACCAGAACCGTGGTTTTCCAGGATGTCAGTAGTCCTCCTGAGGTTTGTTTCATGGACTCTATTTAAGGGAACGGAATATAAGTCCTTCTGCGTCTTCTACCTCTGAGTAACCGTAATCCATAGATTAAGAACGATTTGTCTCTGCTCTTCATGAGAGGACACTGCAAGACTGGCACCAAAGGGATCGACTTAGGAGCCAAGTGTGGCCTGCCGCTGCACCATGGATAACATGATTCACATCAACGTAATGTTGGATGGCCCTCTCCAGGCTATCTACGAAAAATATTTTTGCGGTCTTTAATTTAGAAGAATTGTTTCCCCGGTGAAGACGGTAGGGTTTGTAAACATAAAAAAAAAAAAAAAAAAAAAAAAAAAATAATGAAGTCAATTAAATATTACTAACTATCTAACAGGCGTCACACTATTTAATTGGTTTTATCTGGAAAATAACAAAACCATAAAAATAAAAAAATGAATAAACTTAATTATAAAAAAAACTTTGACGAGGAGGGAGCTACGAACTCGGAACCTATGGGTTTAAAAACATATTTTAATAAATCTCATCACCTATCGAGCCTTCTTAATCGGTTAATATTCATTTTCCCTAATCTCTCGAATAGGATTTTACAATTCCTTATTAAACCTTAAAAAAATATATCATTTATACATAAAACGTGAAAACAAACTGAAGAAAAATAACTGGCTATTATTAATGATGAATTTACTTATTTCTATTGATTTAAATAACTGTTAAAGGAAATTGAAAATTTTGAAAAAGAAATTAGATTTATAAGAAAACAAAGAAAATACAATTAACTTTAATTATCAAAGAAAAGAATATAAAATTACTATAGAACTAAACGTTAACTTAGACTATACAATAAACCAATTACAAATATTTGGAAAAAATAGGATATTTTTCATTCTTATATGTACATATTTACAATATCTCACTGGTTGAACAATTGGCACAATGAGTTATCTGAGGAAGCGGGAACTTATTCCAGCTAGTTTCGTCAGGGTCTCTCCAGTCCACTTCTTCAAGTTGTGAAAATGTTTACTCATTGACTTGTAAAGCCAAGCGCCACTCGTCGCTGATAATCGCAGGTTCCTGGAGAGGAAAATAAAAATCCGGCGTACACCGTAAAAATAAAGTATTTGACACAAAAATCCTTAACATGTCTCTACACTCGCGAGGTTCAACTATCTTCCTCTAAACTGTATTTTGTTTTTCTCCCTCATATGTTGGCTGTTATACTGACTTAAAATTAATACTTAAAACTAAGAATTATTATAAAGTGATAATTATTATTAAAACTAATACCAATTAATTCATTTTATTTAACCCTCTTCGAGGTAATAAAATAAAACATTACTTTACGAACTATTTTTTTTTTTTTGTATTTTATTTTTCGTCACAATATGTCTATAAACCTATGTTATTCCATGAATAGTTGTGGACAACCTTGAGAAAATATATATGTTATTCACAAGAAAAAACAACTTTATTCTATAACAGATCTCCTTCAGAAAAAGAATTTGTACAGAAAAATAAACATTATTGCAGACGATAATATTAATATAACTCCTTGAAAAAATTAAGCCTTAAAATTACTAAAAGAAATTAAAATTCCTTAAATTAAATTATGCTTATTAGTAATAAATTAAAATATTGTTTTATTAATAATTGTGGGTTGATGGTTGACTGTCGTGAATAATGAAAAGAAGGATGGTTGGGGTGATCAGTCAGAAATAAAATGTTTTATTAATACTTTTTTATTTATTTTTTAATGGTTCATGTTCATGAATGATTGGAGCAAAAGAATATCTTCCTGCAAGTAAGTATGATTGGCGAAACAAGGATGAAAAAAGGTATTCAGTAATAATTGGGTCAAGATAAAATTAACGAAGGGGCTAATATGGGGTAAAAGCAACATTGTGATGAGGTCTCTTCATTAGCAGGTATTTTTTAATGGAATAGTAAATGTTAATCACAATTAAAGCCCATTTCTTGTTCCAGCCAACAAGGGTGACTTTTAAAGCTCACTTACAATGTACTTTCCACCATTATGTCCCATATCTGGTGCTATGTTTTTTTTTTTTATTTTCACTTAAAAAATTTGAGATCAAATCTGTTAACGTAACTAATTTTAAAGTTTATCTCAGCATACTTGGCCCTATAAAAGTATAATATAGTTCAAATTGCTATTTATCATTTAATGTTTTTTTTGCGAAAGTTGAACATTTGGGCTTAAAATACCAAACAATGTATTGAAATAATAGGAGATATTTTTGCAATAATATTCTAATTTTTTTTTTTCTTACCCTCCAAAATGTTTATTGAAACAATTACATATATAGTATACAATATATGTAATTGTTTCAATAAACATTTTGAAACAATTACATATATTCTAATATTCTAATATGCTTACCTATTTGTTTTTATTTATTCTCTTGTAATATTTTCACGGGAATGACTAATTTTTAAATTGATTGAGATAATAATTTACTTAAAAAGACTTACGGGGGAAGTTTACAGTCAGTGTCGCCGAATACAGTCACCGATTTCAAATAATAATTATATCATTCAGTAATTTTCTTCAATACATAACTTTCTTTCTAAGTACTAAATATTAGTAAACTGCCTCCTAAAATAGTCTCAAATCAACAAGTAACGAAAATTCGTTGAGGAAAAATAAAATATAAAATAATATTTAATATTAATTTCTTTTAAAACATTTATTTGCAACAGGAAAGAGATTTCCCAGAAGAACCTCTTCCCTGATCTGATTCAATTAATCAATTCAAAATTAATTATTTTATTTATTTATTTAACAAATTTACCTTCTAGAGGGTCAAAATTAATTATTATTAATTTATTAGCATTTGTGTATTTAAGTAGTTTTGAATTGTTTAGTTTATATACATTTACTTTTAGTACTAATATTTTGACATTTATTTATTTTTATTTATTGTAAATAGTGTGAATGAGCTACACTTATATCACTATTACCATTATCTTCAGATGTGACATATTGTAATATATATTAACAAAGAATTTTCGCTAAAAACAAAAAGAAAATTTATTAATTATAATTTATTTATACAAACAATGGGTGTTAACAGTCAGCGGATCACCGATTTCATCTAAATGATTTTCGGTGATATTATATAAAAACGGTGATATTATACAGATGTCCCGATGATCGCTCGATTCGATCCTAAGAACTGAAATTTTTTTTAGATAATTTCAAACAAAATTTATTTTTGCCTTGCTTTAGATTTTAATGTAGTTTTTTTTTACCAACTATTTCTACCTTTTTTTTTTAATAAGAAAAAATATTGACAATGGTATTAAATAACTATAAGGCTCTTCAAGTAAAGTCGGTCAAGTGAATATTTATTAAAAATTCAATTAATTGTTAGTAAAATTGTTTGATTGTTGTTAAAAAGCAAGTTCGATTAGTTTTACTGTAGCTTAAACTCTTAAATACGAATTTTCATAGAAATCAATAATTTCCAATTTTAGAATTCGATTTTCTTCGAAGATATTTTTTCTGGCCATTACCTAAATCGTTTATAATTGTCAGGATATTCTACAAATTCAACGTTAGTGTTTCCGCTGGAAAGCTGAATTACTGCTCTTTCTACTTACATCAATAACTTTTAAATTTAATTTAGATGGTACCTGGGCTGTCAGGAATTGAAAAATCTGAGCTCTTTGCCAAGCATCTTTCTTCCGTTTTCACACCACACACTAACTTATCTAACACTGATCACGAAAGATATTTATAAAACACTTTAGACATTCCTTTACAACTGGCATTACCTCCATCTTGCTTCACTCCCACTCAACTTGCAGAACAAATCACACTTTTACCTAAGAAGAAAACTCCCGGTCATCACCTAATAATTGCTCGAGGGCTCCAGAAAATGCCAAGGTTAGCTCTAGTATACCTATAATCAATTTATAACGCAATACTCAAAACGACTAAATTCCTCTTACAATGGAAATATTCATTCATAACAATGATTCACAAACCTTACAAGAACACTAACCTCCCTTCATCATACAGACTCATCAGCTTGCTCCCATTATGCTCTAAAGTATTTAAGAAACCTCTCTACAAATGACATACTGACTACCGAAAACATAATACCTGAACATCAATTTGGATTCCGTTCACATCACTCAACCATTCATCAGCTACACCGAGAGACGAATTACATTGAGACAGCACTAGAGCACAAATTATAAGCAACAGGATTATTTCTGGATGTTGCTTAAGTGTTCGATAGAGTCTAGTATCAGAGACTTCTTTTCAAACTTAAGATACTCCCTCCAACATACTATCTTATTCTTCAATATTTTTTTCCTACAGATTTTACTCTGTTTTCCCTAGGTACAGAACTATCTACTATTAAATCAGCCTTAAAACAAGTGCCTCAAGAGTCAGTACTCGCTCCTCTGTTGTATACCATTTACACCTATGATATTCCAGATTGTGTCGATACTCTGACCGCAACTTAACAGACGATATAACAATCTTGATAAGACATCAAAACTCAACATACGCTCTCAGACTCTACAATATAACCTAAACAACTTCTATGATTGGTGCAAACTCTGAAAAATTCGACTCAACCAAGAGAAATCAGTACTATCGACGTGAAAATTGTCCTGCTATTTACCTTGACAATGTCGAAATTCCTCAGACAGACAAAGTTCAATATCTTGGACTGACCTTTGACAGAAGAATGACATGGGGCCCACATATCAAAAATAAAAACTCTAAACCTAAGACTACGACTATTGTACTCACCCCTTGCAAGACATTCGAAATTAAAACTTACACAGAAATTGAATACGTACACTTATCTACTTTAACCCATTTGGACCTTTCAGATACATGGAACACCAAAGAAGACGTGAAATACAGACTTTTCAATCTAAAACTTTCAGAACTATCACCAAGACATTGGCATTGATTATGAAAAAATTACACATGCAAGTACTACATTGCAGGGCTTCTGATTTTCAACCACTTTCAGTACAAAATTTTTTGTCCGTTATTTCGTTATCTTTTCTTGTTTTTTCGTTATTGCTGATCTAGAATTTTTCTCTTGAAAATTTAAAAGTAATGATTCTTAAAAACTTTTATTTTAAAGTTCTGTTAATTTTGCATAAAATATCGATATAAAAAATGACTTCTATTTTTCGCTAATAAAAAACAATAAACAGATTATAATCAAGTAATTTTATTCATTCTAATCTAAGCCCAATTACCGGTTATTTCTCAATAGACGCAACTTTTATTTTATCATAATCCTAGAAATTTATTACAAAATAACTGTTATTTAATAATTGATGAATGTTTCATCCAACTCAATCATAACTCTTCAATTGAGCAATGAATGAATCAATAAGATTGACGCAATTTTAATAAAAAGAGCATAACACTCCGTTAGCTCAGCATTCTAAAGTAATAAAATCCGTTTTGATAAGGTTCGAATGTTACAGAAACAAGGGATTTATTCCAAAATAAATATATCTGAGGCCATACATATTACACCGACATTATAGAATGCTGTATATTACAGGACCGAGTGTAGAAATTTGAATAATTTTTATTCAGATACGTTGGGTAAGTATAATAATTGTTTTTAATTAGTTTTGTTATTTATTTTTTTCTGATGTAAAAAATTTTTTGGATGTGCCATACCATTTCTTCTGTATTTATTTTTTTTTTTTTATCCATAATTATGTATTTTTCATCGCTCTTTTTTTTTTTTTTTTTTGAATAGCTGTTTGATTATTGCATTCCTCATCTGCGTTACCTCACTATCTTCCAGTATGACATTGGATGTCATGTGGTATTGGGTTCATTTTATTTTTCGTCCGAATTACGCCAGAACTGGCGGAAAAAAAAAAGTTATTCTACGCTTTACTTTAATTTGAATGTACAATACTGTGAGCTTATTTTTTTTTCAATTATATCCTAACATCGATTTTCGGTCTCTTAATTATTTTTTACCCGTTAATACGTATCTGTATATAAAATTATAATTTTTGAGTCATGGAATTACCAATTATAAGTCGATTCCTGAGTTATTTGAAAGTTTTCAAATTAATTAAAATGTACACTATACTTCTGCTTATCAGTCAAACATCAATATTACCTTGGTACCACCGTTTGTTTAAATAAATAATTGCCGGTTGCGAGAGCTAATATTCCTCGTCCTAAAAGCCGTAGATCAAAGGGTGAACTAATTAGGGGCTTCATCAATCTGTCGGTCCCGGATTGGACTGGAGATTGCTTCTCCACTTTTAGACCGAACATCTTCTCCCCGATCATTTCCGATCTCTATAGAAGCCGATTCTCCATTATTGGGGTCCATCTGGAGGAAGCTGAGATGAAGGCAACTATATGCATTAAGCCAAATATTAGCAACAAGATATTTGTAAAGTCAACTTCCAATTCATCATCATAAATATGCATGTAAATAGTGTTTGAAAAGATATTAATTAATAACTAAAATGTAATAAAACTTTTTTTTTTTAATTCGAGCTGTCAGAAAAGAAGATGGATCCTGGGAAGTGTCGGATGAGGAAAAATCAGATATCTTCGCTCACCACCTTTCTTCTGTATTAAAACCGTTTACAATCTCCACTAACACAGAACATGAGACTATAGTACTTAACAAATTTGACATCTCACTTCAGCTGCCAGTATCACCTCCTTATTTTAGTCCATCTCAGGTTGCACTTCTAATCAAACAATTACCGTAAAGAAAAGCTCCTGGTTATGACTTAATAACAGCCGAAGCACTCCAACAAATGCCCAAGAAAGTTCTAGTATTTCTGACAACAATTTACAACTGTATACTAAGGACCTCAAAATTCCCTTTATAATGAAAATACTCACTCATTAAGATGATTCACAAACCCGGTAAAGACATATACAGTCCTTCATCCTACTGACCCATTAGTCTCCTTCTTATATGCTCTAAAGTTTTTGGAAATTAATATACAAAAGACTTTTCGACATATTGACTGACCAACAGGTAAACCTGACCACCAGTTCGGCTTTCGCAAATTCCATTCGACGACACATAATTACACAGAGTTACCGACTACATTGCTGGAGCTTTAGAGCAGAAACTATATACAACTGAAGTATTTTTAGATGTTGCTTAGGCGTTTGATAGAGTCTGGCACCAGGGTCTTCTCTTTAAACTTAAGACTATACTGCCATACACGTACTATCGTATCCTTCAATCTTTTCTCTTTGACAGATTTTTTTCAGTTCGGCAGCACTCGAAAATATGTTCAGCTCGCCCAATCTTGGCAGAAGTTCCCCAAGGTTCAATACTAGCCCCTCTACTTTACGTTATATACACTTACGATATACCTATTAACGATGAGATCTTGACAGATACTTATGCAGAGGACACAACGATTCTCACAAAATATCAAGACCCTACACAGGCCTCACTAACTCTACAACATCACTTACTCAAATTACAAGATTGGTTCACACTATGGAAAATTCGACCGAATCATGACAAATGCAAACATATAACATTTACTCTTCGAAAAAACATCTGCCCTCCAGTTTATATTGGCAACAATCAAATTCCTCAAACGGACACGGTACTTTACCTTGGACTCACCTTCGACAGAAGGATGACATGGGGTCCACATGTTAAAATGAAACGTATGACACTTAACAAACGACTCAAACTACTTTACTCTCTTTTTTCTAAATCTTCAAAACTAAAACAGATACTGAATATATATATATACTTACTTAAGCCCATATGGACATACTCGTCACAATTATACGGCATCGCAAAAAAGACCCACCTACAAAAACTTCAAAAGTTCTAATCAAAATTATTGCGACTCATAACAAAAGCACCATGGTACGTGACTAACAAAACTCTATATACTGACCTCTGGTTTCCAACAGTTGACCAACATATAGCGACCCCTTATCAACAATTTTACACGAATTTAAATGGACATAATGACAGTGGACATAAGTGGACATAATCTCTTATAAGAGACATGGCCACAGCTGACATACCTCAGAACATGAGGAGGAGACTAAAAAGGCGTTGGATGAGGGATCTCCTTCCTTAAACAACCTAAATAAGTGGAACAAGTTAGGGAAGAGGTACTGCTGAGTACTTTTCTTCCCCATGCCTGTCATGTCATTATATCATGTATCGCCATCACATTTGCTGATTGTCAACAATAAGTTGACAGGCGGAAATACATATTTTATAGACAAGAAAAAAAAATATATTCGACTGAATATCACTTATGATACCTAATTAGAATAATTATAAATGTTAAAAATTGAAATTATTTTTGTTTTATCATAAAAGTGAATCATTTCGAGTAGATTTTGAAACTGATATCGTTTTTCTTATTCGTTTTATATATTAATTTGTAATTATCCCACCAATTTTTAGTTAAAATGCGATAAATTGATGAATGATTAAAACTTCTGGTATATCTATAATTATATAAAAGTCAATATAGCAGAGTTTGAATCTTTTATGATTTTTTTCTAAAACGTCCCATTTTACCAGTTTCACAGAAACGTTTGGCGAGAAAATTTCTAAGGGATCTTTTTTGTAATAAAGTTCTAGGTTAAAGGTTAAAGTTTAACATTCATTTATTTAAGTGAAAACATCATTAGGAGCGTTTTGCACTTTTTTTGCGGAGAGTAAATAAGATTGAGCCATAAGATCTCCGATGTGTAACGTTCGGATAAAGTTGCCCGGAGGCTACTAATTGAAGTATTTTTACATATGAATTAAAATATCTCAAAAATTAAAAATCGGAGCTGCCTGCATACTGAATGTAAAAGAAAGTATTTAATGAGATATTATTCAAAATTTTATCTTAACTCCACACCGTATTAGAGAGTCTGAAAGGGAAAAAATAGTATTGAAAACCAAAAGACATCTTACATATACAAAATTACAATACAAGTTTTGTTGTATATGTGGAATGAAATATATGTGAAACTAAAAGTTGGTTCTTCATACTGACAATGTGGGAAGTGTTCTACATTTCATTATCTTAATAATGATCTATCATTTACATTTCATATTATTAATTTCTTGACTTCTATCATGTGATTTGAGACACACACCTTAGTTTTGTTTTTGAGTTATATTAATTCACACCTGTCACAGATGTTTGATAAAGTTAGTTCTGGCATGTGAAAGGTATTGCCCAGAAGCAATTTATTGTGTGATTGGTAATTGCCGAAATTAAATACCTTGTTTGTTACAGCTTCTTATTCTAGAGTAATGTGACTAAATTTTTAAAACAACAGTTTGTATTTCCTTTTTTTCTGTGAGAAAACTGGTTAAAATGTTTTGCGTTGAATTAGGCGTTAAATTATTACGACCTTTGATTCTGTGAGACCCCTATATTTAGGAAAATATTACTTTAATGAAAAATTCGTACTTCTTATTTTTATAATTCGTGTTAAGTCCGCTTAAGTTCAAAAACCAGTTCACCTAACATAGTAATATGTGTCATTGTTTGTCTCTTATCCAGCTCCTTTTTAGTCATTCCCATTAGGGTCTAGTGAGTGACTAAAAAGCCTTCAAGAATTTAGCTAAAAACTGAATGAACCCTTAATTATGTGGAAGACAAAGTCTTTCACAGATGTGAAGGGGTAACTCTCATACCTATCCGTAGATACTGCCAAGTATTGCGGGATGCAGTGTAAGTTTAAAAAGATCCCATGATTAAATAATTTTGACTTTCCTTACAATAAATAGGTTATTTTTAAAAAATTCTTTGTCTTGACTATATTTCGCTGACAGTTAGAAGAAATAATATGAATCCCTAACGGCCAAAAAAATTTATTCTTTTTTCGAATTCTACGTATCCTGATTTGTAAAACCTAAAATTTTGAGAGGGGTTATGTTTTTAAATTTTATGTTCGATCACAATGGTTCATTATTGAAAATAATAAACCAAAAATATTTAAAAATCGCGATATATTTACTATTAGTGCTTTGATTTTGATGAAAATTTATTCATTTTTTAAGAAATTTAAATACCTTTGAAACATTTTATCTCAATATCGACCAAAAAGTGTATACTTTTTGATTTATTCGGCATCTAATTTTACCATCCCTCGTAACTTTTTTCCATCTTCTTTTCGTTGAGGTATGTTAGATAGATAAATTTAAACAGCATCCAGAAAAAACTTTAGCGAAGTTTCATTGAAATCGGTACATTCCTTTAGGCACTTCAGTCTATTGAAATTCAGGTTTTTTGGTCGTCACCCTGAAAAGAAATGGTAGAAATGTCGATGAAGGAGGATCATTCTTGGATGACATAAAAAAAATCGTTCCAGTATTTACGGAGGAAATGAGGGGACGGCTGACGGACCAATTTTTATTCGTTTTTTTTTTTATGGATTCAGGATAATTCTACATATCCTGAAACGTAAAATCTCAAATTTTGAGAGGGAGTTAAGTTTCCTTAATTTTTTGTTCGGTCACAATGGTTTATTATTGAAAATAATAAACCAAAAATCACAAAATGTTTTCTAACGGAACTCCTATCATGATATATGAGTGAATTCGGTAAAACTTTTGACATGATAGTACATAACATTCGGTTAATGTTGTAAAAAATTGAAAAATTTAAAATGTAACATCCAATGATAAAAATTTAGTTTTTGCATCATTTAAGAGATTCGCCTTCTTAGTTATATAATTTGATGCCTGTGTGTTAAATATAAATTTAAAATGAAAACTAAAAAATATATACAAATTAATATAAAAAGTACAGGTCAGCATAAGAATGCCCAATATCTAAATTTAGATATGAGACACCCGATCTAGGCCAAGCCCAGCTTTCACCGTTTCCAAAAGAAGGGAATTGCTTTTGGAGACTGAGGAAGCAGGACTCAGCTTTAATAGAAGATTATAGAGATGATTTGAGCTAGATAGATTTGGCCTAAAAGATTACTATAATTAGAATGATTTTAAAGAAATTCGATATATTTCGAAGTTCAAGAGAATTTAGAATATTCCGGTCAATTTATTTAGATCATGGCTTTGACGATTGTTCAAAATAATTATTATGTACATGTGTGTATATGTTTGTACATGTGTATATATGTATATACACGAAAACTATACGACAACTACTGAGTTGACGAGGTTCATACGTGATAAATTTGACTTACCATATTTATTAATATGTATTAATTTTGTTCAGAGTTCGCAGAATCAGACCAATTTACATTATATTCATTTATTTATTTCTCTAATATTCAATTTGTTTTTAAGGCCTGTAAATTTATTTATGACGAATCGTTTATAACCATTGGTAATATTCGTGATAAATCGATTCCTTCAAGCTCTTAATTGTAATAGAGCTCTTAATACATATTATATTATTTGACCATAAAGAATATTTATAATTTTATTAACTTTAAGGAACAAAATATTATTCATGTATTTAAAAAAAATTGAGCTTTTTTACCATATATTTATTATTATATATATATATATATATATATATATATATATATATATATATATATATATATATATTATTGTTTAGAATTACGTATATATGTTCGTTTTAATGTATGTTCAACTGAATCGTTTTTAGTAGCGAAATCTTCATCTGTCCAGATCATTACAAAATATACTCCGAATTCTGTAATCTTTTTTGGAACCACAATTTCTAAAATCATGCGATTTCTTGGGGCGCATTTAAATGCATTCCTTCATACACAAATGAATAATATATAACTGAAAGTAAAAAAAAACAAAACAATTAGACAGCATAGCTATTATAAAGTTTCCGCTACCATAATTATAAGATAACATTTGTACCATAAAATTCTTTTTTATTATACCACATATATATATTATACTGCACAATACAATTATGTTTAAAAGTTGTTTTGTTTTTAAATGAAACATTAGAAAAAATACGAAAAATCAAATCTTGATTTGGTTTAATTCTAAAATAAATTTTGATGCAATATAAAATTGTGGTATCATTCTAATTATTTTTTTTTTGCTTTGTATATATTTAGAAAAACGTGGTAACATCATGAAAATGGTCTTGAATATTGATTTCGTAAACAGAAACCTTGTAAAGACAGAGTTATTTTTACAACAAAAAAAAAAGTTATGCTAATTAAGATATAGGTTTCCAATGAACCGGTTAAATGGAAGCGGTATATTCCGTTGTAGCCCTGAATTTTCCAGTGATTGTATTACTTTTGTTCAGAGTTCGCAGAATCAGACCAATTTGCATTATATTCATTTATTTATTTCTTTAATATTCAATTTGTTTTTAAGGCCTGTAAATGTATTTATAACGAATCGTTTATAACCATTGGTAATAATCGTGATAAATCGATTCCTTCAAGCTCTTAATTGTAATAGAGCTCTTAATACATATTATATTATTTTACCATAAAAAATATTTATAATTTTATTAACTTTAAGGAACAAAATATTATTCATGTATTAAAAAAAAATTGAGCTTTTATTTATTTTTACCATATATTTATTCATTCCACAATCTCTATATTCCAGGTAACGCTTCAGCCGTTTCATATGTCATGTAAATTAATATTTTATCGATGAATCAAGTTTTTAAGGATATTATGAAACCGCGTTACACTTTAATTTATCTGAAATGAATGAAAATGAAAAATAATTTATTCTGAGACTACTGTCTACTACTACTAAGAATAATTTTTTTTTAATATTTAAAACACTTTATTCAGAAATATTACAAATTTGTCACAGACTAAGAATAATAGGACCACTAAGAATAATAACAGAGTTACAAATTTATGGGTCTTAGTCTGACATAATCAAAATACAAACTAATTTACTGTTAATTGTTATTTTAATTGTGAAATAGATTGAAATTAAACATTGTACAGATGCAAATAATTTTACATGTTAAGGGAAGTTTGAATGTGGAGTAGGTGTTGGAACAGGAGTTTTTTGAAGCAATTTGTGGACGAGGATTGACGCATGGAGGTAGAAAATGAGGTCCATAAGGAAGCAGTACGAATGACGAAGGATTTGCTGAAGGAGGAAGTTTTATGGGAGGGAATATATATGTCTATAGGTTGAGACCTAGTATTGAGAGAGTGGATAGAGGAGCGCAGAGTAAGGAGTTCCAGCATGTAGAGAGGGTTTTTGGTTCTGAAGACTTGGAAAAGGAAAACACCAAGGAGGAATGTTCGTCGGGAATTATGATAAAGCCACTTCAACTCGGTGTACTAAAGTGAAACATGTGCACGTCTATCTATCTAGGGTCAAAAATAGCTTTACTATCATTCTTACATCAATCAATTAAACAGCAAGCCTTTAATCAGATATGGATTTTCACAAGGAGTGGCGATCTTTATTTTATAATTTTCAACTACAAAAATAGTATTTGAGATGCAAAACATTATTTTTTAATTTTTAGTGTGAAGTGGTTACAAAATAAATAAATAAATGTTTTAACCTTTACCAGTATTTGGGATTTTTGTGTTTTATTTTTATTTATTATAAATAGTCTCAGAATTCGAACGCTATTATAAATGTCATTAATTATGAGAGATTGTAACATTTTTCACTAAATTAGTTTTTAAAAAAAAGTATTTGAGATGGTGGATTTCGAAATTAATACAATGACATACCGTCTTTGGCTTAGTTAAGGTAAAAAACTAAAACTAAATATTTTTAATAAGGCTGAAAATAAAAGTAATCTGCAGCCTTCTGTGATTTGGCCAATATTTGTGAAAAGGTAAGTCAATTTTCGAAAACTTTCGTTCGTGTGATTATTTAGTTCGGAAAGGAATTATAATGCCTTGCAAGAAAATATTCTTCATCCGACGTCTCATTTATAATAAATAAATATTTACCTTACCCAAACTTAAACTAATTAATGCGATCCATTTAGTAATTACTTTTTCTTTTAAAACATTCTTTGAAAAGCTTATTTTTTGCCTTCAAGAAACTTTTCTTTTCCTAATTAAGAGAGAAACGGTTCCAGTTTGCTAATTATTTCATTCCTTCTTTCCTTTTCATCATCCTAACTTTCGAGGATTCATTTGATATAATTATAATGAAATTAATTTTTATTAGTTTGTCAAATAAATGTTGTCAAATGAAATAAAGTTTTGTAAAGTAAAAAATGGCGTTAAAGGAATTCCTCGAAATAATAAATTAAAATTATTTTTTTTAATTTTCCTAAGTATTATATAATACTATTGTATTATATAGCATTTCAATTTTTACCTTTTTTAAAAATTTTGAACTTAATTAATTTTACTGAATAAAACAAAGATAGGACCAATTTACGTAAAATAAGAAGCATATAAATGGAATTTTTAATACTATGAAAGCATTACCTGATGCAATGTCGAGAATTCAGAATCTCGGGGGTTTTAGTGATTTTCTTTGTGACAAAGCTTCTCTAACAAATCTACACCTACTTTAGCCATATACAATTCGTTGATTTTCGGTTTTCCAGATAGTTTATTTCCATCCTTCGTAGAGTGCATTGAAGTGATCAAATTTTCATATTAATTTCTCTTAGGGGAGTATGAAACCATCATTATTTAATCCTGGTAGGCGAATCGTGATGAACCGACAGATGCTCTATATATCAGTAATGGTGGAATCCGAGATTTGTTTTTTCTTAAAGTTCCATGTCTTCTTTTTTCTTTGGAGTTAGTTACCTCTAAATATATAAACAAATGGTCAGAATTTACGTTTCCATTCCTTTCTTTCAACGAACCAGTAAGCTGTAAAATATATTTTGCAGGTAATAGTAGGTCATATTTCTTCTTTTTTATCAATTCTTTGAAAATATAGAGTATCTCTTAATTGAAGTGAAAAGTTCTGTCGTCGCAAATAGAAGAAACAATAAAATCACTGGTCTCACCCATTTCAAATAAATCTTCGATAGATTTCGTCACAAAATTTGTCATCAGATGGATCTTGTTGCCCGCTAAGACCCTGCAACACTTCATCTATTGTGGTGAAAACAACTTTTGAACTGGTCATTATAGTAGAAAATGAAAGTCAGAAACAATAATCTGTGTTAGGAACATTTTTATAAACATCGGGTCATATCAAATACATGTTGTAGCAGAATAAATTGAGAGGTGAATAAACCAAAGATGGCGTCTACCCTGTTTAAGGTTAGCTGGTTAAAGCCTCTATTAGGATAGCCTGAAAGTATACCTACAGCCCTGTGACCTTGCTGAAGAGAGAATACGAGATATATGCATCCATCAGCTAGGCGGGTTGGGATTTTTTTTTATAAAAGTTGAGTATCTGCCGTCCATTCGTAAAAAATAATGCATTATTTCATGAAAAGCAAAACAGCATAGTTTTTCGCTCAAAAATATCTTTTAAATAATTTATCAAATACAAGATCTACTTTTCTTTTTTTAATAGTATTTTTCTGGATAATTTATTTTATTTATTGTACATAGAGTGTGAATGTGATCTGTGAACTCTATTATAAATGTCCTATAGACAGATTATAATATTTTTGAATAAATAAGTTAAATATTTTTCAATAAATAAGTTAAATATTTTTCTTTTTTGTCCTCCCCTTTCTCGCCTTTTAGGCTGCACACGTTAGCATGCTCGGCCACCCCGCCCCCTAGTACAAACTCTTCTTGACTTAGGTTGTCTTCTATAAAGCATACAAGGATTGAATTTTTTTTACCGATCGAGATTCATTGCTTTCTCTTTAAATATTTCCGTGGGCTTACGGAACGCCCTGTATATTTATTGATTTCATGGACTTTTTGAAAGGTGGTAATTATAATCCTTTAAAAAATTCAGAGCTCAATATTTTTAGATACTCGCCTGCAGTTCAATTCATTAATAAACATATTTAGTATTTTTTTAAAACTACATAAGTAAAGTTATATAATTTAATAAATATATTTATAGCAGCAGTCATAAAATCGAGATCAGGAAATTGTCCTTTATAAATAATTATAAGAATGGTAAAAAGAGATCTAGTGCCGTCCAATCTTGTTTCACTTGCTATAGGTTAGTAAATAAAAAATCTGTCTTAAACAGTGTCTTATCAGTCTCCTCTTGTAGCACTTATGTTCTTGTCATATGTTGATATATCTCATGTTAGTTTGTTTTCATATCCGTAGAGTCCCATCACCGATTATATTACAGATGTAGAAAAAATACTCATAAACGACAAAGAATACTTTACAATTCTTTTTAGCAGTAAAAGGATTACTACGAAGACAAAAAAAAAAATCCAAGGATTCATGACGAAAATAAAAAAATCTGTTTAAATTATTATTGATGTATTTATCATCTATTTGATATATTCGTAAGGTGCATGTCTATTTGGGCTTGAATTAGCAAGAATTTAGTTTCTGACTCAGTTTCACTTCATAGTGAAGATTTAAAAAATGGGAGCAAAAGAGTATTCAGAGGAGTTTATTGAAGGTTTTTAGTTTCATTTTTATATGCGAGTTTAATGTCATCCTGTTTAGTCCAAGAAATGGTACTGATTTAAATATACTCACTTTATAAGTTGTTCCACACCGCTTACTTTTACCCTACAATCATTGGTTCTGATTCAAAAATATATGATATCCTGTACAGCTGTAGTTCTTACCTTGATAAACGCATCTATTTTTATTTTACATAAGACTACTCAAACTTTAAAAAGTACAGAATTGTAATAATTTCTGAACCCGTTATCATAGCTAAATTCTAAAATAATATTAGTTAAGAATATCTATCAGATTTGCCATTTTACTCGATTTATAATAATGTGATTTCACATCATCTAATTAATTATTTTCTCATTTATTAAATTTAAACCCCTGCGCATATTTAAAAAATAAATACTTTTATTTGTTTTCGATTGATATATTGCTACTCTTGTGTGAAAAAATTTTATGTGACAAATTTACATGTATATTCTCTTTGCGCTAAAGTTTATACTTTTTAGTCTGCAAGCGCTATCGGTAATCTGCTAGAAAAAAAATAGTGGAAGGAAATAAAATATGAAATTATATTAATAAAACATAAAGAAATAATACCTTTTTAAGTTCTTTGGTAAAAAAAAACTCAATTTTTATACAGGACCTTTCGCACTTACAGGAGTCATATTTTATACCATTTTTTTCTTTGGTCACAGACAAAGTTCGCCATGGAATGATTCCGAAAATGTTTCTATTTCCCTATTGATAATTTTATAATGGAAGGGGCTTCTCTACAGGATTTATGGAAAACTGTAATGTATAAATATAAGATAGAACAAAAAAAAAGAAAAATTAGTGACCAATCCTATATTCCTAAAAAACCTAATTCTAATCCTATTAATTAATCCTTTACTCAGCTAGTTTCTCATTTACATATACAATGATATGGCAATTCGATAATTGTTCACTAATTTAAAAATTAAATTAACCATTATCTATATTTTAAAATATATATATATATATATATATATATATATATATATATATATATATATATATATATATATATATATATAATGAAACATTATCTTTAAACTTCAAGTAATTAGAACATTATTGAATTTTTATTGTGACGTCAGGAAGTTTTGTTATAAAGCAACTTTTGGAATGCCGTTCGTATATTTATTAATCAAGCTATCATATTTTTCGTCAGATAAATATGTTTTATTATAATTTCCTTTTTCTGCTATATTCATGTAATAATATTTATAACATTTAAGGGAGATACTACATTTCCCAGTTTCATGTATTCCAAAAGGAAGTCTTAAATTAGATCCTTGAAAGATAGAGCGAGATAATACCACTGGACTAGAACTTAGTAAGTTGAAGGAAGGAATTAGAGATTTGTGGTTTCCACTGTTCTGCTGGGGCATGAAACTGCACAAAGACATGTGGTTATGGTAACATAGACTACCATCTTGGAACATTTACCGAGTCTAAAAGTTAAACTTGTATATGGAATGGGGTAAATTTTCTTCTTAATATGATTCTCTATTTCTAAACTTCGCAGCTCTACCTATTGAAATTTAGTTCTAAAATCAAACTATAAATAATTGAATCAGGAAATAGAATTAACAAAAATTTATTGTATACTTTTAAAAATTCATTGCTTATAAATAAATCATTACTTGAATTTAGACAAATACAAATAGTAATTTTTATGTTTACAATTTGTCATTTTTACTACAGCTAAAACTTCCAGACCAGTTGTACGACTAATTGTACTAATTCTATTAAACCAATGCTTGAATTCATGTAGTGGTTGATAAATATCATGGATTTGTTATTGTCATATATTGGGATTGGAAGCATTGCAAATCTGCCCCATATTTTTTTAATATCTTATTCAATATAATGTTTAATTAATTAACAAACAGGGTATTTTGCACCATTTGATCTGAAATGATGGCAGGAGATTAGGGGAATGGTATAGCGAGTGGACTTCTTAGAAACTGAATGTATCTGTAGAAGAGAATATATTTTTTTTTTTATATTAATTACTTTTCATTTCCAAGAACTGAACTTTCATTATACCTTATGAAACAATAGGTTTCTATCTGCACTCAGAACCTGGTCCCTCCAGGAAAATGCATTTTGAAATAACCTTCAACCTGAAGTTCTACCTTCAAAATTGAAATATTCAGAAGGATGTTAATAACAAGTACAATTGAATAATCACTGATGCAAGTATAAGGTTTCTACAAGGTATTGTAGAAACAAAATCGTAAATATGAATAAAATTGTTCTCATATTACTGTTAGAACCTTGTCAAACTAAGGCCACGAACTGCCAGCAATAACTTATTTAAATTTCTATTGGAATTATGATGCCCTTTTTTGACAATAAACTACTATGAATTGAACATAGCGAATAAGTGTTTAAAATTATTACGAGATGTCAAATACAAAGTTGAATGAAACCGAGTTCTGACATCAAAAACAGCGTCAACGGGTGGAACAGGTAGATAACGACCGACCTGTACCTGTACCCTGGGGAAGACTTAGAGTAAAAATTGTAACTGGCTAAGTAACTAGTTCCTTTTAGGGTGTTACCAGTTATTGTGGAGTAATAGGGTGAAGTTAAGAACCAATGAAAACCATCTTTGCCCCACCCTGAATATTTGTATAAAATATACCGAAAAGTAGGAAAAGAGGTCTTTTGTTGGTTTCTAGCCTTGAGGATAGGGCTTATGTTTTCTTCCAACTTGGGGACTGAAGTCTTAGACACACTACATAGACCACACAGATGGGCGTCTTGAAGGAGTTTTTGGACCTGGGCTTGACTAAATTGGATCAGCAGATGCAGCGATGAAATCTACCAACCACACCACTTCTTAGACTATAGTTAAGTTGTAATTCCCAATCCTAATGTTAAAATCTTTCATAGCAATAATTCTAAAACAGTCCATCTGAAATCAAACCTGCAAAGTCATTATTAAATTATGTTGTTATTGTATATTTATTTGTACATAAAGATTTAAATTTAATTTATTCTTCAATATATAATTTAATATATATATTCTTCATTAAACATAGAAATAAATTAAGTTTTTTACTAAAAGTTATTTTAATTCTGCCACTTATTTATATCATGATGATCACAGGTAATGTTGGTAATTAGAAAGCATGATAAACACAAATGAGCCTTTGAGAAAAGAAATCCATTTAATTAATCATGGACCAACAAATATGTTAAAGAACCAAATTTGTTAACTAATCTTTTATTATTAATTTTTATTAAATAATTCTGGATATCATCATTAATTAACCGGTGGATTCCCAAGTAAAATTAAACACCACAAAACATAGCAAAGCTATATTGTCACGTCCATGTTTGACTTTATAAATTATCCGAACAAAATCTTGTTATTGACCTTGTTTATTGAAAAATATTAACATCTGCCTCAAAGGACATTTATAATAGTGTTCAGATATCACATTCACACTCTACGTACAATAAATAAAAATAATATTTATACAATAAATAAGAACAAGATAAACTAAAAATTAATACATAAAAAAGAATACATACATACCTATATACACTATACATAATCAGGCGAGAGAACTCCACTGTGGAGGGAAAAGCATAACTCCAGGAGATCTCTTCACAAATCTCTCAACCGGGCTAAGCCCAGTGGATATTGAGCGAAAGCGGTTTAGCCACATCCACTCATGTGATTTTAGAATCTGGCCATTGCCTGAACTCCAATATTTACAAACTATAAAAGGTCGAGGGTCTACAGACGTTTCAACTTTCTTGGAGGATTATAGGGATGATTGGTACTTAATAAAGATTGTGCAAGGGGATCCGGATGATGGGCAAGGTCCTGGAGAAATTTGGAGGATTTTCCGGAGATAAGGTGATAGGAAAAATGGAATATGTAGGTCATGGTGTAGGGTTTTGTTGGTTACATAGAAACAAGGATTTAACGTTAGCCATTAGTCTAAGAGAAAGCCAAGATACTGGGATGTGTCTGAGAAAGGAAGCTAGATGGAATTAAAGTGTACTGGTGGACTGGAAATGCGTCGGAGTGTGAGGGTAATATGTTGTCATTTATATTCATTTACGCCATTTATTATGCCATGTATTACACCATTGTTCAATCAGGGAGAGGTGACTTTGAACGTTTAAGGATGATATATCAGTATCTGATTCGGATGATAGAATACTGGTGCCATCAGCAAGTGTTGCCAGGAAATTATCGGGATGGACACGGATATCGGGAAGTAAAGAGAATGTAAAGGATGGTACCCAAAATGCTACCTTGAAGAACAACTCAATTGGATAGCAATTAGAAAATTCAGTGGCGCAGCAAACTGAGAAGGGAGGTATAAGGTAGAAGCGGAGAACTAGGTATAAATACTGTGCCTGTTAGGTTTTAAGTTTGAAAAGAAGCTCGGGGTGCCATACACGCCGGCTATGTCCAAGTTTGAGCTATGTCTAGAAATGCATCCGAGCAATATTGCTTGCTTTCCAGGGATGCGGAAATATGATCGACCACTCGAACTCCTTGTTGGACTATGGAGTTTTACGATTTTATAAAAGGAAGAATTCGTTTCAGGAAGATCTTTCCAAGGATTTTTGAAATAATTGTAAGTAGGCTAATGGGTCTGTAGGAAGTTAGGCTGTTGGGAGGTTTGTCTGGTTTAGGAAATAGGATAATAGTAGAATGTTTCCATAAAAAAGGAATGTGGGATGCTAATGTATATGTGTGTGAGGAATATGACAGCTTTAAGAGGAAGTTATCTAAGGATCTGAGAGGTAAGGAGGTCGTATCCAGATGATTTACGGGTAGGTAGTTCTTGTAAGTGATATTTGACCTCAGAAGGATTAACTGTTTTAGGCTGTAAGAAGAATGGGAAGGCTGAAATAAGTAATTCCTCTACTGCTGACATGTGGATAGGATTTGACTCCGGATAAGAGGTGAATGTAGGAGAATTCACTTAATTCAATTCCTTGGCTTTATCTTCGTCAGACGCTGCCCAAGTGCCAAATTTAAATCCAACAAAGCGCTGGACGGAGAGGTTGTGAAAGATGATGGGGTTTTAGGATTTTTTTGTGATCTTCCACAAGGAAATGTAATGAGAAGAGAGGATTTTATCTTGAATCAAGTTGTTTATTTCTCATGAATCATTGAGGATCTTAGGCGTAAAGGAATATACCTGCATTTAAAAAAAGAATAGTAAAAAAAAACTAAGGTGTATGCTTTAGAGCACGTGATAGAAGTGAAAACATCAACAAGGTGAGATTAATAATATGAAATATAAATTATAAGTAATAGCTCATTACAAAGAGGATAAAAAGCCAAACATTTCTCTTGCGTGCAGTATATAGATCTTATTTTTAGTTTCTGAGATATTTTAATCAATCTCTTCTATAATTAATTTATAATTTGGTTTTCGACATTATTTTTATTTTTTCTCCTTTCTAACACGGCTTCGCGTTAAGACACAATTTCAAATAATAGCTCATTACAAAGAGGATGACTGACCATTTTCTTTTCCAACAATATGCAGGTCTGATTTACAGTTTCTGGTATATTTTAGTAAATATGAAAATGCACTTCAGTTAGCCGACTTTACTCGAGCGTTATACATTGGAAATCTGATGGTTATGCGGTAAAGTTTAGGTTAGTGTAGTATAGATTGGTGAGGCTATTGTAGAATGAGAATAAAAGAACAAAAGCGATTTCGAAAACATCATTTATATGTTCGCTTAGCAGATAGCCAGCCAAGAAAGTGCAGTTCTAAGTTTAACGATTTAAAAAGTTAGTTGAGGTTGAAAAACACAAAATAAATATGGAATTTAAGATTTATGAGTTTTATTTGGAAGTTGTAAAGGGAACAAATTTGATTCTTGCCAAAATTGAATCGTCCCTAGCCTCAATTAATATTTATAATGTTAAAACTTTAGTTTTTCTCGAACCGAATACGTTGCTTTTGTTTTTCTCCGTCTTCGGAACAACTAACAACGATTGCTAGAGCAGAAACGTTTTCTCTTCGAGATAGTGGATTTCAAGATGAATTATGCCTGCTAATCTGCTAGCTATTATGTTGCCTTCCTTAAAATAGAATTATGATTGTGAAGCAGTGAGGCAAAACTTATCTAGAAGAACGACTTATAAGGGCCGCGCTCTTGACCCGATCGGACCATCCGATCAATAATGTAAAATCGGCATCCTTCCTCTTGGTCCAACGCTCTTGTATTATGTATGGCCAGCGTATCCCGGTCCATTCTTCTTATTATAAATTTCTTAAGGTTTTCTTTTCCCTGTCTTCGTTTAGGAACAGTGGCAGGTATAATGATTCACTATACAAAAGTGGGGAAGGAAAAAGATTTGAACTGAACAATTCTTTGACCGAAAACATATTTATCCTATTTACGTAAACACTTTATGAACCAGCTGTTAACTTTAATAATAATCATTTTAAATTGAATTCTATCTATATAAATAAAATAACGATGTTGTCTGTACATTGAATAGAATCAATGTATCAATCTATCCTTTTCATACATCAAAGACACCAAATCCGCATTTAAAAAACAATGTGTCCGCCTGTATGTCCGCATTGCAACGAAATTTTGTCAGGAGTAGGCTCAGGTCGATGGCTTATTGTAGACTTTTGAAATTATAACATCATATTAAGGTTTGCTTTACTTAAAACATAGGCTTTAAATGAAAACAAAATATTGAGTAGAACCAATGTTATGAATTATTGAGTAATTTGTATAGACATCTCGCTTGATGTTGATAATAAATGTTAATATGATAAACAACATCTATATAAATAAAATAAAGGTTTCGTCTGGGCATTCAATGATATCTTTCCGTTTCATAAATTACATACACCAAAGCCACTTAAACATTTTTTTTTTTGTCTGTCTGGATGTCCGCATTCTCAAATGAAATTTTGTCAGAGGTAACCTCGGCAATGGCTAATGGTAGACTTTTGAAATTTTTACATTACCTTTAGGTTTGCTTGACTTCAAATATAGGCTTTACCTGAAAACAAAATATTGAGTAAAACCAAAGTTATGAATTCTTGATTGATTTGTTTATAGATCTCGGTTAGGCAGTTACTTCGATTCTAATACCTATCTACTCAACCGCGAGCCACATTTAAAATTTGTACTACTCAACTGATGGGAAAAATTATCACAACTCAAATGGAAATATTCAGTATACACTCACTCATTTTTCAGCTTTGTCCAATCTTCCCTTTCAAGGTAAGATTTTTGTTCAATTCAACTTCCCGAGCCTAACAAATGTTGTCGTATACATTTTTAGGATTAACCAAATGGATTAGCTAGAAATCAGGAAAAAAGAACTCCAAAAATTTCACCCCACCCGCCACAATATTCAGATCAAGTTCTAATCTTACACTGATGTAGGTGACTCAATGTCCAATGTTATTTTGGCTATTTTGCTAGCGATAAACTCAGCAGAGTTTAAAGAAGTGGAGAGACTGCAACTCTTTTGATTAATTAATCGACTCTACAGTCCCCTTGCTTTATCATAAATACAAATTAAACACAACAAATTTTAATGGATCGGTGGTGGTCGGTTTAGCTGTGTGGTACCTAAACAAACAGCCGAATAACAAAGTTTTTGTTATGACTATTGCGAAACCTTGACTTCCATAAACCCCGCCATAAAAAAATTCAAAACAATCCTCCTTCCCCCTCCCGACCCAATTTTATGAAATTGAATCATTAAAAAAAAAAATGCAACTTTCATGCCTGAATATTCTTATTTCTTGACCCACATATCTCTTTTCATTAAATAAAATTTAGAAATACCGTAAGCTATAAAAATTATTCATATTTAATTTATTATTACTCTTCAAACTATAATTTTATTTTGAGATATTTCAAATTGTCCTTCTTTCCTAAATTTGCTCCATGGGTTCAATCTAGGTTAATTATATTTTATATTTACTTAGTGACATCGAATTTAGAAATAATTAAACTTTATTTTATGTAAAACATGATACAAAGGTTTATTGCATCTGTTCCTTCTATTATTACCCGTAAATTTTTACCAGATGTCCCTTAACACCTTAACACCTTAAAAAAAATATCAATTTTTTGAGTAAAAATTGAGGTAATATAGTTACTAATACTTCACAATTTTAGTTACTATGAGTAAAAAATTGGTGTAACCAATATACTTTTGCATTTCACTCTTCTAATTTTTCATTCAGACTTAGTTAGGTTTCTCCTATCTAACAAAATACAGGAATATTTCTCCAGTAATAAGCTAATAGGTAACTGCAATACTGTTACGAGAGTCTTGCGCAAGACCAAGACTGAGTTTACAAAACCAAGACTCGTCCCGGTCTCGCTTTTGGGCAACACTAAGGTAAAGCAATGGAAAGAAATGGGCACTAATAGAAATATGAAAAATACTTAATGCGTTCTGAAAAAAAGTGGCTTTCCTTTCAATATTACTAATTATCGAATTTTTACCTAGGCTTAATTGATACCAGTATGATTATCCGTTGAAGAAAGTCACTTGCACAAAAAATGGGTCCATTCATCCATTGAAAAAGAGATCCAAAATTTGACTAGACAATTAAAAAGAATGGTCAACTATCTGGGAAGAAAATCGAACCTGAATCACTGCATTAATATGAATAAAAGTTTATCGAAATCGATTTGAATTCTTTTCATTTCATTCTGGGTATAAAATAAATAAATATTGAACATTTTCACATACGTTAATTGTCAATAGAAAGTTTTGAATTGTTCCTCTTTTAATTTTCGATTGTTATGTTATCCTAACATATTTAATAAAAACATTTTTCAAACCGATTTGTATTTTAAGAATACTTATGTACTCGTTGCATTAATAGTTATGGTAAAACATAAACAAACCCAATATAAAAAAGGAAGATGGAGAAATAGAGAATAAGCAATTAATTATAAAGGTATGAATCGATCATTAGCTATCTGAGCCTACATGACAGGGACTTGGACACGCATGGCTTCCTCCCATATCACCCACATTGAACCACTAATTAACTAGCGATAGCAGCCCTTACGTCGCCCGTATCGCTAACTATCTTGCTAATGGTTCCGGTGCAGCCTGGGTCCGGGCACCATTGATGGAAATCGCACCCAAATAACTGACCATCCTTAACCACCAATCGACCAGCAGCAGTGAGGAGTTCCTTTCAATATTATTTTATTATGAATTTATATGTATATATTGATTTAAATAATATTCAATGTAGAGGCATGATGTAGTGCATTTGTTCAGATTCTCCGGAAAGAATTAGGTAATTGTGAATGATATTAATTAATCTCTAGCCCTTACTCTGGCCTGCGAAAATTCCCATATAGCCTTTAAAGCGAGTTATGGGTGGACAAAAAAATATATTAAACAAAAATAAATAAAAAATATAATGAATTACTGATTATTCACAAGATAAATAGTATGAGATAAAAATCCTTCAGATTTCGTTCAAGATTATATAATAAAAATGATTATATTAATTTAATGATATTTTTAAATAATTGAGCTTATTAAATATGCCAAATGGTGGTATTTGGAATTCCCATAACCCAAAGGTCTAGTTTTGATCTAGAATATTCATAGAACACAATAAAACCGCAATCAGATTTTGACGAAAAATCCCTTTTTCACAGACCTTATATCGTTTTTAAATTATGACAATATCAGTTGTTAACAACTATCCATTCCAGCCCTTATATTTATAGTCCTTAAGCCTATTCACTTTAGCAGTTATGTTTTTCAACTGTTCTAAAATGGCAAATCCCTATTGTCGTTCAAGATAGAAATGTAAAAAAAAAAAAAAGAATAATAGATTTTAAAATCAAAACAAAAATCGGTCCAGTAGTAGTGCAGAAAAAATTCACGGACAGCGGATGACGGACGGACAAACAAATTTTAATTCGTTTTTCAAATTCCACGTAAGCAAAACCTCAAATTTTGAGGGGTGTTAAGTTTTTGAATATTTTGTTCGATCACAATGATTCATTATTGAAAATAATAAATCAAAATTAATTGATTAATTATTAATTTATTTATGATTCAGTAAATACATCATAAATTTACAAACCAGCAGGTCTATACTTCAATTATGGTGAACTTCACAGTCCAGACCATTACTCTCTAAGCGTAGCGGATCTGTAGCGCTATAATATTCATATTTTATTATTTCTTGAGGTAATCGGTTAAAAGAAGCCGTTCCTGCTAGAACAAGCACTAATAAGCATGGAATGTACTATAACTTATTAATAATTAGAAAGTAGTCTGAAAAAATAAAAATTTATCGACGAAAACTGTGACTTCAGACATTTTTACACATCAAGTTTTTTTTTAAATATCACTTCTTAATTTTCGTACAACCCTTTTTTTTTATTGAATATTAATAAATTCCGCCACTATTAAGGCTTCATGAATCATTCACACAATATGTACATACAAATAATAACGAAGATAGATGTAATAAAGAAAAAGAAATATAGAAAAATATAATAATTAAATTAATATCACTTCTTCGTATACAAAAAATGAAATAATAGATAAAACCTAAATAAAATTAAAATAAATAAAACACATGCACACCTATATACAATATTTACATTCACCCAGGGGACTCGGAGTCATACTTTATCCCCTAATGTGGAAGCCAAGGCAGGACTCCCGGTAATCCCAGTGCTTCTCTCCCAGCCGCGTCACTGGTATTAGAAACCAGTAAAAACTGAAGTAGAGCACTACCGCAACAGACGCTCTGGATCTCAGTATAGAATCTGCCCATTGCCAGAACTCCAATATATAAATATTTACAGATGGTCGCGAGGCCACTGCCGTTTTAACCTCCAGGGAGGATTGTAGGGATGACTGGAGGTGGATAGAGATTGTGCTACAGGATTTTGATGAAAAATGAGATTCTGATGAAATTTGGAAAATTTGTCTGGGTTCTGGTCAAGAACAAATGGGATATGAAGGTCATTATTGAGGGTTTTATTGGATACATAGAAGGGAGCATCAACGTACAATCCTAAAATAATTTTTTAAGTTTTTTAATTGCCATTCTTCACTCCTCTATGATTTTTTTTTCAATTTATATCATTATGATCGAAATTAATTGCTAATGTAAGCCTGAAAAAGGGACGTATACAAATGCATTGTATGTAATATTGTCCTGTTTCCTTCAGAGAACTTTTGGTCATTTTGCAATATTATTTAGACTATGGTAACCTTAAAATTTGAATACTGGGACTCGACATTTTTCTCGATCGGAATACTTTCCCTCGAAGTATTTTTAGTACTCGAGGGTTTTTTTTTTTTTTTTTTTATCGGGATGCCACTGGATAATTATTGAGAACAACTATCCAGAAATAATTAATAAAATATTAGTTAAGAAAATTATGTTATTTAACATATTGGTCCATGATTAATTTATTGGTTTACTTCTCACAAAGGCTTGTTGTATATTTATCTGTTCTCTAATTACCAAACATTACCTGTGATTTTAATGATATCAATAGGTGGCATGATTGAAATAACTTCTAAACATATAAAATAACTAAAAATATATAAATTATATTTACAAAAATTAATGATTAATGATCTAAACAATTGGTTGTGAAGGAATGATTCAGATGAACAGAATTGAAAATTTATATTGCCATGAAATATTTTGACATTTTTAAAATGAATTGTAACTTATCTATTATGTTATGCGAAGTGGTAGACTTGGTAGATGTCATCGCTGCATCTGCGAAGTCGAGATCAACATTGTTAAGGTAGGGGTTCAGGAGAAAACAGTCCTCCAGCCAGAAGAAAGCATCAGACTCCAAGCCGGCTCTCCATATCAAATCTCTCCTCTATGCCGGGCAGTACATCAGACATAAGGCATCAGACTTCTCTTCTATGCCGGGCAGTGGCATAAGACCAAAAGACCTTTCTTCTATCCATCTCAGTGGATTTTATTCCAATATCTTGGGTGGGACAAGAATGGTTAGCATTGGTTCAATATTTGTAGCAGAAGGGATGACCACACCCCCAGCAACATGTTGAACACACCTCTTTTAGCAGGTACACGACCGTTTCTTCCTTTGCTTAGACTTAAAAGCTTTTTGATCCTCTTTAAACATAAGTTTAATGGCATCAGTGTGAACCCCATGAAGACCGACGCTATCGTGATGTCGTTCCAGCAAAAGAAAAAGCCACTACCACTCACTTCACCATCGGTAGTGTGGACCAGCTTATCTCCACCTCAGTAGTCTATCTCGGCGTGACATTGGATAGACACCTAACATTTTCCAGTCATGTCAGACAAAGACTCAAGCTGACAAAACAAAAGTCACATAGGCTCTACCACCTGCTGAAGTCGCCGCAGCTCTCGCTGAGACTAAAACTTCAGATATACAAGGCGGTCATCAGACCTACGCTGCTCTATGGTGCACCGCTTCTCCGACACCTTTACCAGACGACACTCCAGAGACTGCAGGGATTCCAAAACTCCGTCCTTCGGCGAATAGTCAGAGGTACCCATCTTCAGCGATCCAGGAACAGAGACATCTACCAGGAGCTCCAACTACCCTCTGTTCCGGAATTCATTGGCCGGAGGCACATCAAATTTTTTGATGGGCTTAAGGCCTGTGCAAATCCATTATTCCAAGAAATCGCCCCACCGCCCAGGCCTGGAAGGTGGCAAGGCAAAGTCCCCCTGGTAGATGTCTTTGACGAAGGAGGGGGTCTGGACGCGGCAGTCTGAACCCTCACATTTGTACATAGTGTAAATATATAATTGTAAATATGTAAATATATCCTCATCCCTATCCTTTATGAATAAAGCAGGGCGGTCCCTCCACGCCCGATGATGAAATTAAGGGCTAAGGCCACAGAAAGAATCCTATGCTTACGGCATAAACTGTCATTTACCTTAAAATACCCTTGGGTAAGCAAAGTTTTTTTTTTTTTTTTTTTTTTTTTTTTTTTTTTTTTTTTTTTTTTTTTTTTTTTTCTGACCCCCCAGAAACTTTATTTAACACTACTTACAACATACATCTATGAATGTATATATACATTATTGCTTGACCTTTGCTTACCCAAGGGTAAGATGGGTAAGCAAAGGTCAAGGAATAATGTATATATACATTCATAGATGTATGTTGTAAGTAGTGTTAAATAAAGTTTCTGGGAGGTCAGAAAAAAGAAAAAAAAAAAAAATTAAACATAGGACTGGTCCTTTGGTGTTTTTGGCCAACATGTGTTCTATTGCCCTTGCTAAAAGGTTGCTGGGGGTCTCAGGTATCCCGACCACTATCTAGGAAACCACTTTCCCAGGTAATCATGATGTCGATCCTTAGGGGTTCTTACGTTTTTCCTTGCCACTTACAAAAGGGCTGGTACTAGGGGGTCTCAGGTACCCGCCCATATGTTAGAAATTATCTTTAGAATACATATTGGGGAAAAGAAAAAATTAAATAAATTTAGTTGATTTGATTTTTTCTTTAAATACTATTAATTAACATTAGGCTATATTCAAAACATAGCAATATATATCTCATAAGGAAGAAGGTGAAAGTAAAATAAATAGGATCGAGAAGGCCATTCACAGATGATGATGGACTGCTAAGGGAAGCCGCCGGTGGCTCAGGTGACGTAAGGGCCGGGGATGATCTGGGGATGTGAGGGGCCAGCGGAGCAGCTGTGCCCGTACCTTATTGAAAAGCTTCCAATCCCTCAGTTCCTTCAGGTTTGACATCCTTTGGAAGCGCTCATAAATAATGTAAGGATGTTTTCTCCTCCTTCGGTTTTTTATCTTTTCTCTTTTATCGGATGTTTACTTATGGTGTTTTAATAACTGCAAGAATCAATCTAGCTTGTATAAAATTGATTTTTTGATTTTCTCATGTGAGTGATTCTTGGTAATTGTCCACTTATTTATGCTTATATAGAAAAGGAAACAGAAATAGAAAATAACTTTATTCTGTGACCAAGTCCCTTTAGAATAACAAAATAGTGCATCATTAAAATACTACATCTGGCCAAAATAAAACAATAATAAAAAAATCTGCTATGTCCACTCACACGACTTTCCTACCTATTTCAGAAAAGTTTTTATATCTTTACATATGTTCATGAAGAAACAAAAAAGAATTGAACTACATTTATTTTCCTGAAAATTGATCAAACAAAAGATTTGAGTAGAATTTATTAGATAAACTAAGGCAATGAAACCGGCTTAAGGTAGATAAGTGTAAAAATTTCGATACTCAATAATATTGCTTATCAAAAACTTTTTGCTACAGCTTAGTATTGTCAAACAATAATTTCTGTTAAAAGAAGAGGAAATAGTGAAGATTATGTGATGCGAGCTACAGTAAACTCGTAATCTTTCATTGGAAATTGAATAGCTGTAACTTCGGTTAATAGTTGTCCAAAATGATCGATTTTTATATAGCTTTGTAGGGAATTTCATTATCTTTCAAACGAAAGGCGTGTTTGCATGTATATCGGAAATTTAACCCGATTGCAATACTTTCCTTACCTAGTATAGGCAGGAAAGTAATAAAATAATTTTTAAAAATAGAATAAGCTGTATCATCGCTAATACTGGTTCGATTCCTTTGATTTTTTTTTCGTTTTGTTGGTAATTTAATTTCCTTTCAAAAGTTTATCATATAATATATACTTAGCGAGATAGGCCCCATAAAAATTTTCTTTTCTTTAAAACTTTTTTTTCTGAGTTTTTTCGGGAATTTAGTCCATATACAAAAATTGAAACTGCAATGATTAAAACATTATAGGAAAGTTTAATCAAAATCGTTAGAGCCGTTTTTGCGCTACAGTCTATAGAAAATCGTGTTTTTCATTTATTGCGCGCAAGCTATTGCGCATGGAGCACCGAATATCTGTCACAGGCATCGGTATTTAAAACCTTACAAAATAAAAAAAAGAAGCAACAAAATCGGTTCAGTAGTTCCCGAGAAAATCTTGGCACAGACAGACAGACAGACAGACCAATGGCTAAAAATGTGTTTTTCGGACTCAGGGGGCTGTGAAACGTATAGATCCGTCGAAAACCGTATGTCGGAAATTTGACCCGATTGCAATACTTTCCTTACCTAGGTAGGAAAGTAAAAAGAGAAAGTAAAGAAAATATTAGTTATACAAGCTATATACAAAAAGAAAATCTATATACAAAACACTTAAAACTATGATAAGACACTTAAAACTATGTACAGTAGGAAAAATTATAATTATACACTTTTGAAAAATAAATAATAAAAAATACATTGAGTTCTTCTTTAAAATAAGCTGTGTTTCTGCAAACAAAGGAAAGACATCTGATAATATAAAATTTCAAAGTATTTAAATAATGAATAATATCTTAACACATCATTATCTTATTATAACTATAGGTACAAATTTGTTTGTATAAGAATAAAAATAATAAAAAAGCAAACAAAAGTTGCATTCAGTGGCATTGAGAGTAGGAAGTTATTGTAAAATACCTCGTAAAGTTTACAGTATAGAATAGTACTGTCATTTGATGATGAATGATATAATAAAAATGTATAATATTAAGCTAGCATCTGACTGTTTTGGGATATGAATTGGAATAGGAGGGTTTTGAATGTGGATATGGAGAGAGAATAATGAGTTTTTATAGATATCGAATTCCAGAAATTAACAGCGCGAGCAATAAAGGAGTTTTGAAATGAGGCAGATCTGTGAGAAGGGATGTAGAGGTCAGAAGGTTGAAATCTTGTTGTAAGGGAACGGACTGAGGACATGAATTGGAGAAGGTTGTAGGAGTAAGAAGAACGATGGTTGTTGATGATTTGATAAAGGAACGTTTTACTAGGAATTATTGTCTTCGAAAGAAGAGAAAGAGCCACCTTAACTCAGTGTAGTGGTGAGAGACATGTGAGTACCTCGGGGCACCAATAACAAATCTTACGCAGCTACTCATTAATCTTTTCAGTCTATCACGGAGCTGCACCGAGAGGCCATCATACACCACAAAGCTGTAGTCAAAGTGGGGGAAGATGAGAGAGGAAATTAGGAGTCTACGGGTATGTTGAGGTAGGAGATGGCGGAAGCGAAGAAATAGTTATTATCAATAAGGTTTATACCTTATTGGTGGAAATTAATTGCTCATCTAAGCCAGAAAAGGAATCTATACAAATGTATTATAAGTAATGTATTATACGTACGCTCAAACACATGTACAGACCATTTTGCTATATTAATTAGACTCAGATAACCTTAATGTTTGAATACTGGGATTCGACATTTATATAATTAATATATATATATATATATATATATATATATATTATACTTTTGTATATTGTTACTATCATTATACTCACTTATCTCTTTCTGACGACAAAGAAGAGTATATTTTTATTAAATGGAATATTTTACATATGTAATATCTAGTAAGGTTAAGTATTGTGATCATGAACATTTTCGATTCTGAGTTATCAACGGAAATACACGTTTTGAGGTACCTTGAGTCCAAATAACCAAGTCCTGAAAAATGTTCTGCGTGAAAGTTGTAGAAGATAATGGAGAGTAGCGAAAAAATAATAAATAATAATTTTTGAAAACTAAAAATATTTATTGTAAATCGCATGTTTTCAAGGAAATTTATTAACTAAATATAATCTTTAAAAAATATTTTTAGGTTTGTAAAAAGTATTTAAAATTCACCTAACCAAGAGAATAACATTGTTTAAAAAAAATATTTCATTGTACTTCTGTGACAAGAAGTAAAATATAAAATCATTTTATGGATACATTTATTACCTTAAATATATTTATTGTAGTTCAATAACTCTAGATCCGATATTATATTTAAATAATCAGGTACCTATCATACGTTTATTGCGAAAAATCAATGTGTAACCTTTTAGAAAATTAAATTATTAAATTAATTTAATACATTTTCTCTTTGCCATATTCCAATAGAATCCAATTACAATTAGTGTGACATCTTTTGACCTGTCCATGACAGACAATGCAAATTTCTTAATTCCGTTTTAATAAACTTTGCAATGGAAAATAACAGTTTAATAACTAATAGTCGTGCACTCCATAATCAATGAATCATACAATCCATAATCAACGAATCGTACAACCCATAATCAACCGGTGATATAATAAATAGAACTTTTGTTATTTTAATAGCATTTATTTGTTATTAGCTGTAATCTTTTAGCTTTAGCTCAGTTTTAAGTGCAATTCAAAATTTTATAATAGCCCAACATGGCCAGAAAATAATTTCTATTCAAAGTTGAGCGCTAAGTGAAAGTTGTGTGTTGCATGCACCTGATTTTTTTTTTTAGATATGATATAACAATATAACGCTTACTGGAAACGTTACCTCATTTACTTATCTTATTCTTAACAATTGTAATGAAATCTTTGTTTACTTAACCCATTGTTTTAACACCTGTGCAAGTAACGATAAGGTTTTGTTTAAAAAGTATCAAAAGTAAACCACCCAATATTAAATTATTCCGTATTTCATATATTATTCTACAACAAGCAGAATTAATTTTATGTGGAAAATATATTATTGGTATATATCTGCCTTTGAATTTTTTTTTTTTTTTTACAGTTAAGTGTTCAAAGAAATGACAATTTTCTAACTATCAACGATAACATAAACTTGTCAATTGTTTTCTCTAAATATTCAATTCTTTTCTCTTATATTTTTATTTTTCTTAATTATGGTGTAAAAAAATAATAATAAATAGCTCTAGGCTCCGTCCGGAAATGAAAAGATTAAGAACTTTTAATGTAGTTATGGTATCCCGATATATTTGACACCTCTCCGATAAAAGGAATCGATAGGTATAAATTAAAAAAAAGTTTTCCCAAGAAGTTTCCTAACGACTCAGATAGCGAACCAACCCGCTTTTCCAAACGGAGAAATGAACGGTTATTGATAAAGTTTATCAGAACTAAATCCTACTGTTTATAACTTCAAGTTTTTTTCGTAGTCTTGGACGGAGTATACCTGAAATATGGATTCCTAAGTTTTCCTTCGTTCTATATACCTATATGTATATATTTAGGTACATACTACATGGAGGTACATTATGCTCAGCGGATATATCAAGTGTTTTTTTTTTACATTGCAGTTCCTCAGAAATTAAATTCAGGGTATTTACAATTATTTTGATTACTATAGATCAGGTTGTTTAATATACCCATGTTTCAAATCAAATTTTTTTTTCTATTTCACTGGAGTATATATAACTCCTTTCGATTTTTGTCAATTAAAATACTTTATAAATCATTTGATACCATAGTCAATATGTGTTTCTTATCTTGCACAAACAAAGAAATATATAATGAAAATTTTATAAATGATTTTTTCTTTGGCGCATTACCAAGAACTCTCGGACATTGGTCAAATATATTTTGACCTATTATCACTAAAAAAAATTCATAGAAATTGTTGACCCATAATCTTCCCTCGTCAGTTATTTTGGACGATTAGGCACCTTTATAAAATTCATTCAGAGAATCTTGAATTACAGAAAATTTTTAGTTTAAAAGAAAAATATTTTAATTGAAAATAATCATTTTTTATAAAATTGTAGAATGTTATGAAATTACTAGTAATAATTAAGGAATAGTTTATAAATCAATATAATTTCTTGTAATAGTTCTTGTTTTGTTTTTTTGATAATATCAACAATAATAATATAAGTATAAGTGAGAATTGTAGTTTTTAAAAATGATAATAACAAAAAAAACTATGAACACGATTTACATGTGAAATATAAATAAGCCGGTAATTGAATAGGATAATGGCCAGGGAGGGGGGGGGGGAGGAAGGAAAGGTATAGTGAATAAATAAAAAACCGTATGGCACGAGCTTCTGAGGTTTTTCATGGAACCATCCACTTACTTAAATAAACCAATTATAGGTATAAGGAAAAATGGAAATGATTGGTTCTTTAAGCTTGTTTCCTTATTCTGAATAATGTCGGTTGTAACATTAAACTTTTAACCCATTGCACTCGGAACCCCCTGAGAAGGGCCCTGAAAGTGTATTTGCGATTACGCAGAATGAACTTATTTCACCGAAATTCTTTAAGAAACATGTGTTTTCCTGTAGTTTTCTATTAAAATGATTGGAAAAACTTTTTAAAATATGTATCAATATTAAAAAAAAACACAAGTTATAATATCTTATTTCAAGTATATATATATATACACCCGTCAGCCTACTGGAGGAAACTCGCACCGACCGGACGTAGGACTGATGACCCTACCCCGTGTACTTAAAATCGGGAATCGGGATGTGGTTTACCTGGATGTTATAGCCCCCCTGAGGTTCGTTTCATGGACGGTTTGTTGCGGGGAAAGAAATATAGGTCCTCGTGCGCCTGCTGACTCCGAGCAGCCATAATCCATGGATCTAGACCGATTTGTCACTGTCCTTGAACCCGAATGAGTTGGTGAGAAGGGCATTGCCAGATTGGCCCCAAAGTGATCGGCTATGGAAATGGGCCTGCCGCTGCACCATGGTGACTATGGTTCGTTGCAACGTGAGGTTAGATGACCCCTTCCAGACTATCTGAGCTCCTGCAAGCGGCATACGTCTGTAAGGAGACCACATCTCGCAGCCAAAGATCTTCATGGTCTGTAATGCCATAAGTGAAAAAATAAAATAAAAAATAATATATATATATATATATATATATATATATATATATATATATATATTATATATATATATATATATATATATATATATATATATATATATATATATATATATATACCTTTAGGAGCTAAAATAACAATTTTCATTGTTCAAAAAAAAAAAATATATATATAGACTTTTAGAATAAGATATCTCACGATATCTACCATAGTCTAATTTATTTTTAGATTTTCATATGTTATTCCTGATAATATTTATATTCATTGCACAGAGAATGGAGTATATTTAGTATCGATGCTATAAAACAAAGAAGCATGAAAATCTTATGAAAAATAATGGAGTTGCAAACGTATGACCAAAAAGATTGAGTTTGCGTCAAGTTGCTGGTACGTACTGAAACGGTGCCGGGTGTAAAGGACTTAATATTAAACTGGAAGTTTCTATTATTAAGCACTATAGATATAAATTAATTTCGCTCAGTTTACAACATAAATTATTAAATCAAACATTTCAGTTTATTTAATAACTAACGTCTAACGATCATGACATTGTCACCATATATAATAGATATAATTACACTCAAATAGTTTAGTAACCTAACATATGTGAAGTCCAATCTCCCAATGAATAATTTCATTCAATTAACAGCTGCAAAAGTACTTTTAATTAGACCTAAATTGCTTTTAGCGGTATTAGAAATCAATTTGTCCGAAATGAATGTTTTCAATTACAATTAATTGACGATTGAATTTCATGTTTTAATAATATCTCTCCGTTTGACAAACTCAATTATTTTATCATTTATAAATTAATTGTATAGAATTTTTTTATTAAATCAACAATAGAATTAATATTATAATTTGTATTGGTCATCATTTGCAGCAGATATTATCCATCAAAGGTGGATTTATTTCTGATACCTCCGAAAACAAAAAAAAAAAACCTTACTATATTTCGAAATGATTTTAATTGAGTGTTGAAGAAAGTTGTGTATTGATAGTAACACTTACGAACTTACGAGGACTTCTCAATTACGGTATATTCCTTTCGTACACATGTTAATTGTCGGCAAAGACAATTACCTTTTTTTGTGAAAAAAATACATTTTAATGTTTACCTTAACGGTTCTATTTCCTTAATAGTTTTACTACCCATTCATATCTATTATCGTTTAATATTAATACATATTACTGATATGCCTTCATTGAACTTTTGAAATTATTATTTTTTTTTTTTTTTTTAGAGAATGTTAATTTAAATTTCGAGCTATTACTGATCAAGAATAACTCGCCATTTTTAATGCTATAAATAAATACAATTCTTCAATTCTCTCTACGGTATTTTATAAAACAGTTTAAAGTGATGCCCCGATTTACTCCTAACAAGATATCTCAATTCCTACCAGCCCCTACAACCGTATGTCAGATGTCGAACGCTTAGTAAGATTTACCATCGTTTGACAATAATCAGCAAAATATTCCACTTTAAGATCATGACATTTTTAGGTATATTTTAATTTTATTATTATTATTATCGATTTACATATTCCTTTCTTTCTTTCTTTAATTAATTTCTTTATTTGTATCCTATTAGATATTAGCATTAGTCCTATAGCTAAACTATCTCATTTCAAGAATGAGTGTTTGACAAGAAAAGATAAGTCGTCACTCGATGTTATAAGGTTTATTTTCAACTATTTTTATGGGCTCACGTTATCAGTTTTAACTGAATTAATCATAAAACTCAAATACTTTATATATATTTACTAGTTGGAAGCTGCTGAAGATTAATTAATTAATTACCCTTATAATTTAAATAAATTTCTTTATTCCACATGTAAAATTTACACATATTTAATATTCCCTATCACAGGAAGACTCCGTAATTTTTATTTAGAAATAAATCACCCCTGCCAAGTTTAAAAAGATGCATAGCAAATAATGATTAAAAGTAACCGAACAGTGGAACCCAAAATAATACCTGACAAGAACATTGAGAGAAACAAAGACTGGTTAGCATGAAAGACTCAGCAATGATATCTTCCAATAATACCCTAACAATAATTTCTATTCTTCTTTTTTATACATAAATTTATTATTACCATATTCAATTCGTAATTTAATATTAATTTCATCCTGTCTAAGGCAGTCCCCACACGGGTCGTTGCCCATGCTATGCTTGGGAGAGGGGTTTGACTCGCATCAAGCTGGATAAAAAAAAGAATGTTCTCCCTTTTTCCACGAACCTAGTTGTCAAGCAAAGTCATGAAACTGTCAGTATGACATCTCTAAATTTATTTTTCACGTTTCCAAACAGATTTTATTTATAATTTCTCATTCTTTATCGAATTGTAATGAGGAGAGTATATTATAATCCCGCTAATCAATCCATATACTCCATTTTTTAAGTTAAAACTTCTTTAGGCGCGTTTTGTTTGTGGAGAGTGAAGACCAAGACCGTTTAACTGCTGCAATACCAAGACCAGGACTGGTAAAAAAAATCAATTTTTTAAATAAAAATCAAGGCAAAATAGTTACTAATACTCGACAATGTTAGTTAATATATGTTAATAATTGGTATAACCAATATACTTTTGCATTTAACCCCTCTAATTTTTCATTCGGACTTAGTTAGGTTTCTCCTATCTAAAAAATTACAGTAATATCTCTATAGTAATAAGGTAATAATTATCTGCAAGACCGTTGCGAGACTCTTGCGCAAGACCAAGACCATGGCCAAGACTGAGTTTGCAAGACCAAGGCTCCTCTCGGTCTCGCATTTAGGCAACACTAGTAATGAGCAATTATTCAAAATTGTATCTTAACCAACCATGTTAGAGAGTAGGAGAGGAAAAAATATATTGTTCAAAACAAAATGATAACTGACTTTTATGGAAAACATGGATTAAAATATCACAGAAACTAAAAATCGGACTTGCATACAGTAAACAAGGGAAATGTTCAGCATTTCACCCTCTTTACAATGATGCTTTATTTATAATTTATATTTCATATTATTAATGTCACCTTGTAGATGTTTTAACTTCTATCGTGTAGTCTAAACCACACACCTTTTTTTAATTAGAGAGAAAACAATATTACAGGGTAGTGGTGGATCTAGTATTTATTTAAAGAACTTTGTTTTGTTTTTTTTGTTTTTTTGTAAGTAAATATTATGAAAGAAACTGTCTGTATGAAATTATGTTTATGGGTGCCTTTTTAAAAAAGAAAAGAAAAATTAATTAGATGAACTACAATTCATTTACTTAGGCTAGTGATCACTTTAATCCTGACACCTGCTTGCATGTAGAAGGTGAACACGATTTTAATTTTTAAAAAAATATTTTGAAAAATGAATGTGAAAAGTGTTTACCTCAGAGCTCACTGCAACAAATATAGACCAATGAAAAAAAAATTATCTATTAAATCTTCAAAATTTTCAAGAGCATTTTTAATTAATAACATTACTAATTTCATATAATTAAACTTAATTTAATAACTAAAATAAAATTTTAAAAAGCTATAATTATAATAAATAAAAAAGTTTTATGACTAAAAAACCAAAAAAAAGGGGTTTGATAACGGATTTTTTTAAAAACCATCGATAATGACAAGGAAAATAGTAGAGAAGAAAATAACAAAAATGAGACACAAAGCATGATGAAAATTAGCAGGTTTTTTAAATTGAAATATATACCAGAAATAACTAATAAAATTAATCATGTATTAAAACAATACGACCATAACAATATAATGTATAATAATAATAAATTAAACAAATATAAAGGATAAAATGAAAAGCGAGAATAAACAAAACGCAATTTATAAAATTAATTGTAAACAGTGCATAAATATATTTCACATAGGGGAAACATCTCAAAATTTGAAAAATAGAATAAATCAACATAAAATAAATACTAAAAACAGGAAGAATATCAATTTCGCAGCTTTAGCAAGGTGTAGTATCATGAATAATCATATCTTTCATTATGATGAAATAGAAATTTTAAGTAGGGCTGAAGATAATAAAACAAGAAAGCTTTTAGAATCTATCTATACAACTAAAAATATTAAAAATGTTGTTAATTTTAAAACGGATATTAAGGGAATCAATAAATTAGAATTTTAATTAAATTAAAGTAGTTTAAATAATTATGTCAGCTAAATTATTATCAATAATAGGAAACTTAAAGCATTAAAATAATGCAATACTCTTAATCCCAAAGAGCATAATAATATTTAAGCCATTTTATCTCACAGGCTATTGTATAAAGAGGACGAAAATGTTTGATGTAAATTTTTAAAAAATGTTTAATTTTGGATAATCTAAATTTATGTAATAGAATGTTAAATTCTAGAAAAATTCTTTTTTGGCCTTTTATGATTTGAGACGTCTTGTATGTTTATTTTCATTTTTAGAATTGAGTTTTCATAAATAAATTATCAAATTAATATTAGAAAAATGTGAGAAGAAAAAATAAAAAAATTACAATAATTATAATAAAAATTATTTTATATAGATGAAAGGATAATGATGTAAGTAGAGATTTTATTCATTAATTTGGAATTTTCATTGATTGTTAGTTATGTGCTGTTATATCTTTTACATATATATTTGATATTTTTGTATTATAATATTATAGATAAATATTTCGACTTAAAAATGGGTAAGAAATTATTTATTTTGGATGCAGAAAGAGTCTTCTGCCTGAAAGCCCATAGACACGCCTGTATTCCAAGATCTGCATAACAGTAAATGAATCACTATAGAAGTTATATTATAGAATGTCCAAATCATGCTATATATTAGTAAAAACACTTCCGAACATGAGAAATCGTTTATCACAAAGATTGCACGAGGATTAAAACGATCCTGTATCCAGACGTCTATGCTTAATACGTTTCACAATTGATTTGGATCAAGCATAGAAATATTTTGGAATTATTAGTGTGAAGGCTAGGTAACCATGAAACCTTGGGTTGAAAAAATATATTAACAAGCATAAAAACAACAGTATACCGTAATGGTATCTTGAAGGTTTTTAGAAACGATAACAGCTACTAGAAAATAGACGTTTTTTTGTCAAAACTAGTTCTAAGTATGGAATAAAAATAAAAATGCTAAACAAAACAGACTCAAAGTTCTCCTTGTACTTCGTACCTTACGTTATACTATCTAGAGGAATACAGTTAATGCTCCTTATTGTTTTCTTGGGCAGGGCTATAAGAACGGAAGGAATGCTAATTATATAATAAATCAACAGCTAGTTTGTTTAGCTCCAACCTAGAGCAGAGGAGAAGGAGGGGAGAGAGGAGTAGACTGAGGAGAATTATTGTCCACTTGCCAAGCACCTCAGCTCGGTAAACACAAAGGCTTAGGGACACTTGGTAGAGATTTAGTAGAGCCGCCACCGTTAGTCTATTTGCCTACCACCGTTTTAGCAACGGATTGAATCATAACTTGCCTTAAATATAAACATGGCCGTAAATTCCATTTTATCCACTTGTTTTTGAGGTTTGTTGAGTTATATCACTGTTACTGACTACGTAGTAAAGAACGGAGATCTATAGTGAAGATAGCACAAGATAGTCTAATGGGGCAGAAAATCCAGTAATGGTGTATAAATTTTACCATAGTGTTTTGCTTATCCAAGCTCGATTCTTGGATTCCCCTTCTTCGAAAAGGAATTATCACATTAGAATATATATTCATCTAAAATAAGAGATTGGTAGTATTAATAATTGATATTAATAAATAATCTCAATTTGTTTCCTATAAATATAATATGTATGCATCCTCATCCACCTTTAAACCTCCCCTATTAGAATTCCTATTCACAAAACAGTAAGAAACTGGCTAACCATGTGTTTTGTAACAGCTCGATATATATCTTTAAGCCTTCTTTGTGTTTATATATATATATATATATATTTTTTTTTAATTTTTTTTTTCTAACGCAGAATATCCCTGAAGGAATTACGCGACTATGGTACTGGTTTCTTTTTCAATTTCTTCCTTTCTGCCCATCTCTGCTTGAGGATATCGCTAAACTTTTTCTTCCTCTCCTCCGTCCATTTCCTCCATGACGGAAATTCCTTACTGTCCACAACATGCACCGCACTTTTCAGGAATTTCTTGTTATCTCTCCTATTCTCACATAATTCATGGCTTATGTGGGGTTATCCCAAGTCTCTGTATTTCCTGTTTTATTTGTACCGTATTTGTTACAAATAAAATCATACACAAAGACCTTAATGTTCCATATGTTTCCAATTTGGCCCAATCCAGATACCTATCCTTCTATATCCAGATATCCTATCCTTCTATAACAAATTGCAGAACCATTCGAACCATCTCGTTTCAAACCTTGCTTACTTTTCGATCCCAGATAACCCTCTGAGGCGTCTGAAATGGAGATGGCCTCAGAACCTTCTAATATAAAACTTTAATTTGAGTTCTACCAATGGGTAGTTTCTCTTCATGTTGTACATGTCATTTTACCAATGTCACATTTACTTGTTGTAATTTTCATGTAATGCAGTTGTGAATTTCATTAAAAGTTCTCCGCTTCTACCTCTCTGATTGCACCTACCGAGTTTGCTGCGCCACTGAATTTTCTAATTGCTATCCGATTGAGGTGTTCTTCAAGGTAGCATTTTGGGTCCCTTCCTTTTCATCCTCTTTACCCCTGATATCCCTGTCCATCCCGATACCTTCCGGGCAACACTTGCTGATGGCACCAGTATTCTATCATCCGACTCAGATACTGATATATCATCCTTAAACGTTCAAAGTCACCTCTCCCTGATTGATCAATGGTGTAATAAATGGCGTATTAAAGTAAATGAATCCAAATGACAACATATTACCTTCACACTCCGACGCAATTCTTGCCCACGAATACTTTTAAATTCCATCCAGCTTAATTTCTCATACGACAGACGACTAACGTTAAACTCTCATACTAGACTTAAAAGACAGAAGCTTAATCGACGATACGGCCAGCTATGTAGACTACTAAAGATAAAATCTCGGCTTTCAATAAAAAATAAATTAATGATCAACAAGACAATACTGAAACCTATTTGGAATTACGGACTGGAACTTTGGGGACAGTAATATCTTCTAAAATCAACGGATTTCAGTCTAAAACACTTCGAACAATAGTTGGAGCATCAACTATTGTTCTATGTAACTAACAAAACCCAACACAATGAACTTAATATCCCATTTTTCCTAAACCTTATCTCTAAAAATTTTTCCAAATTCCATCAAAAACTTACATATCATCCAAATCCACTAGTACACTCCCTATCTAGCTCTACCCATCCCTACAATCCTCCTTGAAGGTTGAAGCGGCAGTGATCCAGAGACCTGTTGTAAGAATGTATTGGAGTTCTGGAAATGGGCAGATTGTTTACTCAGGCCATGTATGTTAGGTTATAGCGCCTCTACTCAGCCTCCACTGGTCCTTAATAAAACTGATGCGGCTGAGTGAGTGGCACTGGGATATCTTAGAGTCTTGCCTTTCCTTCCACCAGTGGGGGAGGAAGGCTTGGCTCGGAGATCTTCAGTGAGTAATTTTTTTTTTTTTGTAAATATTGTATAAAAGCATGTATATATTTTAGTAGTTATTTTGATTAGTTTAGTTTCTTTTTGTCTTTTTATTTAGTTTATATACATTTACTTTTAGTATCATTATTTTGGTGTTTATTTATTTTTCATAGTGTGAATGAGCTACTCTTAATCACTATTACTACTATCGAGGTTAATCACTATTACGAGGTTAAGGAGACAGCCCTGATGAAGGCCTGAACTTCAGGTCGAAACGTCGGCATATGTAAAATATAAATATTATCATTTATTTTTGCCTTCCTTTTTGACTGAACACTCCAACTATTCTTCTCTTTATTACTACTATCCTTAAATGTGACAGATTGTGATATATCTCAATAAATAATTTTCAAAAAAAAATGTGCAATACATCCTAGATTAAATAATAAAAAAATTAAAGCTGTTTAATAAATTATTGTGGTTATTTTTGCTAAAAACATAGACACTTTTAGATGATAGAATATCAAATAACTTAATTTTTCTACGAAACTGGAGGTGAATCTCAGGTATTTCCATAAAAAAAAAATAAATAAATAAACACGACTTGTGTTGTGAGTGATACAAACTTAAAGCTTTTAAAATATTTTTTCGGATTTGACGGCCCACAAATATTTGATACACTCGTTAAGTGAATGAAATAGGCTTGAATGAATATGGAGTTGATATCGTGGAGGAATACAATAGCAAACAATATGAGATCAAATGGAGGAAATGTGATAAGTTACTTATAAGAAAAAAACCGAATCATTGCTAAAGATAAAGGCATGAAGTGATATATTTTCAATAAAAAAACATGTTCTTAATATTTCTTCCTGTTTTAGAAAAAAATAAATAAATAACAGAAAAAGATTTTATGAAAATTTGGTCGGCAAGTCCGTAACTAATGTATTAGTATTTACAATGTGGAAGTAATAACATTTGTTAAAAAGTATGTAGGAAATGATGACCTGGATAAATTTACCAATGTGGAAAAACCTAATCCGAAACCTCAGGTCACAAATCACACTATTAGACAAGAGACAGACAAGCCTAAACAAAAAATGTGATCGCAATTTTTTTTTCAATATAGATCTTCTTAAAATCATATTTTAAACTACAATCTTAAAGACATTTGTTCAATCCCGTCTTAACTCATCATCGTTGCATTGCTGACATATTTGGGCTGAATGATCACTCATTAATAGCAACCTTAATTCTTCTTTCTTTTTTCTCAAACAATGAAACATGGAGTCAGAAACTTAAAGTTTATCCTAATCTCGATTGATCGCATTTACCCCTTTGTCGTAAAATCTATAAAATGTCATGTAAACAATGGCCTTTTAATGTATCATATACACTAACCGGCAGTGTAGGAACGAAGCAACAAGATGTATATTTATATATTGCATGTAATTATATTGTTATGGTTGGAAAATAAAAAAGACCAGAAAAAAATAAACAATGGTTTGGTTTTCAGCAGAAATAAATATGAAATTTGTGTTGCTCTTTTTGATGGTAGAAAAGAATAACTAAAACAAAAATAATTGAAGTCATTAACAATTGCCTCACAGTAAACTAAGTAAAATATACTTTAAATGCAAGCAGAGTTTATAATTTGTTAAAATCATTTAAAGCGGTAAAACTAAACAAAGTTCTGTGTTTTATTATTCATTAACGATTATTCTATCACACTCAACTAGATTAAATTTATTCCATTTTTCAAAATAAATTTTTCTTTAAAAAAAACTTCGAGTTTATATAACTTAAGTTATGCATTGTTATGAAATGATTTGAGATTCACCTCTAGTTAAGTGTAAAAATTAGGTCAATTGATATTCTATCCTTCAAAGTGCCTGTGTTTTTAATAAAAATAGCCTTGAAAATGTATTAAAAAGCTTTAATTTTTTTATTATAATATAAAGCTGTGTTTATTACTTCACCATTACCGGCCGAAACGTGGCTATATAAATTGAAATAAATATGGTGAAGAAATAAACTCAGCCTTATTTAAGAATATTAAAAAAAATTCACCTAACACAAGCACATATGGATTTAATTTTTTTTTTACTTTCACTTACGTATATATGTAATATATAGTAAGTGTAAGTATTGCGATCGAGAAAATTTTTGAATCTGAGTTTTCGACGGATTTATACGTTTTGAGGTACCCTGAGTCGAAATGACCAAGTCCGACAAATGGTCTGTGTGTCTGTGTGTTTGTATGTTAGCAGTCTAGCTCAAAAACGAAAAGTCCTATGAAACTGATATCACGTATTTAAGATAGGTATATGCCTTAGTTGTGACGGCAACTTTTTCCTTAAAATCGGCTAACCGGAAGTGCCACTTTATATCAACGCTGAAACACATTTTCACAGTTTTCTCAAAAACAGCTCTAACGATTTTGATTAAACTCGGTTTATCATTGTATAATTAAGTGGTCTTTAATATAAATTAGATCTTATCCCCATTGATGTCACTTTACAGAGCTTAAATGCCCAATGTTCATATACGTCTTCCTCTAAAGTACCTTTAATATGGTTTATTTTAAAAAGATAATTATTTCGCATTATTCAGAGTTACGAAAAAATGCTAAATATAACTTTTGAAAGAATTTGATAAGTTAATAAAGGAGAAAAAAAATAAAAATTCAGAAAAACGTAGCTATAGACTATAGCGCCTAAACGAATGTACCGATTTCATTGAAACTTCGCTAAAGTCATTTTCTCGACACCCTTCAAATTTATCTATATAACATTCATCAGCGAAAAGAAGCTGAAAAAAAGTTACGAGGTAAGGTAAAATTAAATTCCGAATAACTCAAAAAGTATACACTTTTTTGGCAATGTTGTGAAGAGATGTTTCAAAGGTATTTAAATTGCCTAAAAAACAAAAGAAGTTTCATCGAAATCAAAGCACTATTAGTAGAGATATCGAGATTATTAAATATTTTTACTTTCACTTACGTATATATGTAATATATAGTAAATGTAAGTATTGCGATCGAGAAAATTTTTTTTATTCGGCTAGTGATGTATTGTACATTGGTCATAAAAATATAATTTTTTTTTTTTAATTAATGATTTCGCAAAAATAGAACGATGTTTTTAGAAACATTTCTGTCGTATCTTATAACAGTTATTTTATTACGTGACCAACTCAATGTTCCTAATTTTATTTCATAAAATAATTCCTGGAATTATATAATTTTATTTTTTCCCGGAAAGGATATTTAAAAAAAATAAGCTATCACTATAATTTAGTATCAATATCTTCTTTGTCTTCTGGCAAGAAAATTGCCATTTGTCTTGTAGACCATTGCTTTTTAAGAAAAAAAAAGCTCTTCCCTACGTAAGTATGGTTTTCTTAGTTGAATTTTCAAACGCTTTTTAATGCGTTTTCATCACTAAATAAACGTCAATATAAATCTAAAGTAATGACTGATTAAAAATTTTTACATATCTGAAAAAATAATTGAATCTTCTTCTTTGTCTTTCTCACAAAGCCATTTCTAGAGTCGACGAGCCTCTATCCAGCGCAGCCACCCTTCCCCGTCTCTGCTTAACCGCTTCATTTGGTTGAAGGATTTACCTCTTCTACATCCGATCCTCTCCATGAACTCGTGATATGAGACTCTGGGACGCCCTCGTGGGCTCTTCCCAGTGGGTCAAGCCTCCAATATCTTTATAGGGTCCATGTCCTCGTTCATGCGGCAGACATGTCCAAACCACCTTAATTGCCTGTTCTCCAAGGTGGTTTTGAGTTTAGGCACTTCCAGCTGTTCTCTGATAGTTTCATTTCTAATGTGACCCCTCCTAGTTTTGCCCACCAATCTACGTAGGAATCGCATTTCCGCTGTTGTTATGCGACTATAATGTTTGTCCAACATAGTCCAACTTTCTCCGCCGTAGGTGAGAATAGGGAGGTATACAGACTTATAGACGTGCATCTTGGTATTTTTATCCACTTTACGGCAGCTGAGGATACTGAGGATAGCGATCTGGTGATATACTTGATTCGCCATAGATATTCTATACGAAATCTCAGTATCTATCTTACCAGGGTTAGTAATTATGGTACCTAAGTATGTGTACTCCTTTACTATCTCAAGAATCTCTCCGTTGCAAACCAATTGGACGTCTTCCTCTTCTTTTCTCGCCATGATTATCACTTTACTTTTGGAGGCATTTATTTGCATACCTTTCCTCAGCAGCTCTACTTCCCATTCTACCAATGCTTGCTGTAGTTTCGTCTTGGAATCGGCGATGAGCACAATGTCATCCGCATTCAAAAAGCCTCCGCATACAAAATTCAATTGCTTGAATTATTTTTTATGAAAATGTATGTTAGGTTTAGGAACATTTTTCTGGTCACTTTGTGCAATAAGGATCGATTCTGATGACAGAGATCAGTGTAAGAACACTTTCGCATTACGTATTAAGATGAATAATCTTTGAAAAAGCTTGCATTAGAGAGAGTGTTTTTGTGATTAATTCACTACAATACATCCCAGCTCATGTAAAAAAATTAATTAAAGTTTTTTTTAAATTATTTTTTTACTAAAATCACAGGTATTTTGTAGTAGTAGAATATCAAATCACGCTGTTATAAAATAATAAAACACTGTTATCTATAATATGCTACAGTCCTTGGAGACGAGAAGACATCTCTTAAGCTTCGGGAAATGTATTAGCATGCAAGACATTGTTACAATAGACTTGAGAACAATGGAGGGCTTCTACAACCAGCCATCGCTCATGATTCAAGTCGTTCCATGACCATTTAGTTTTAGATAAAACGAAATACTTATTTATTTTTTACAATGGAAATGAATAAAACCTACGTAACATATATACAATTGGAACATTTTAGTGTTTGATGCCCTTTGAAAATAAGAAAATTTATGTTCTGTGTTCTAATTTAAGTGAAAGCCTTAGATCACACCATATCAAGACTTCTGTATAAAATGTATATGTTACTTAATGCAATTACCCTAGCTCGGCCAAGCGACACAGAAACACTATGACAAATTACTTGTTATTCGTTACTTAACAGATCCTTTTTAAGAACTTGAAAAAATATAAGTTAAATTTTAACCATAAACTTGGAATTTTATTGCAAAAAAGTTGCTTAGAACTTTTATTAGAAGAATTTTTTCATAAAATATTTCACCGAAACTAAAAGAATGGAACATTTTATAAAATTTCCATAAAATTTTCAACCTCTGATTAAAATTATATTGTTTAAACGAATCATCCATTTTGTAATAGTACGCGGTATAACTATATTTGATAAAAAATTTTTATCGAAATATTAACAGCTGTTTATAACTTCTTGAATGGCTTCACCTTATTGTAACTTGCAACTATTCTATTTTAGAAAAGTCTAGAAAATGGGGTGTTTTTAATCTGGAGATCAGTAAAATTTGTTAATTTAATAAAGTACTAACAACTCATGAACACCCATATGCTTTCCACTTGAATCGTAAGATAATTTCATCATAAAATAACGAAAACCCACTCTCATTTAAGGTTTGTATACCCCTGGAATGTTACGGAAATTTTTTCGTCAAAATCTCTCAAAAGTGACAATTTATAATATCAATTTTACCCTTTTATACCAATTTTGAATTAATTCATTATTTTAGAGTAATATTAATTGGGTTTCAATATACTGCAAGGGATAATTCTCATTGATGTTCTGTAACAGGGTTTAAAAGGCTAACTTTAAAAATTTCTTCATTTAAAGTACCTTTAATTTTTTTTTATTTGAATAATATATAATTAACCATTTTTACTATAGGAAACTGATGTGTATTTTTTTACATATTTTTTATTTCATTTAAATAAGGCATTTTCTGTATGGTAGGAATAAATAACATACATTTTTATTTAAAACCAAATTCAAGATTGTATTTATCAATCATAACAATATCTAAATATTAACGGTAATAGGATGTTTGTTTTTTTTTTTTATAGTCTTAACAAGAGTTGTGTAATACTCGAATTCCTAACAAATAATTTAACGTAAAGGAAAAAAATCTATTGAAAACATTTACCTCAACTACGGTTAAACTGTGCTTTGCCAAATAACTAAAAGTGTTTGTCCCGTTTACGGTCGAAGCCGTAACTTTAACAGGCGATTTAAAGTTACCGTTAAGTACTGTAACATAATTACTCATAAAAATTAATGGAGTTGAACTTCAACGTAAGTTTCAGATCCGCTCTTTAGTGTATTTTATTTCCAGCTAATGGGAAAACTTTGCAGGAATCGGAGCGGCGGGTTACCTTATTCCAGATAAATTCAGTATTAATATTGTTCTCTGATCTTCCCATACTTAGTTTTGGTATTTTAACAATAAATATATTTCTTTATAAGTGTTTTACGAGTTTTAAAGTTTTTACGAAGCTAGATAAAAAAAATTACGGAGTCTAAACAGTTACCAATTCTAAAAATACATAAAGTAAAATGTAACAAGGCCCTTGCTTCAAAGTTAGGATTAGCAGAGTTCACGGACTTCCAAATGAAACATTTCAATTGGGAATATCTTTTCACAGATGGTTCAAAAACTCAAGATGGAGTCGGTGCGGCCACAGTTCCTGACAATGTGCAAATGTTTCCATTACCCCCTTATTGCACTTCCTACCATGCAGACCTGTTGACAATAAATCGTGCCGTTTGTAGTCTCAATTGCAATAAACAGCAAATTTATATTTGTACAGATTCAGAATCTGCCCTTAAAGCTATTAAAAATTTATTTTCAACTAACTCATTAGTCACAGTTAGGCATATAAAAACATTTTAGGATGTAGGATGTAAGATACAATTTGTATGGTTACCGGGTCACTCAGTTATTAGAGGTGATGAGCTAGCCAATATCATGGCAAAACAAGCAATTACGGAAGGAACTCCAGTAGGGTATGATTTTCCAAAGGAAGTAGTAGCTTTGGTAAAGAGAAAGGCTCTAGAAACATGGCAGGGCCTCTGGCATGTGTTAAGAGAGAATAAGTTGGGAGTGATCGAGCCCTCTGTAGTTCCCAATCGACCTGCAGTTAAATAGAAGACAGGAAATAATACTGACAAGGCTCCGAATCGGCCACTCACGGCTAACTCATGAGCACCTAATGACAAAGGGGACGCACCCTCAGTGTCTTTGCTGCGGGGTCAATTTAACAATCAGGCATGTTTTGACTGAATGTTATGCAAATGAAGCACAACGGTATGAAGTTAAATTGGAGAATGATATTACTGAAATTTAGAAAAATACCACCAAATCGGCAAAGAAATTGTTTACATTTCTTCAAATAACGAACCTATATAACAAAATTTAAATTTTGCTAACTCTTTTTTTCTTTTTTTTTTTAAATATTTGGTGCTTTTAATTTATTGTTATATTTTATTTCATCTGATGTAATATAAATATTTTGTAAGGGCTGAAATGACCCGTAAAAGGTTGAGGAGTCCCCATTGTTATAAATAAATAAATAAATTAGCAATTGCGCGAAAAGCATACTGTGTGACTATCAATGGGTCTTTCGTAGAGGGAGGAGAACAACCCACCAGATCTTTGTTATGAGACAACTCATTTATGATTATCCTCTCGCTGTATGTTAAGAAGGCATTTGTAACAGACATTATGAATAAAAGTGTTACTTATAAAGTCCTCGCAGTCTCCGATACGTTAACTATTTAAATAGTCTGACTGGTTTTAAATAGGACATTTTCAAAATGGCATCCTCTGAAAGATTTCTAATTTTGTTTACTTTAAATAATTAAATATCTTTCATTGCTTACAATCAATCAATGAAAATTAATAAAATTAAAATATAAAACTTCCGGTGTTTCCACTTATACGACTTTTTTACCTATTTCAATAAAGTTTTTATGTCTTTGAATGTGCCAATTAAGACAAAAAAAAAAATTGAATTAGATTTGTTATAAACTCATGTTTCTCCAATTTTACTAAACCTTTTTTAAATGCAGTAACCAAATAATTTTCATCGCTTGTTTATCGAGATAGGGTTTTATCTTGCATTCCCAGAATTCAATAGCATGAGGGAGGTGGTGCAAAATAAACCCGAATGTTGAATTTCCAATGGGGAGGCGTGAAACCATAACAAGTTACAGCTACGGAAATTTATATTAACACCAATAAAAAAATCAAAATGATTAATCAACTTTTATAATAGTCTGCAACAAAATATTAAAAATAATATTTTAGCCAATAAAAATGGAAGATGTTAAAGAAATTATAGTAAATAAGTGTTATTTAATATTTCCCTAATTTCGGGGAGGTCGATGTCAAAGGGGTGAACATTTTTATTCGCTGGCTGTTATTTAAGAGAGCAATGACTTTATTATTTATTTTTTTTAATATTCATTTATTTATTCAAAATCATTCCCGCTCCGTTGGACAGTACAGAATTTTTTAATCTTTTTAGTTTCTATGAAAGTCAGAGAAGAATTAAATTAAAATTAAATCAGTAAGATCTTTGATGTTTTTTTTCATATTTTTCTATAACATTAAACGCTGAAAAATAGGAAATTTAATTAGAGTTAGTTATTTTTTGTAATGAATAAAACGATATTTAAACGTTATATCGTTTTCCTTGTTTAACCTTATATCTTTTTCCTAAATAAATGAAAATATCATTTATATATAAGGAAAATTAAATAAGACAAATGCAGCTCTTTTATATTAGGCCCTTAATGTTTAATATTGTGTCTTGTAGTAGTTTAACATAGCTTTTAAAGCTCCGTGGAACATATGATTTTAATATTAACATGGAAATGTATGGACTCCATGTTTGCTGACATTATTTTTTTGTTCTTTTATTTTTGTTTTTACACCCTTCTAACAAACTTTCACTGAAGTTTATGATATAAACTAATTTATGATAAGTAGGGAAGATAAATACGTATATATAGCATCGAGCAAAACTCATTTTCACTGACATGTTTTAAAGTTTATCATTTAGAGAATCAACCAGTGAGTGACTATAGATGATAATCTTCTAATGTTTTGTCGTTATATTTAATTTTCAATCTATGAAAAATATTGAAGCGTCATTCTAATGCATTATAGTTATGTTTAGCTGAAATGTAAGATTCAAACCAGCGATATTTTAATTATATTTTGATTAGTTTTTACTAATTAACTTCTAGTGATCTCTTCCCCAGAATCAATGCTTGATATAGATATGAAGAATATTATGGTTCAGCCCCCTCGAAATCTCTTATCATAAGATGTCTCGTGCTTTGAACTTTTTAAGAAAAGGGAAGTCTTTTTTCGCACACTCCCTTTTTTATCCTCCCTTCCGTACCTGTCTGATGGAGAACATTACTCTGAAATCTTATGGTAGGATCTAGGATCAGGGCTGATTTTCCTTTCAGGATCTCAACATACATGGTAAATCTCTCGGTGCGAATGCTGCATGACTAACATTTTTCGAAGGCAGTATAGCCATTTTCTCCTAATAATACCGTTTTAAGATGAACTTATTTATAAATAAAATTAAAATTATATCACAAATATATTTAAATTAGATTGTTTTACTAATTATGTATATTTTAGTAAATACATATTTTTTTATTATTCTAAGAATTGTATATCTGTTCATATATACTTGAGTTTTTTTAAAGTAGGATAGAAATTATCAATATAAAATAATTCAAAAGATTGTAGGTTTTAATGTTTTCAGAAAATGTAAATTAATAAAATCTAAAAGACAATAAAATATAGATATTAAGAAGGTATGACAATAGAATAGAATAGAAAATAATTTTATTCTGGGACAGAGTCCCTTTAGAATAAAACAATAGTGCAAAATTAGAATACTTATTTTCTCTTTCTTACAATTATCAAATTTTTTCATAGCTTTATTTGCACATTTTTTATTAACCACGAGAGAGTGCTAATTATTTCAAATACACCGTATTAAAGGTACATTAAATCAACTCATATTAATTAATAATGTAATACCTAACACTATAAAATCAATAAAATATTACCTATGTGAATTTTAAAACAATTTATTAGGGTAATTTCATTATACCATTTATGAATAAATAAAAATAATCATTATGAAAATTGCGTTACTCATTCATGTTATGGTATAACATGAAGAATTATTATGCTCTTGTGAAACTTTTCTATACTATAACATTTCTCATCTTGAACTTTGCCATGAATTTAATCAATAAAAGTTCAAATAGTGTATATATATATAAAAAGTAAATAAACTGTAAAGCATTTTCTACAAAAATTTTTATAAATAAAAATTTGAAGTTTATTTGCATCATGTTCAAAGACTTTAATCTTTGTATAATTATAGTTAATGTAATGATCTTAAAGTGTATTCACATATTTAAATTAATTTCTCCTCAGAATAGGATAGTAAGTAAAAATTGTGCGATGCTTAAATATATTGGGTTGGCAAATAAGTCCTTTCGGTTTTTCAGGATGAAATAAAACTCAATGCATTATAGACATAAAATTTATTTTAATCTACAATCTATTGTCCATTATTTAGTATGACTTTTTCACATCTTTCCACTAACTGCATAATGCCATGTTCATAGAATGTCTGAAGTTTATTGTTAAAAAACTGACCCAAGTGGTTTTTGATGTCCTCTTCCTTTTTTTCTCTCCATCCATGAAGTTCTGTAGAGACCGGAATAAATGGTATCCAATTGGAGCTAGGTCTGGTGAATATGGAGGGAGGAGCAAAAGGTCCCATCCAAGTCTCAATAATTTATTGCTAGTGACCAATGAGGTGCGGTGTTTAGCGCTGTCATGGTGGAATGAAACACCCTTCCGATCATTCGTAACTCTTTAGGATGCTCTCCTAATTCGGTGTTACTATATCCTTTGTAAAGCTGAATTATTGTTCTTCAAAGTCGTATGAATGGTTTGTTTTTTGTTTATTTAACGTCTACATAAGGAATGAATTTAACAAAAACTCCTTATATGTTTTTATTTTTTATCTCAATTTATCGTTTATTTACGAATATCCTGTTGATGTCATATTGCATAGTTTATTTAGACCTCAATTTCTGACAAATTTCTTGTAGATAGCTATTAGTCATATTAAAGTTAGAACTTTTTTTTTGTAATTTTTGAAAAAGACCGTTGAGCATCATCGACGTCAAATTTTCCTCAATGAAATTTGGCAAACCAAGTTTGACAGGTGCGTTCGGTTAAATCATAATTTCCATAAATACGGCAAATTTTTCTAAGAGCTTCTGCAGCACGCTTACCTTATTTAATATAATACAACAAAATATGACAATAATAAATGATATTTTATTCCACAGTGCAACAGCAACACAATACTTATCTAGTTTTAACAAGAGTTGACAGATATATTTGTTGACATATTACAAACAGGATAAACAATCCACTGAAACGTTACCTTTTGGGGTTTTTAAATTTATTCGGGATGCCACTGGATAATTATTGATGATAATTACCCAAAAATGTTTAATAAAAATTAAAAATTGGTTTGTGTTTCTCATGCTTTCTAATTACCAAACATCACCTGCGATTATAATGATCTAAAAAGGTGGCATAATTAAAATAACCTTTTACTAACAAACTTGATTTATTTCAATTCTTAATAAAGAATATATATATATATATATATATATATATATATATATATATATATATATATATATATATATGTATATATAAATTATATTTACAAGAATTACAAATTATAGTTAGAAGAATCAATGAATTCAATAATCAACTGTAAAGGCATGATTTCAGATGAACTATCTTGAGAATTATATTGCCATGAAATATTATAATATTTGTAAATTTATTGTTGGGAATAATTGTATACGAAGTGGTGTAATAGGTAGATGTCTTCGCTGCATCTGCGAAGTTGAGATCATCTCGTCATAGTTCAAAGCATAGTTCTGCCATGATCATCATGGTCTATGTAATGCCAAGGCTTCAATCCCCAAACCAGAAGAAAACGTAAGGCCCATCCTCTAGGTCGGAACTCAACATAAGATCTCTCCTCTAGGCCGGATCTCCACATCAGACCTCTTTCCTTGTTCTCGGTGGGATTTATACAAACTTTTCAGGTTCTCATTGATTCACCATGTTATTTTAAAATAACTGTAACACCCTAAGAGGAACCAGTTACTTAGCCCGTTTATAGTTTTAACTCTGAGCCTTCCCTCGAGCCAGGTATAGGGTCGGTCCTCAATTTAACTGCTTTCTACCTTTGACGCCGCTTCTGATGTCAGAAATCGATTTCGTTCACCTTGTTTTCTACACTAAATAATAAATTTAAAACCGTATTGGCTATGTTCAATACATAGCAACACCTTAGGAATTAATTCACCAGATAAGAAGTGTATCATAGTAACATAAATATAAACAGAAAACCCGAAAAGACTTATTTGCCAATCCAATGCTATTTAAATCCTAAGTATAATTTTTTATTTTGTTTATTCCGTGTATAAAGAGTAGTCTTATTCCTGTTGATAAATGATAACGATTCTATAAAATAAAAAATAAACCAATAACAACAAATAAGCACTACTGTGCATAGCATTTCAAATTTAATTTTATAATTTTTTTTTCCTAGTGAAGTAGACGAGGTAGTTTATAAGAGAAAATGAGATATGTGTTACGGTCCCAGTGTCCATTTTTTCAGGGTTATGGGGCTGGAGATTTTTTGTCCTCTCCTCTTAGGCTTATGAGCCATTATAGGGCTCCCGGGATTTGGCCACCATCAATCTAGTTTAAGTTTCTCTCCCTAAAAATATAATTTTCGTGACCGCATGGCATTTTTTCACGTATTTTCGGGTAAAAGCGTTAGATAATTCATGTTTCATTATGATGTAAGACCTGTAATACTTACACTGTTTTAAAAATACCCGTTTATAAACTTAGTGAACAATTTATTACACTAATTATTTTAAATTTGTGTGGGAATTGTTAAAACATACTAAGTTACAACTTAAAACTAAGGAGTTAAACAAACCAACTCTTTTTACGGTAAATGGTATTCGAATTCTTAGATAATAGAAGTGATTAAATAATTGTTCTTGTGTTACATGATATCGATTATTCGCTAACAATTTCAATTGTCCAATGGAACATTAACGTGTTATTTACTGTGAATAGTCCAATTTATTAAGCGACACGTCTAATACATCGCGTAGCCAGCGAATCTAAACAATTCCGAAACTGTCAGGTAAATGAAGTGGGATCGGCATTAAACTCAAGAGGAACAAAGCGGACACATTAATTTTGGCAACCTGTTGACAGAAGCAGATCCCAAGTAAGGTGACAGATATTTGGAGAGAGGTAACCGCAGCTGCGATGCGTCATCGGCAGACAGATCTCGTGTCGGGGCCAGCCGCAGCTGGAGATTGATGATTTCGCCCTGGACAGTTTCCAAATGAACCCTCTACTTCCTTGGTTAGCTTCTTCAAAACCTGGTTCGAACCTCACGGGGACAAATTGGGTAGGGCTGGATTGTTACATTACTATCGAAACTTTTCTAGACAAAGCAAGTTTTAAGTTATTTCATCATATGGTAGTGGTTTCATTAAGGATAACTGCAATACTAAAGTTTATGAAGAAATTTCTGTAATCGAACTTCCTTTGAAAAAGAAGTTTTCTTCAAAACTAGATTGTACGAAGGGAGTTCGAATAGAGAAACTTCTATTTTTTTAAATAGGGAATGAGATCACTGATTTATTTTTACTTTTCTACCGATATTAGGTAAGGAAAGTATTGCAATCGGGTCAAATTTCCGACATGCGGTTTTCGACGGATCTATACGTTTCACAGCCCCCTGAGTCCGAAAAACACATTTTTAGCCATTGGTCTATCTGTCTGTGCCAAGATTTTCTCGGGAACTACCGAACCGATTTTGTTGCTTCTTTTTTTATTTTGTATAGTTTTGACTACTTATGCTTGTGACAGAAATTCGGTGCTCCATGTGCAATAGCTTGCTCGCAATAAATGAAAAACATGTTTTTCTATAGACTGTAGCGCCAAAACGGCTCTAATGATTTCGATGAAACTTTCCTATAATGTTCTAATCATTGTTCTTTCAACTTTCGTATATAGACTAAATTCCCGAAAAAATTCAGGAAAAAAAGTTATAAAGAAAAGAAAAACGTTATGGGTCCTAACTCCTTAAGTATATATTATACGGTCCTAGTATATTTAGACTGTCGTTTGAAAGGCAATGAAAATCCCTACAAAGCCGTATAAAAACTGTTCATTTTGGACAACTATTAACGAAGTTACGGCTATTCAATTTCTAATGTAAGATTACGGTTTCATATCCTGGTGTCAGAAAGGGGTGAATGAGAGAATAAAGATGACTAAGTGAAAGTAAAAATATCTGTTGCCCGCATCACACAATCTTCACTATTTCCTCTACTTTTAACAGAAATTACCTACCTTAAGCCGGTTCACATTGCTTTAGTTTATCAAATAAATCGTTCTCGAATCTTATATTTGATCAATTTTCAGGAAAATGTATCTAGTTAAATTGGTTTTGTTTCTTCATGAACATTGTAAAGATATAAAAACTTTTCTGAAATAGGTAGGAAAGTCGTGTGAGTGGACACACCAGATATTTAATTTGTGTGTAATACAAGACAAGATTCCTAAGGACAAAACACTAAACAAAGATTGAATGGATTTCACCGCTAACAATGGCGGAATCAAATCAAAATGAGATAAGTAATATGGAGTTTAAAAACAATTATATAAACAATGACATCGGCTCCTGGGAAATGGTTATTGGTCGTAAAAGATCTGTGACAGATTGGCGCGAGTGAAGCGCGAGCTTGAAACCGACCTATACAATCTATTCCAACCACGAATCGTTTTCAAGTTCTAACTAACATAACTAATTCACAAACAGAAGAAGTTAGAAGACCACTTCAAAACGATAAAACTTCACCCATTTCTATAAACGGTGTTGAGAATTACCATGCATTGATCTCATTTCTAAGAAACGAAGCGGGTCCTAATATGTTTAAAGCGAACTCTACATTGAAAGGTACCACTATGTACCCAAAAAATACTGACATTTATCGAAAATAAAATTCTGAATGCGAAAGGCAACGAATTCTATACTTACCAACTTCCAGAGAGAAAATTCCCAAGGATTGTTGTTGAATGTCTTAATCATGAAAAACCAGGCGATAGCATTAAAAATGAATTTTATAAAATGGGTTATGAAGCCAGCAATGTAGTTAACGTCCTATCTCGATTTAAAAACCCCTTCCTATGTTCTTTGTGGGCATTACAAAAGAGACATTTAGAGATGATGTTTGAAAATTGAATTTCTATAATGTTCACATATTATAATCGAGGAACCTCGTCAAAAGAGAAATATTTCTCAGTGTGTTCGGTGGCAGCAATATGGGGACACTAAATCTTTTGTAATCATCGACCACTATGCGTTAACTACGGTGAATATCATGAAAGCATCTCATGTTTGAAAACCAGAGACACCTCCGCAAAATACGCAAATAATGGCGGCCAACACCCGGCTAACCACAAAGGCTGCTAGACGCTGAAAGATCTCAGGGTTCAGCGCAATACAAGATACCATCTTCAGCGTTCCACAGTAGCAGAGCCAGCTCAGAGACCTCCAGGAATGCATGAATTCCCTCCAATACAGCAACGTCAAAACCAAGGTGAACCACAGATCATAGCTAGACGGTACCTCCGGTAGATAATGGCTCTTTCCTTTTCATTCTTCTTCAACAACTGTCACAGGTTACACAGGACTGGTGCCCAAATTAACGCCCACATTAATTTAACTGTAGACTCTCTGTCAATTCTTCTGAGAAATGCCAATGAACTGACACAGTATTGAACTCGACCTTTACTTGCACAAAAAAACGGATCGACGTAGCACTCATTAAAGAAACACACCTGACATCTCGATCAAAAATTTACATTCAGGATTACACTGTTTATAGATTTATAGAACCCAGATAAAATATGGAGGAACAGCTATTCTCGTCGAAAATTCACTGAAACATAATCCCGTAGACTTACCCATTTCACCAAACATACAACCAACAGGAATAACACTAAACACTACACTGTAGCATTTGCCTCATTTTACTGCTCTGCCTACCCTCTCAAATATAAAAAAATACCAGTTCAATTCATTGCAACTTCTCACATGACAGATAACAAAGCTTGACTTAGTTGAAGTCTGTTAAGAAGCTGGATGATCATCTGCTTTCCTAAGTTGAATTTGCAAAATTAATGGAAGATATATCTCTTTTATATTACTATCTCATTCGTGCCTCTCATGCTACATAATCCGAAAATTGTTTTACAGATTTCAATGAAGAAACAACTAAAATATTAACTAACTTCCAATTCCTAATTATTAATAATATTATTCAAATCATATGTGAATTTTTGTTATTGGTGATCTATATAGCTATATCTATATTTTTTTTAAACATGTAGAAAACTGTTAATACAAGCTTCTCCTAAAAGAAATCCAAAACCAGTCTGTGGCTGTATGTATAAACAATCTCTATGTCACAAATTATAATAGTAGCCAACAGGGACTGCTTCAGTGATTATGACATTTGCGATTTGATCTGGAGAGGAATAATCTATCTATGGTTAATAGGGAGCTGTGGCAGGTTTCGAGTCTCTTGGGCTCGTAGGTCATCATGTCAATTTGCAATCTACCGCATAATAAATCACGACCATCATCTTCGATAGATGGATTTAGATTGAGTAAATTCTGATTAGATATTGCGTCTCTATTTCATCAAAAATAGCCCTATGTCAAGTATGGTCAGTACATGGAAATAAACAATTCCCTCTTGTTAGAATGTTCAAATCGATAATATTTACAGTTTAAAATATCTACACCACTGTGGTCTCTATTGTACTCACTCATGGTTCCTATTTAATAAGTAAGTAGCTGTGTTTCATACTAATGGTAAGTCGTAGAGTACAAAATCTGTGCATCTGGCAGTTTTTTTAACTACTGTATCATAATACTTTTAGGTTTGTCTTTTTCTTTCTATTTATATATTTATGTGTGTAGGTTTATTTTTTTTTTTTTTGCATATGATTAATTAAATGACTGTATATATTTATGGAATTTTTAGTTTATAAATTAACATCTAAATCAATGCTGTTTTTTTACTTACTTTTGTTATTTTATCTTGTGTCCAGGTTATGATTTTTCTTTCTATATATATCTCTTGTCCATGACAATTATAAATATTTTTGATAAGATTCAATTTTTAATTTTTAGTGTCTAATATTTTTATTTACATTACTGTATTTATTATTAAGTTTATGTTTTATTACAGTTTATATTTTAACATAAAAATTAATGAATTTATTTACTTTTTTATTTGTTGTTCTCCATATACACCAAATGTTGTAAAAAGCATTCGCAGATTATTTGTAACTTTTCTTTTTATTTATGAAAATTACTTGAAATTAAATGTTAAATACCTTTCAAATTCCTTTAAAATGTTTAATCCTTCTAACTAGCCATAGCACATTTTATATTAAGATTAATTTTTATTTACCGACTCCCCACAATTTGCATAGCTGTTTTCTTGGAAGAGAGAAGTGCTAAGTTAAAATATTAAATATATTTTGCATTACTAACAAATGCGAATCCGTTAAATTAAATATATATATGAAACTCTACCAATTTTTAGCAGGGGAAATGGTATACTGTTGCTGCATGTGAAAATTTCCCTAATTTTTTTATTTTAATCACAAAAAGTTGAAATGAACAAAAAAAGGGACGATCGATGTAATGGGTTTTCAAGGTTCAGTTAACAGTTATTAGCTGATGAAATTTAAAGACAACAAGAGAACGTGTTCTGTCGGTTAAATTAGCCTATAAAGAAAAAAAGCAATTCTGTAAAAAATCTTGTTAAGGTAACAATGTGGTTTTTTAAAATTGTTGAGCAAAAAATTATAATTTTTTTTCTTATTTTTTTTTATTTATTTATATATATTTTTTTTTTATTATATACATTAAAACATGTCATACTGATAAGCTACATGTTTATGGTTGCATTAATCTAACACCTGACATAATGGTGGTTTGAATACTACTTAGAAAATTGAAATTTCTTTTTTACAGTAGGAAAAATCTCATAAAAAACCTACATAAGATGTAAATAAAAAAACTAGGTTACAATCATTAAAAGTATAAGAAAAACTAAATATAATTTATGTGCAAAAGTAAACTATATATATATATATATATATATATATATATATATATATATATATATATATATATATATATATATATATATATATATATATATATATATTTACACACACACACACACACATACAATACTTACTCACACAACACACACACATGTGTATATATATAGATATATATACATACACATACACATACACACACACATATATAAATTATAATAGTAAGTAATATTTCTTTTTACAATTATTATTAGTATAAGACCAATAAAAAGTTTTTAATGCATTTTTTAATTTATTAGATCGTAAGTCTCTAATTTTAAGTTATTCATTAACAAGTTCTACAACAGCATGATTCAAACTGATTGACAAATGGTACAGGGTACATTGTTCAATAGTATAACAGATTACAGATGGTGCATTGTTCAATAAATCACATGCTATTTAAATACAGATTAATAGGGCGCACATTAGGGGGCTCACGCATTGGCACCAAATCGACTGTAGTTCGCCACCAAGATGTCGCAGCTGCAATACTACTTTGACAACGGTACACTTTTTGGAAAATTGTTCGAGCTGGGATCCATCAAGGACTTAGTATCGTCTGTTAGGATATTAACAAGCCCTATAACCCGAAAATCGGAAGAATACACTTCAATTTCGGAAGAAAAAAAAAACACAATTAATACAGACATATTGAAGTAATACCATCTTCATACACAAGCTCACAACGTAAATCAGAAATAATCTATGTACCTGTAATAACAACTTCTTTAAACTAACATCTTAACAGCATACACATCTAAAAAGAAATACAATACGATCCCTATAGACATATTGAAATATAATTCAATAATTAATATGGTGCCTCTAAAATATAAAGTTGCACACCATATTCAACCATATGCAACCATATACAACCATTTTCAACAACATTACAATGATTTTCAACTACATTGTTGCTAAAATAGAACTGAACAATTATACTTCCCACACAATTATCTGAAACTTCATAAAATTGTAAAGCGGTGAATTTCTTCTGAGTGTTTCAAGTTATCATGAAGGCACATGTATGCAAGTTTTTGATATTTTTTTTTAATTAGAGATTTCTTTTAACGTGCTGCTTTTCGCAATGTCAGAAAACTTTCTATCAATTTTAGATATATCGTCGGTTTAATGTAAAAAGTCAGAAAGTATCATTTTATGATCCAAAATGAATTTTCTCTTAATGTAATCAGAAAAATGTGCGTTGGTTGTGATTGTGTTTAATACCAAAAATGGTTTATGTAATTTTAGCGACTTACATTTTTTATTAATTAATAAATTTGAAATTCTTTCTAGGATGCTGGTTAGCAGGGATGGAAAATTCCGACTACGGGTCGGAATGGAACGCAATGCAATTTTCCACCTTTGGATTTCGTTCCAGTTCTCGTTCCGTTCTATCTTTCCGAACAACACATGAACCGCTATAGGAAATAATGAAGAAATATGCGTAATACTGAAACTCTTTAAAACGACTGAAATTCATTGAGGCTGAGGATAATGAAGATAAACGGATAAAGGAGTTCAGAAAAATGAATAAGAAAAAAAAACTCGAGAGCTCGAGAGCAACATTCTCCAAATGCTACACCTGAATCAATGGAAATGATTGAATTAAACAGGTACTTAGAAAAGGATATGTTACACAACAATGAGGATCCTATTAAGTAGTTGTTTGGCCTGCAGAACAACTACCATAATTTGCACATCATTGCCAAAGAATTGTTGAGTATATGGCCACTTCGGTTCCATGTCAACAAATCGTTTTAAAAGTGGCATGTTGATTAACGAACGTCTGACCTGACTATCAGTTGGTAAACTGAAAATTGCTGTGTTTTTTTCTCAGGTCTGTTATTAAGATAAGAGAGATAAACCGACCTGATCTTAGTATAATATCTCTCTTATCTTAGTTCTTATCTTAGTCTCCATCTCTGTTTTGTGTATATTGATAAATATGCTCATTTATCTTTTTTACATTATTTTAAATTTTTATTCTCTTTTTTTTTCTCTTTTTTATTCTCTTCAGTATATTTTGATAGAGTTTTCAAGATCTCAATTTTCTATTTACATCTCTTATTTTCTTAAATAACTTGATATTCTTTTCTCTGTTTTTTTCATTTTATTAGAAGAGTATCTCACTTCCTTTAAGCATACTATTACGTTGGTCATTCATTGAAAAGTTAGATATAAAAAGATTCTCCGCATGATAACCAAAGTGATCAGGATTAAGGAACAAACACAGAGGAGAAATACCACTAAATAGTATTATTATACAAGTGACACTCCACAAGATTTCATGATCACACCAAAAATGAAATCCTCATTATGGTCGAGTTTTTCCATAAGTAGACGGAAGGTACCATCGTCTGATAAGGCACCGACCTCTACTGAAAAGGATCCGTGTATGGTTTTTTTAATCCCTGTAAAGCGATATAGTCGCGGGCGTCGAACTCAATTGTGTAATTAATGAACGCCATGCATGCATCTGAAATGAACCTGTTGGGAGTTTTCATTAGCAGTAAATTCCAATATTAATAAATCAATTCAAATTACAGTGAAAACGTCAATGTTTGGCTATTCTCGGAATCCCATTCATAGCCTGATCATGGGATTTCGCCGTCAAAGTGGAGTAACACTTGTACAATGCTACCCAATAAAGAGCTATATATCATATATATATATATATATATATATATATATATATATATATATATATATATATATATATATATATATATGTATCAGCTACCAAGCAGGTTAGAAGGGCAAGGGCATATACCTCTACACAATAACGAACGCTTTAAGTTGGCGAAAGATCACGTGGAAAGCCAAAAACCATATTGGTAGATCGAATCAGGAGTCTAGCTCTGTACTTGCTTGTGACCAGTCGCATTTGCGGTATAGTGTGTTTTCTGATTGCTGTCTTTGTGTTGTTTATGTTGTTGTTGTTTTTTATGTTTGTTTACTGTTAATTAACTTTTTTAGACATGGTTTGTTAATTGTAGTGTTTTTTTTATAAGTGTAAATAGTTTTCAATATTGAGGTTAGAAAGCCTCGCATGGTTTTCCACGAAATTTTGACCTTAGTACATAAAGACTATTAATATCTAGAGATATTAGAGATAGAGAAAGACTAAATATTAATATCTAATTAGAGTATCATAATTAGAATAATTAAAGTTTATCAGAAAAGACTCTTTTTGAAATCTGGTTGAGGTAAGTTATTCATAACCTATCCAAATTCGTTTAATAAATTGTATTATTGTATTGAGTTATCAAGGACTACAAAAAGAAAAAATTTAGAATCCTTTATTAGCAAATATAATAGGAAGTTCCCATTGGAACTACAAAAGAATTATACAAACAATTGCTGATAACTGTTCCTAAGCTATATTAAATTAGATAGGTTAGAACTGTTATCACTGCAGTAATTAGTGTTAAAATACTATTTACTATGGACGATAGTGTTATAGAAATGGAAGAAGAGATAGAAGATGAGAAAAAACCTAAAAGATCAAGACCTGTAGCCAAGAGAGCCAGGAATGGATCGCCTGATATAACAGACCAAAAAGAGAGTAAAACGGATCCGTTGTTAGTAGAGGCGAAGGCCATTCAAGAAAACTTAAGAGTTTACCTTACGAACGTGGATAAAAGATTAAGTGTGAAAACACAAAAAGATATAAACGGTAAAGTGAGTCATCTTATCGATATCATGGAAACCGTCATCGATAGATCGAAAGAACAGAGAGCATTAATTGAACGAGTTGTCAAGGAGACACTATCATCTCCTAGCGTGTTTGACAAAATCACGGACATTCTCGTTGAACGATCTCTACCTAGAATTTTCGAGAGGCTTCCAGCAGCGGAAACACAAAACCACAACCCACCGCCTAAAGCTGGAACATCTGGGATCAATTCATTAAACAATGAATTAATAATTAAACCTTCAGAAGAAGTTTTAGAATCAGAAGATTTTGCTATAGTTCAAAGTCGAAGAAAAAAGAAAAACGTTAAAATGATAGCCAAAAAGAACGAGGAAGTAAATGAGCAACTGAAAGGAGTACAGAATAGTTCTAATGCGTCAATTTTACCCCCGGCAAAGAAAACTATGGCGGACATAGTTAAAACGCTACCGATTAAACCTAAGGAAAATGCACCGCGGCATGCGTTTGTTACAATGGCTAGAGGAGGGAAATCTGCTCTAGAAATTGTCAGCGAATTGCCATCTCCGAATGAACTAGGAGTACAGGCAAAAGTGATCCGTACAACCAAGGCTGGTGCTGTTCTCGTACGCGTAGAAGATGAAAATCAAGCCATCAAGCTTTTACAGTGCCAAAAGTTACTAGAGAAAGGGATAGAAACTAAGATGGCATTGAGGAGAAAGCCTAGACTGCAGGTAAGGGGAGCACCTCACTCTTGGACCGCATCTGAATTGGAAATGGTAATATGGGGAAGATTGCCTCAGGGGACAATACCCATTGGGCTAGAAAGAAAGGAGTGTGTCCAGGCATGTTTCTCTTCAATAGCAAGAGGAGGCCTTACAAGGAATTGGGTGATAGAGGTTCATCCGATGATAAGATTTGGCCTAATACAAACATCAGTTATTGATGGAGGATGGTGGTTCTTGAACTTTAAAGATTATATAGATCCTCCTTGCTGCATGAAGTGTCTGGGATATGACCACTCTAAGGCGTCCTGCACAGCAGACTCTCTGGTTTGCAAATGGTGTGCCTGCCCAGGCTCACATAGCTAAGGAGTGCCCAAGAAAGAAGGAAAGGGCAGAACCGATTTGTGCGAATTGTGTACGAGAAGGGAAACAGAAACACCTGGCCAAGCACCAAGCGGGCTGTCAAACTTGCCCAGTCCATTTAAAGAAGACCCAAGAACTAGCGAAGAGAACCAAGTATGAGTAACAAGATTACTATCCTACAACTTAATATGGGCCGACGGCGTCTTGTGTCTGATGAGCTACGAGCTCTAGCCCATCGCTATGACATTTTCGCGGTTCAAGAACCAGGTTGCTATAGGAACATGGTCACGGGGTTTGGCCTCACGTCAAGGGTTATAGCCTTGAGCAGTGGAGAGGGGAGGCCCAGGGCTGCTATAGTTATCAATAACCCCAACCTTGACGTGATGGAACTGAGGCAGTATACCATGGCGGACCGTGCTGTATGTTACATAAGATGGGGCAGGATTGCTTTTACACTGATATCTGCCTACATGCACGATAGAAGAGATGTTGAAGAGGATATATCCGCCATGGAAACGATCTTACAAGGTACAAGAAACGTGATCGTCTGCTCAGATGCCAACTCCTGGAACACGGTCTGGGGGTCCAATCGAACAGACAGAAGAGGCGTCAAGCTGGGTGAATTTATTGCTAGAAACCAATTGGTGGTGATAAATGATCCATCTGCTACACCTACCTTCTCTGGAGGTAGAGGGCAGAGCTGGATAGATATCACTCTAGCTTCACCAACGCTATCTAGATACATCTTCGATTGGACACTCAGATCAGAGACGAGTTCGGACCACAATGCGATTGCATTTGGCCTGGTAGATGATCCAGGATGTTCCTATGGCAACGTGAAGGGCTATTTGACCAGAAGAAGTGAATGGAATGTCTTTCGGTGCATGATGGAGGGTGAAATGGTCGACGAAGAGTGGGAAGTTGAGGATTCAGAAAACACCGATGACCTAGACTACAGGGTGTCAAGGATTACTGATGCCATCCGTGATGCTGCCGAGAACTCCCTCCAGCACCGGAAGACGAGGGCTCGACCTGTCCCGTGGTGGACGCCGGCCTTAACAGCTATGAAGAGAGACCTCTACAAGGCACGGCGGTCGTACCAGAGGTGCAGATGCGACGAGAGGCGCACTGCACTTCGTAACGAGTATAAGTCCATGGCCAGGGTATACCGAAATGAGGTTCGTTCACGAAAGCGGAAGTCTTGGGACGATTTTATCGTCGAAGAATCTTCAAAGAATCCTTGGGGTATTCCGTATAAGGTGGCTCTGGGCAAGTTGACTCCGCTGCAAACGATAGCGGCGATGAGGCATGAAGATGTCCATGCTACTACCTTAGAAGAGACCGCTAATTTCTTCGTCAAAGCGACTTACCCCAAGGACGACCCATCTCAAGACACCCAAGAGGAACATTTTGTGAGACATACCACGGTGTACCCGCCAGGCACTGATTTTTGCTCACCATGGGACGCAGATGATATTCGTATTGCCGTGGGTAGGCAAAATAATGGCCGCGCTCCAGGACTTGATGCTATAGATGCAGCGATCCTAAAGAACAGTATCTCCTATATTGAAGAGCGACTTTTAGGAATCTTTAATGATTGTTTAGATAGGGGATACTTCCCAAGGAAATGGAAGATCGCTGATTTGAGACTCCTCTACAAGGGAGGAGGCAGGGATAAACAACTTCCTAAGTCATATAGACCAATTTGTCTCCTCCCTGTGATGAGTAAGGTCCTGGAGAACCTCATGATGACCAGGTTACGGCCAGTTCTCAATCAAGCAAGCCATCCACGGCAATACGGCTCTACCAGAGGCAGAGGAACCGCTGATGCTCTGCTGAGAGTTCGCAGAGATGTTGAAGAAAGGGCGGAGCGATACGTCATGCTGCTCCTTTTTGATATATCCTCCGCCTTTGATAGTTTATGGTGGCCCTGCGTACTCCAGCAGCTGCAAAAATATGACGCTCCCAGCAACCTATATGCCCTCGTAAGGAGCTATCTTCAGGACAGGCGAGTGAAGATCAAAGGCAGCTATTACGAGGTAGAAGCTTCCGTAGAGAGGGGATGCCCTCAGGGATCAGTACTTGGTCCTGCTCTATGGAAGCTGGTTTTTGATGAGTTGCTAGGAGTGCTTGAAAATGAGCGGTTCTCTGCCACTGCCTATGTTGACGATCTAGCTGCTGTGGTGGCATCCAACAGCAGGGCGGGGATCAAACTAGCAGCAGAGCGATGTGCCAACCTTGTAGCCAGATGGTGTGAGGGAAAGAAAATGCGTATGGCTGCTGAAAAGACGCAAGCCATCCTCTTGAAAGGCACGACTGATAGAGCACACCCCATTAGCATGGATATAGAAGGTCAAATAATACGCCCAAGTGAGGTGGTAACATATCTTGGTGTAAGGTTAGGAAAAGGCCTAAATATAACACCTCACTTGGATTATCTAGCAACTAAGGTGACCCAAGCCTTGAACGGACTCAGTCGTGTTGGGGGTGCATTCTGGGGCCTCAGATACCCCGCAACGATGACGATCTATAAAGGTGTTGTGCTGGGTATCTTGAGGTATGCATCTCCCTCCTGGTATAGGAACCTCACACAGCGACAGCGAAAAAGGTTGGCGTCGATCCAGAGGATGGCCCTGTTGCGTGTCACCAGAGCATTTAGGACAACGTCACATGAAGCAGTGCAGGTCCTAGCGGGGGCGGTACCTCTCGACCTCCTCCTGCGAGAAGATGTGACCAAGCATAAATACAAGAAAGAAGGCTTGGCTGGAGTTCCAGAAAATCTACGGGTGAGGATTGTGGAAAGTCCCAACAAATGGAAGAAGATAATCCGGGAGGATACGATTGAGGAATGGAGCCGTCGGTGGGTTGCTACCCCGAAAGGGAGTACTCTCAGAAAATACTTCCCCACCGTACAGTCGCGGTTAGATGCACAATGGATCCTCCCGGACTATTGGATTTCACAGTTCCTCACGGGGCATGGGGCTTTTCGAGCTAAGCTACATGGCTTTGGCCAGGACATAGATCCCCAATGCCCCACTTGTGGAGTTCTGGAGACTGTCGAGCACGTGGTCACGGCCTGCACTGCATTTGAAGGAATAAGGGCAACGATGATGAGAACCGCAGGAATTTACGTCCTAACAGAGGATGAACTTCCTCAGTTGGTAAGTAAGGAGAACTTCCCTCGGTTCAAGAAATTTATTTATGACTGGAAGGAGGCAGTGGGTCCAGCCCACTTCAACATCGGAGCACGGAGAAGAGGACCACCACCAAGAAGACCGCCGGAAGACGGACACCCTTGATAAGACGTCACCGAAGATATATTTTAAACTGTTTCACTTGCAGTAGTATGCTGTTATGCAGTCATGCATAACAGCCCACTATTGCAAACGCCCGTATGGCCCATCAGGCAAGGTAGGGTGGAATGTAAATGTAAAAAATGGTAGATCGAATCAAAAAATATGCAATAGAGCTGGATGCAGATAACTGGAAAGATATAACCCAGTTCAGCTTCGCTAAAAATATATTTACTGCCTTTTTTTAATAAACTAATGACACACAAGACTAAATTTTTATTAGTTTCCTATGTTCATATCTTAGTTTGCTTTGAACTTGGTGCAGTCATTTTGGTTTATTATTTTCAATAATCAACCATTGTGATCGACCAACAAATTTAAAAACTTAACCCAGTTTAATAATTTGTATATAAAAATTTGAGGTTTCACGTTTCAGAATGCGTAGAATTCGAAAAACGAAAAAAAAAAATGTGTTGTCCATCCGCCGTCAAACTACTAGACTGATTTTTTTCAAATTTGTATATAAAATCAGTGGTCATTCGAGGATGATCCTCCTTCATCGCCATTACTACATGCCTTTTACTTTCAAAATGTACGAATGTACCGATTTCAATGAAACTTCGCCAAAGTCAACCCTTTAAATTTATTTATGTGACATACTTCAACGAAAGGAAGCTGAAAAAAAAGTTACAAAAGATGGTAAAATTAAATTCCGAATAATCCAAACAGTTTACACTTTTTTTGGCGATATTGTATTTGTTTTTAAAAGCTTACGAAATTTCCTAAAAAAAAAAAAAATAATAAACAAAATCGTTAATATCGGACAATTAGGAGCAAAGATATGGTCTTCAGTTCTTTTTTATATGTTCTACTCCAAATGTTATATCCTTTGTTTGGTTTTTAAATTTTGAATGTGTTACTGAAGTAATGCTATTTTTTTTTTTTGCATATTACTAATGATTAAAAATAAGAAAGTTTAGTCCAATAATTGGAATCACCTTTTATTTATTTTTCTTTGTAACTAGGAAGCTGATGTTACTTTAGATGTATAATTGTTTGGAAATAATAAACCATTGTGAAATAATTTGCAGCGTTTTTTGTTTTCAAATAAAAACAACCTTCCACTCCTACCCTAATGTGATGTCTACAAATCACTATAAGTTGAAATATAAAAGAAAACCCTTTCTTTTTACAGACTCATTTATTTATATTTCATATGTTAAACAGAGCTTACGGTGCACTGCATCATGCTATAGTACGACAATTTAGCAAAATTAAAAAAACGACATTCAAAGTGGATGGATTTAGAAAGAGGAATGTGGATACTGCAGGGTCCTGTTTGAAAATTATAAATTATAATGTATTATTGGAGATATATGTAATATTTATCTGTGATACCATAAAATGGAGAAACATTGAGACTGGGTGAGTAACTTTGGGACAGCGAGTAAAATTTAGTTTGTGGTGATTCCGTGTTGGTTCAGTGTGGTAAAAACGTGCTTTGTGTATGCATGTACTGCGCTAGTACCTTTCGGCAGTTTGAGAACTATATTTCGTTGTGCAGTTAGGTTTTTTTTTTTAATTCCATTGCTTTTTCTAAATTTTCTTGTTTTCATGAAACTTTCGCTTGTGGTAAGTTGTCGCTTGTGCCGCAAGGTGGTATCGCAGTACATGTGCTGTCCATTCTGAGTGAACCTTTGAGTGATATACATATATAAAAGAATGCTTAGGTGAACATGGTGCACAGCAACGAAACCTCCGTCTAACATCTGAAATATAAATAAATAACATTATTTATATAATAACTAAATAATATAATTTAGGTTTACCTATTAAAAAATCGATATATCTTTCATACATAATGCTGAAAAAACCACTTAATCCGGAAGAAAGCTGCGTTTCTATTTGTCGCATATAATTACAATTCTGTAAAGTATCGCAATTATTTATTGAATAATGAACAAAGATGTATAATTTTCGTTTTATTTATCCATTCGTAATATTATCTATATAAGCCTGATGAGGGGTGCAAAAGTTATTCCTAAAGTTTGAACAGAGAAGCGGCTTCAATTACAAAGCCAGCCGTCAGTTATTCACGCATTACTTCCCCAACTTTGTACTCGTATAACACGACACACAACTGTCCAACATCCACACCCTCTCGTATATGTTCCTCTGGAGGATGGTTCGCTTCATTTATAAGTAGAGGTAGAGTTTAATCATAAATTAAAATGGATGAATGAATGCGATTCGTTTATATATTTATTTAAAACTCGGTTATGGCAGAACACCGATCCTCTATATATCACGAATCATCATTTGGTTGGTGGTAAAAAAATCGGTAGTTAGGTGCTTATGTATGGATGCTAACCAGAATTTGAAAATGATGTTTTTTTTTATAAAATTATGTAATAATTATTATATTTGATTTTTAAATCAAAAATCCTGCTTGATTTATAAAAAAAAATTTAAATCGATCTTTGATTTTAATTTTTCTGATTACCAGTGACGCGGTTGAGAGAGTAGCGCAGGGGTCTCTTGAAGTCCAGTTTTTCCTTCTATAGTTGGGGGGAGAAGACTGGCTTAGGGTTCTCTGCCTGATTGTATATATTGTACCTAGGTATGAGTGTGTTTTCATGTTTTTAATTTACTTATCTTTAGGTTATTTTATTTTTTATTGTACACAGTTTTTGATTATTATTTAACTTTTGTTAATTTTTTATTTTCTGTATATATGGTATTCATATATCACTATAAGTATTGTCCAGGTAACAGATTGTTATATTTCTTAGTAAAAAAAAAATTTGATTTAATATACTGACCATTCAATGAGTGATACCGTTTTACAAAAATAATAATGATTAAATTGGGATCAAAATTATTTTGATCAGACAATAAAAATACATTTTCACACAAATAAAATAAAATATTGTGTAGCTATACCTTTTTAATGTACATATTTTTTAATATTATTTTTCTAAAATTGCTTTGATTGTGCATATATATATATATGCACAATCAATTATTTATACATATACATATACATATATATATATATATATATATATATATATATATATATATATATATATATATATATATATATATAACCCAAAATTTCTAATGAATATTTGAAATAAAGATGTTCTGTTGCTAATAGCTTACAACAATATTCTCCACCTTCTACTCTAGACTCAAAATATATCATAAAAATTAGAAAAAGAAAATATATTTCTAATTTAGAGAAGCATTAATCAAGAATTATTATTATTATTGTTATTTGTAAACGTTTTATTCAAAATTATTGATTAGGAAAATCTTTTTATCAATTATGATCAAAAATAAAAATCGATCTTAATAAAAATTATCAATTGATTGTAAAAATTCCAGGTAAAAATTTTGATCAGATTTAAGTTTGATTAATACATCAAATGGAATATATAGTAAGTGAATGTATTGCGATAGTGAAAATTTTAAAATCTGAGTTTTTAACGAAAATACACGTTTTGAGGTACCCTGAGTCCAATTAACCAAGTCCCGAAAAATAATCTGTGTGTCTGTATATATGTGTGTGTATGTTAGCAGTCTAGCTCAAAAACGAAACTAATATAGCGCATTTAAGATAGATATATGCCTTAGATGTGACAGCAACATTTTCCTTAAAATCGGCTAACCGGAAGTGCCATTTTATATTAACGGTGAAACACATTTTTACAATTTTCTCAAAAACGGCTCCAACGATCTTGATTAAATATGATGTATCATTGTATAATGAAGTGTTCCTTGATATCATTGAAGTCTTATCCCCATTGATGTTACTTTAAAGGGCTCAAATGAGCAATGTTCATATACGTCTTCCTCTAGCGTACCTTCAATATTGTTTATTTTCAAAATTTAACTCTCTTTTACTGACAGTAACTACAATCCTATTAACTACAATACAGTCCTACAATCTATAATCATTTATAGGTTAAATGTTTAGATATACAATACTTTCAATTCTTTCTAGGCATATATGAGGCCTTCGTTTGACAGAATGACCTCCAATGAACTCCAATTTTGAAATTATTTATTATTAATTTTAGTGATATTTCTAGTTTCAAAATGTATACCTTTATTCACAGTTCACTTTTTTAACACTGCAATCACCTACTCTGGATTCAACTTACTCACGGTCAGTATAGATTTAACTTTTCCAACTAGACATATCACTAAAATGGCATTACTCAAAAATGTTGAAATTGGAGTTAGTCATACTATCAACTGAAAGGCTCAGAGAATGAAGTTGTATGGTTTATAAAAGCAAATGGTGTAAATAGATTTTTAATTTCTACAGTCGATATAATAAATATACTATATGTAATTTTAATGGGCTCAATGATTTTTTATCTTTAAGCTTTAAGGTTTAGCTCAGTTTAAAATGCACTTTAAAAATTTTATAATAGCCTTACTATGGCAGAAAATAATTTCTGTTCAAAGTATAGAGGTAAGTGAAATTTGTGTGTTGCGCTCACCAGAATTTGTAACTCTTGTACAATAATTTAAAATCTTTAGATCAGTGCTATCAATTATAAAAACAAAAAATATATTTCATTTTAATCTATGGGTATAATTTTTCCATAATTTAATTTTTATTTTTTAACTTAAAAGTACGGTGTTTGATAGAGTCTGGCATCCCGGGCTGACGTACAAACTCCGTAAATTCCTACCACCTATATACTTCCTCATTATCCGTTCCTACCTTAGTGATAGATACATCAAAGTAAATCACAAAAATTCTTGTTCATCTCTTTTATCTCAATTTGCTGGTGTTCCTCAAGGTAGTATCCTAGGCCCTATCCTCTATACAGTTTATACAGCTGACATCCCTACCTATCCCAACACTGTCATCACCACCTATGCCGATGACACATGTATCCTATCAGTTAACAACGATCCATCAATTGCATACCAAACTCTCCAATCACACATCACAAATCTTGAAAAATGGTGTCAAAACCACCTCGACTCTACCTCGACAAACTACTCACATGGAATCCTCATACAAGACTGAAACGACAAGAAACTGCTCATCGTTTCCGACTACTCCAACACTTACTAGACAAACGCTCTAAGCTTTCACTCAATTACAAACGACTCATATATATGACAATAATAAGACCTATTTGGACTTACGGAATTGAGCTCTGGGGCTCCACTAAACCATCGAATTCCTCTCGTATCAAATCCTTACAATCCAAAATCCTTCGTAAAATCCTCAACGCTCCTTATTTTGTCACAAACAAAATCATCCATAAAGACCTTAATGTTCCATATGTTTCCGATTTGGCCCAATCCAGATACCTATCCTTCCATAACAAACAGCAGAACCACCCGAACCCTCTTGTTTCAAATATTGCTTCATCCTCTATCCCTGATAACTTTCCGAGGCGACTGAAAAGAAGATGGCCTCGGTTTCTTCTAATATAGAACTTTAATTTGAGTCCTACCAATGGGTAGTTTCTCTTCATATTTTACATGTCATGTTACCAATGTCACATTTACCTGTTGTATTTTTAATGTAATACAGTTGTAAATTTCATTAAAATTTAAAAAAAAAATACATTTTTAGTTTATGAAAGTTGCTCAATTTTCAGATGCAATATGACTATATAAATTTCAATTATTAAATAATAAAGAAGAGAAGAATAGTTGGGTGCTCAGTCAAAAAGGAAGGCAAAAATAAATTATAATATTTATTTTTTACATCTGCGCGACGTTTCGCGACCTGAAGTTCAGGCCATCATCAGGGCTAAGAATATAACCAGATAACAAGGTATGAGAAACTTAAGTAATGATGGGTAAAAAAGATAATAACAAAAAAAATAGATGAGAAAATAAATGATTAGAACAGATAAAATAGATCAAGATAAAATAAAAATAAAAATAGATAGATCTAAAGTAAAATAAAATTTGTTAGAATAATTACTAGAGATCTAAGAGATAAATGAACAGACTGTTACATAGTGTGGAATGATGAAAGTAGGTAAGGAAGCAAAAAGGGGGTGACAAAGTGTTACATTGGGAATCTTAGAATAAAATGAGAAAAACATAAAAAAGAAATATAAAGTTATATAAAAATGAGAATAAAATAAAAAGTAAAATGAAAAACGTTAGAATGCAGTATTTGATGAAAATGAGATGTTGTAAAGTCTATCATGATGTACAGACAAGGTAAAATAATAATAGAGAGTAACAACAGAGAAAAGGAAATGAAAGGAAGGAGGGAATGAAATTGAGAAAGCTGAAATAAGAAAGAAAAAAAAAAATAAAAGCAGTAGTACCTTTCTCTTAAAATTCAAAGTGAGAATGTAAGTCGTTACAAAGAAGAGTGGAGAGAGTAGGATGTGGAGGTGGCGTCATCTGTAACGGTTATCGGACGAAGCTAGAACAAGAAGAAATGCAGAACCATAGATAGTTTACGAGAGAATATATTATGAGGATAAAATTATGGAATAATGAACGAAATTAAAGAAAGTGAAAGTGAATATATATATATGATATATATAATAAATATGGTAATATATAATAATATACTATATATATATAATATATATATATATTATATAATATATATATATATATATATATATATATATATACACATATATATGTATATATATACGGAGGTTGTACAAAAAGTGAAAGGAATATAACATAAGGATGTTTTAATAAATTCAGAATTGCTATAGGTTAGAGAAAAGGTTGTTTTTGTCAGTCTTAAGATTCACATGACCTTTGTTGCAGCTGGATTGTGGAGGGGTTCAGAAATGAGTACTTTGTCATGGTTTGAGAAACGTGGCAAGATGGATGTTTTTGAGTCGAAGTCAAATGAATGATTGCGGGAGAGAGAAATGTTCGGATAATCTTCTCTCTCCCTCAATCATCCATTGACATCGACAAAACATACCATCCTTGCCACGGTTCACAACCATGACAAACGACTCAATTCTGAAACCCTCCACATCAGCTTCAACCACAGACAGTGAATCTTAAGACTGACAAAAACAACTTTTCTCTAACCTAGAGCCAAATTCTGAATTTATTCAAACATCCATAGTTAATTCCTTTCCTTTTTGCTGACAACTCCCCGGATATAAATAACATATATATGTGTATGATATATATATATACTAAATATATATAAATATAAATATATATCAAATAAAAATTATGATATATAAATAGATATATACACATATATATATATATATATATATATTCAACTTTACACTTTCTAATAACATTCGTTTCAATATTCCATATATTTCTACATAATATACTCTCACGTAACTATCTAGAGCTTCCTAGCAAGTTCATCTAGTTCTAGCTTCTTCCGAAAACCGTAACAGATGACGCCACCTCCACATCCCTACTCTCTCCACCTTCTTTGTAACGACTTCATTCTCACTTTGACATTTTAAGAGAAAGGTAACTCTTCTTTATTTTTTTTCTTTCTTATTTCAAGCTTTCCAATTTCTCCCTCCTTCCTTTCATTCCTTTTCTCTGTTAGTTAACTCTCTATTAATATAAACATTGTCTGAACATCTTGATAGACTTTACAACATCTCAATTTTCTATCAATACTACTGACATTCTCAAATTTTTCATTTACTATATATTTTAATCTCATTTCTTATATAACTTTATATTTCCTATTTATGTTTTTTACATTTATTCTAAATCCCCAATGTAATCACTTTGTCACCCCCTTATTGATTAAACCTACTTCATCATTCCCACTATGTACCAGTCGTAGTCATTTTATCTCTTTTAATTCTTAGTCATTATCTAACAATATTATTTTACTTTAATACTTATCTATTTATTTTTTATTTTTATCTAGAACGTATTTTATCTAGATCTAATCTATTTTATTTTCTCATCTTTTTTTTTGTTATTACTTTTTTACCATCATTACTTAAGTTTCTCATACCTTGTTTATCTGGTATTTATCCTTAGCCCTGATGATGGCCTAACTTTCATCTGAAACGTCGGCAGATGTAAAAAATAAATATTATAAAATTATTTTTTTGCCCTTACCTTTTTGACTGAGCACCCAACTATTCTTCTCTTCATTATCCACGACAGTCAACCAATTACCAATTATTAAATAATAAATTTTTATGTTGTAAAATTTTTAATTTTCCAACATAAAATATAATATACAACATAAATCTCTTTTGGAAAAACAAATTGTATACTTAATGAAACAGATTAAAATCCTCCAGAGAAAATGTTCATGAAGATGGGCTATTCCAAAACATTGTTAAAGGGAACGGAAATGAATTATAAATTAACGGACGTTATGCTATCAAAAAAATAAAATAAAATGAATAAAAAAACAAACATAATCACTTGTGAGTATTCCTAATGTATTCATATGTAGATGCAATTTTAAATACTGTAAATTATGTTTTTTGCAAATAATCACTGCTACAGAAAATAAATAATTTTCTCAAATCTTAATTATTTTGATACCTTAAAATCATAGAGAAATGAATTCTTTAAAAATATTTAAGTAAATATATCATTATTTTTAATTCGAAATCATTCATAAATAGAATTTTATAATATATGAACGTTTTATTGAAGTTTATTAAGATAAGTATTCAAACTAAATTCATAATTTGAATCAATTAGTATAAAAATAGAATAAGATGAAAATCTATAAAAAATAAAAATTGATCGTATAAAAATAAAATAATACTTTATAATACCTCATAAAGTGCAGAATAAATATTGAACAACGATTATCAAAATATTCGTTATAACATAAAATAATTATATTAAATGGACAAAAAAGTTAATTATGTGACAAGTAATAATAAACATTTTGAAAATCGAATAACTGATAAAGATTATTCAGGATAGAATATATTTCTAAACAGGAGATTCTCAACAAACAATTATTCTTACACGGAAATAAAACAAATATGTTATAAACAGCAGATATTCTGATAAAAAAAAAACATCATGACGTCATGACAGCAAAAAAGAAAAACGTATAATTATTAAAAAGAGTTTGCAGAGTAAGTTCTCATTTGAATTTATTAAAATGAGAAGGGAGCTTCCTGATAATGATTTTTCTTTTTTTTTTTTAAAGGACTTTGCGTAAGAGCGGGGACTTATAATCCCATTGAGCCTTGACTTCCATAAACTATAAAGGACCAAGGTTAGGGGACTTTAAAATTAATTATAAGTTTAAAGCTCACTGAGCCACTTCATTGAGAGTCCAAGGCTTCTGCCAAGCTGGGTTATTTCCAGGGAAAGACTATTATGTAGAAAAGCAAAATCACATTGTTTAATGTATATCATTTTAAGAAAATAAGTATTATGTAATAAAACAAGTTTCCACAGCCAAGTAAAAATTTCTAGGTGTTAATATTGTTATTTATTTATATTTTAGACAGTTATTTACTTTTTTGCAAATTTCATCCATTATTTGTCTTAACGTTCATGATAATTTTATTGTTTTTTAACACACTGTCCTCTATATATATTTTTTTTTAGTGTGTTATATTAAAGTGTTGATGTTTACTGAATATTTTACCTATTAGTTTATTAAATCACGAAATTAATTACATTTATTTTTTTAGGGTGAGGGAGAATCAGGAGAGAATGGGAAATAAAAGAAACTTATATTTGAACAAGTTTACAAAATATGACATTATGAGAATAATGTAATATTTTTAACGAATGTTGTATGTCTACGGATTTTAGATCCAAATAAGTAGAAAAAAGTGTAAATATATATTTTCAAAATTAACTGTTAAGTATCATATTTTTTATTTATTTATTTATTTTTATTTTTTATTTTTTTTTATTTATTTTTTTTTTATATAATACAACATGTCATACAGATAAGTTACAAGTTTATGGTTGTAGTAACCTTACACTTGACATAACAGTGGTTTGAATACTACTTAGAAAATTGAAATTAATTTTTTACAGTAGGAAAAATCTCATAAAAACCTACATAAGATATAAATGAAAAAAAATTATGTTACAATCATTAAAAGTGCAAGAAAACTAAATATAATTTATGTGCAAAAGGAAAATACATATATATACATATTCGCACATACATATATATACATATCTACACATATATATAAGTATCATATTATTCATCAAGATCAAGTTTGGACCTTGTCGTTTCTTTTTTTTTTTTTTTTTTTTTTCAATGCTTCAAACCGCTAGGGTCATTATTATTTGCCGTTTCTTAACCTAAATCGAGGAAATTAATATATAAAATACATAATCTTAACTAAAAGAATCTTAACTATCACCTATTCTGCATTTATTGTTTAATTTTAATGTAGAAATCCGAGGAAAATAACATGGGAGATGATAAGCAAATTTACAGTAACTTTTTCCTCTTTTTTTTCTCTCTTCAAACCTGTCATGAATTTGACAATAAGCGGATGCGCTGTTGTAATGAATTTAGAAAGTGCCGTCTTTGGCATGAGGAAGAGTAGTACCTTGTAGCACCTCTTCCTGGTCTTTATATACTTCCTTAATTCAGGGAAGGAGATCTCTCATCCAGTTTCTTTTGAGCCACCTCCTGATAGGCATGTCAGTTGTGACTATGCCTTTTATTAGTCTATTGTTGTGTCCGTGTAGTTTAATATGAAATCGTCAGTAAAGTGTACGTGATGATCTATAATTCATTATTGTAAGTCGGTATGTAATTTTTTGTTGATTACCTAGTAAGGAGCTGCTTAAAATTTTGGATTAGGTTTATGTTTTATTACCCGTACATCTGTAAGGCGTATGTACATGTGAGTTTGAGTAGGTACTTATATGTATTTGGTTTTTGTCTGTCTGTTTCAATATTGACTTGAAAGCAATTTGAGTATATTATTTTCAGTAGGATTTGAAATTGATAAAATATATATATAAATAAAAATCAAAGTAGATCGAAATTTTTAGGTGGAATTTTTAAAAATCATTTGATGATTTTTATTAAGAGCGATTTTTATTTTTGGTCATAAGTAATAATATTTTTGAACAAAAATTTTACAATTGACATTAATAAGAATTCTGGAGTAGTACATTTTTAAAATCAGAAATATACATTTTTTCTAATTTATGTGGTATATTTGGAGCATGAAGTAGTAGTGGAGAATATTGTGTATAAACTATTTCCACAATTAGCGAATTAACCGAACGATTTGCCCAAAAACGTTGTCTTTAATTTAAAAATTTTGTTTTTTCTTGTTAATTCATAATTATTCAATTCACCGCTTTCATTAAATTTTAATTTTACTTCCTCAATACCAAAGGTTGAGCAGCTACAATGCTTCGTGGGAGAGGTTAAAAAAAATTATGTGCTCAGAATCGAAAATTGCCACTAGCGTTTTACGTTTCACACATCAAAGATGAAATTTGGCTCGGTGTCTGTCAGTCGGTCTGCCTGTTGTCAAATCGATGTGACGGACATATAACCTACTACCGTTTATTAGATTTTCATGACATTTTCCGGAAACGTGTGCGTTTCCTAGATGGTCCCATATCAATTACACCAAATACAATCAAACCTTTCCGCTTACGCACATACAAATGATTTAGATATGCCAATATTTCAGAAAATGATCGTTCGATTTGGCTAAAGCTGGATAAAAGGTAGATTGCTAAAAAATCATGTAATGTCAATTTTATTGGAGTATGTCCATTACATTCTCTTACATATACCCAGACGTGTTTTCCTTGATACGTCCACATCTCTAAAACCGCCCGGAAGTTACACAAAGGGAATGCTACACAAATAATCGACTATATATGAATTTAATCACTACTCCAAAAAAAAAATAATACTTCCGTTTACAGATCCGGAAATTTATTATTTAACACGCCTATAGATTGAACACTTCGATTTGAATCAAACTTGGAGGAAGTTTGGAGAGTAGTAGATAAATTACCTACTATCAATTTCATTGAATTCCAGTTAATAATTGAAATTAATATAAATAATCGTTAACGATATAATCGCTATGAAATGTGAAAGGCATTGTTCATCTGGAATGGGATTTAGGTTAACACAATATTTTTATGGGGTTATAAAATTTTAAGTTTTAATCAAAAAGTGAATTTATAATGTATTGTTTGGTCGATTATAAACGTTACTGGCATGACAATTACTACCGTTATTTAGATTTCGTGTAATTTTCAGTAAATTTGAATTATTTTGAGTTTGTAAAAAAAAAAGACTTGTGCGAACACATATTTTTATATTGGATTTGATTCCGAACAATCAAATTATTCATATGAAGTATATATCACTACTGTTTATGCAAAAGGTCGTTTGTAAATATTTTCAACTTTTTTTCTATCTGTGCTAAAGATGACATTTTGTAGTCTAAAACTGATATAAGCAGTCTGCTGCGGTGAAAAATAGCAGAGAGCAATAAGATATGAAATTATACTAATAAATTATAAAGAAACAGTAGTGATATTAGTGTTCAGACGTTTTTTTACTTGCAGACGTTTTTTAATCTCCACATACTTTATATTGTTTCGTATGATTGCTTGTATTTCTGATTTTCAAATATCTAAAACTGAACTATTTCCTGATGTCTTACAATTAAAAGCTTCCAAATTACAAAATCTTTGAGTCGATTAAGACAATCTAGACCTAGTTTTACAAAAATGTATACAGCTGGTAAATAATATTAAAATCATAGGATACTAAAAAGAATGAAACAGACCAAAAAAGGAGTACTTTTGTATTCGAAGCTACAAACTTTTTCTTATCCATCTACAGTGCATAAAACAATAATGATTAACAATACTATTTAAAGCTTATGAAGAGATGATTGTGGCAAGAGAAAAGATAATGACCACGTACAAGTAGTAATTTATACTGCGATGTAATTCATAATTATTATTACTAAATACTCTATTTATAGACGATCTATACCGAATCAGAAATTTTTACTAAGTTTCCCATTTGTGACGGGTTCGATCAATAGATTTGATCCCTTGTAACTTGATTATAGATACCGTAATTGGATATGAGAAGGAAAAGTTCCTGGGAGGGAAAGTTCTGTTGCTAAATGACTGGGGAGCAGAGTATTAGGTTTAGCAGAAATAGGATTGGGCTGAATTATATGGACACAGAGTTTTAAAAGGATTATCTCTCCTTAGTTTTTGCCTTATTTTGTCTGTTATTGTAACTGATGGATGATATGAATTTACAAGATTGAGCTTATTGTGCTATGGTCAGAATTACATTAAAGAATTATTTATGACTTTTTATTTCCTGGTGATTAAAACAGTCATTATATGTTAATACATTTCTTATTATTTTTATGGCTTCTGTTACAAAGTTAAAATCGGATAAATAATTCTGGTGACATGTATATAGGTACTACATGACGATCTGTTTTAAGAAAATTGGATGGATTACTACTATTTTTTAATGAATATATTCATTGATATTTATCTTTTTTCAGAATACATTTCTTTTTTTTTTCTAGTTTTCTTGAAGTAATATTATTAGAGGTGCTTGTTTTTGGAGCTATTGTTAAAAATGTTTGAACCATGTAGAATAGAATAGAATTGAATTTATTTGCTAAAGATTATTTTACAATCTTGTACAAATGATACATATATGAATAACTTCATTTCATCTACATGAGTCTAGTTTATCATAACTGTACATTGACTTATTATAAAAACGCGAACCCGAAGGTTCGATGCCGACACCACCAATCGCTTGTTACACACCTCCCTCCACCGTTCGCCGTCCAAACCCAGTCCCTTCAGATCGGCTTTAATGCAATCTTCCCACCTTCGCTTCGGTCTACCCCTCGGACGCTTACCATTCGGCACAGCAAATATTAACCTTTTAGGAATTCTCTCGTTACTAAGCCCAACAACTTTACAAGCCCATTTGATTCGCCGCGATGAAATTACCTCAATTATATTACCCGGATACATCTCACGCAATTCGGCGTTGTGTAACCGTCTGAACTCTCCGGTTAACTCATCCTTCTTCGGTCCGAATATTCTACGCAATACTTTATTTTCAAAAACCTTAAGACGCTGCTCATCCCTTAATGTAAGCGGCCAAGTTTCGCATCCATAAAGAACTGTAGGCAAGATAATTGTTTTATAGATTCTAATTTTTAAGTTTCGGGACAAGAGGCGCGAACTAAGTAGTTTTGTCACAGAAAAATAACAAGCATTCCCCGCCTTCAGTCTAACCTTAATCTCTTCTTCAATTTCGTTTTTTCTAGTTATCGTAGAACCTAGATACCTAAATTTATCTACCTGTTCAAACATATTACCATCTATATCGATATCACCAGTAGTATCGCCATTTTTGCAGCTAACCATATATTTTGTTTTATCCACGTTTATTTCGAGTCCTAGTTCTTTACCGGCTTTCATTAACGTTGTCGTATTTAGTTTTATAGTTTCAACGTCTTCGCTTAACAGTACCAGATCATCAGCATAGCCCAGCACGGATGTTGTCCCGCCCAGATCCAACCCTTTCTCGGTTCGCATTACCTCCCTAATGGCATGTTCTAATGCCAAATTGAACAGGACAGGCGAAAGAGAATCCCCCTGTTTTAAGCCCGAACGAACCTCAAATTTTTCGGACAAATTATTACCGATTCTAACTTTATTGAGTGTCTCCGTCAAGCACATCCTGACTAGATTTACTAGTTTTTTTGGAATCCCCTGCTCGATTAGAATATTATACAGTTTCTGGCGGTCAATAGAATCGTAAGCCTTTTTAAAATCTATATACAGCTGGTGAACAATACCGTTATACTCCAATTTTTTCTCTAATATTTGCCGTAAAGAAAATATTTGATCAATAGTCGAACGATTCCGTCTAAATCCGCATTGGTAGTCTCCGATAATTTCCTCGGCGTATTCCGTGATTCGACTGGTTAAGATTAAAGTGAATATTTTATAACATACCGGAAGCAGTGAAATTCCTCGATAGTTATTACAATCCGTCCTCGGACCCTTTTTGTGAATCGGAATAAGAATAGATTCTTTCCATTCTTCAGGTAATTTCTCGTTCACCCAGATCTTTTTAACCAACCGATGTATTTTAGAAACTCCAGCTTCTCCGCATGCCTTAATTAGTTCAGTAGGAATATTATCGATTCCCGCTGCTTTATATGATTTTAATTTTCCGATAGCTACTTCAACTTCCTCTTTACTTGGTCCTTCTATTAACGGTTCAGCACTCTGGTACTCAGAAGGAGGACACAGATCATAATTTACCGTATTTAAAATATTGTCAAAGTGGTCCTTAAACTTATTCAATATGTCAACCGGATCGGTCAGAATATTGTTATTATCATCCCTAATTCCAGACGTTACGGGCCCTACATATTTACGTGATCTGTTTATACCTTTGTACATTTCTCTTACGTTATTTTCAATTCTATTAGTTTCTATTTCAATTATTTTATTTTTAAGATACTCCCTTTTTTTATTTTTGAGCAATTTTGTCGTTTCGTTCTTTGAGATTCGGAAGTATTCCAGATTGTCTTCGCTAGGATTATTTAGAGCTTTTAATTTAGCGGCTTTTCTTTTTTCACACATGTTTAAGCAATCTTCATCAAACCACGGTTTGTTATTCTTATTTTCCTTTTTTCCTAGACACGAGTTACCGACCGCTTTAATATTATCTCTGATCTCTATCCATAACTTGTCAATATCCTCGTGGTCCTCGTCAGGAAGCTCTAAAGCTTCAAACCTATTCTTAACATCTAGCTCGAATTGGTTTCTAATTGATGGATTTTTTAATTTTTCCAAATTAAAATTCTCAAAATCGAAACGGTTTTCTTTTCTCTTTTTTATATTAAGTTTTTGTCGAAGTTTCGCGATTACTAATTCATGATCCGACCCACATTCTGCTCCGCGATAAGACCGTACATTAATTATACTGCTTTGCCAGCTATGTTGTATCAAGACATGATCGATTTGATTTCGTGTTTGCGAATCCGGTGATGTCCAAGTATATTTATGAATATCCTTATGTTTAAACGTCGTACTTTTAATTATCAGGTTTTTCGAGATGGCAAAGTTTATCAGACGGATCCCATTATCATTACTATATTCGTGCAAACTTTCTTTACCAATCGTCGGAATATAAACTTCTTCCCTTCCTACCTTTGCGTTCGCGTCACCTACAATTATTTTCATGTAGTTTCGTGGTAGTTTATCATAAACCCATTCGAGTTTATCGTAAAATTCACTTTTGACTTCATCGTCACTGTCTTCGGTCGGACAATGTATGTTTATTAATGCGATTTTAAACCAACGTCCCTGAAATGTAGCTACCGAAATTCTATCACTAAAGAATTGTACGTCCCTCAAAGCGGATAGTAATCTACGCCTAATTAGAAACCCGGTACCTAAACAATGATTCCCGCTTCCTCCGTACCAAATAGTGTACTTCCCTTCCCTCATCGAGCCCTCCCCTGGCCAGCGAACCTCTTGCAGAGCCACGACATCCAAATTGTACCCATTTACCTCATTCGCGACCGATTTTAGCCCCCCTGCTGTGTTTAAACTCCTTACGTTCCACGTACCAATATTTAAATCCCTATATTTCAACTTGCGCCATGAATCCCCTAAAGCAGTCCCCACCCGGAGACCCGAACGGGGGACTAGTTTACCTCCGGATAATGAGCGTTTTACCTTAGGGAGATCCATGACTTTTTGTGGTGTTTGGTGAACTAAAGATATGTGAGTAGGGCGTTCAATCCTACGTCACACCCTCCAGCAAGTCTGGTGGGCCCCTACCTCCAGCAAGTCTGGAGGTCCCCTCCCTCCAGCAAGTCTGGAGGGCCCCTCTCATTGTTGGTCAGCGAGTCCATCGGACTTAGCCGGGAGGAACTTCCAAGGAATTTCCACCGACCATCCCCACATCCGCCACCCGTGGGACTCTCCCCAAATAATACTTCATTACATTCCAATTAATTTCTATATACATTATCAATAAAACCAGAAAAGAAAAAGAAATACATAATTAATTGAACTGACCAACAATTATCCTTAGTCATAGCACTTGGTTGGTGTGTGGAACATCAGAGCTTAAGGAATCAAGTGAATTGCACGATGACATTATGAACCAGTAAATTTTATTAAGTTTCCCTATGCTATCGAAATCGAAGTATGTCTTGTATCTTGTTTACATCACTTGGTGCAGAGAGAAATGCTCGTAAATGTTTTTGTCTGTTGTCTGTTAGCTTTTCACAGTACAGAAGGATATGGAACAGGCTGTTAGTAATGAATTGGTTACAGAAAGTTCAGGTTTCCTAGGCTTTGAAGCAGAAACTTTTGTTTTTCGTACAGAGCTTAATTAATTCGGGATTTGATATTTACCTTTTTCAGAATACATTTCTTTTTCTTTTTTTTCTAGTTTTCTTGAAGTAATATTATTAGAGGTGCTTGTTTTTGAAGCTATTGTTAAAAATGTTTGAACCATGTAAAACTGGTAACACGTTATTGAACCATTGTGTACATAACATAAATTAACATGTATGTATATTAAAAAAAAGAAGAGGTATTCCAAAGAATAAAATACAATACGCATGATACATTACACCACTATTGATTAAGCTTTCTTGGCTTAGTGATATAATGTTTTTTTCTGTTATATTTAACATGTCTCTGTTATTATAATCACTATACTTTGTTTTACTATCATTTCTTATTTTAATACAATTTAAAATTTTCTAGGTACTTTTATAGAACAAATAAATTGTAAATTAATAAACTATTTTTTATTTAGACTTTAACTACCGCTACTTTTATTTAATAAAAATATTCATTGAAATTACAGCTGAATTACCTAAACAATAAATAACTAAATATGAATTAGTACAATGATATGGACCGATTAATAGTGAATTTACCTATCCAATATTAGTTCTATATTAGATCCAGAGGCCATCTTCTTTTGAGATGACTAGGAGAATAGTCGGGAATTGATAAGGATTCAAGGTTAGAGACTAGCGGTTTCGTATGGGCCTAAAGTTTACTGTGGAAGTATAGGTATATGGGCTAGGATAATTTGGCAACAAACGCCACATTAAGGTACTATCGATAACTTTGTTTTTGACCAAGTTAAAAGCGTAGAGGATTTTCGATTGATACAATAGGGTGTAAAGGCTATTTGAGCCATAAACCTTAATTCTATTATACGTCCTATTATCATCAATTAATTGAGTCTAAGGTTAATTGGTTGCTTAGAGCGATTGAGTAAGAAGAGCTGAAGTAGCCGGAAACAGTGAGTGGTTTCTTCTTATTTTAATCTTGCATGAGGCTCTAAGCTAGAGGTTTGTCGAGGTTCAACCATAGGCACCGAATATGATTAACATTATCAGTATAATAAGCAGGAAACTATGAAAGAATACTGTAGTGGAGGAAGTCACAGTTAGGGTTAAAGTAGTTTGGTAAGATTAATCGGAATCCTCCAGTTTTGACTTCGTTCTTCAAGGTTTGTGATGTGTGATTAAAGAGTTTTGTATGCAATGAATGTACGTTATTAAAAGATAGGGCAGATGTGTCATCGACATACGTGGTGATGACTAGTGTTGCCCATAATCGGTCTTGGTCTTGCACTTTGCAAGACCAAGACCAAGATCGTCTAACTGTTGCTAGTCCTAGACCAGGACTGGTAAAAAAATCCATTTTTTGAATAAAAATTGAGGCGAAATAGTTACTAGTTATTGTATGTAAATTATTGGTATAACCAAAATACTTAGTAAGAAGGGAGGGTGCGTTGAAATTAATACTAAATTTAAACAAAGAAGTACTTTTAATTGTCTCGCAGACGTTTCGATCCACCATGCAGGTCTTCATCAGGGCGGATGCATCAGGCACTGCAGAAGCAGTTGATAAGACTGACAGTTGGCTGTTCTCTTATCAACTACCAGTCTTATCAACTGCTGCAGTACCTGATGCCACGCCCTGATGAAGACCTGCAAGGTGGGTCGAAACGTCGGTGAAACAATTAAAAATACTATTTTTAAAAAATTTAGTATTTATTTTACCTTACCCCCCGACCAACTCTTTCCCTCAAAATACTTTTGCATTTAACTCCTCTAATTTTTCATTCGGACTTAGTTAGGTTTCTTCTATCTAAAAAATTACAGTAATAACTCTATATTAATAAGCTAATAGGTAAGACTGTTGCGATACTCTTTAGCAAGACCAAGTCCATGGCCAAGACTGAGTTCGCAAGATCAAGACTCGTGTCGGTCTCGCATTTGGGCAACACTAGTGATGACAGTAATATTATCTCTGTTTATTTTGAAAGATCAATCTGATCTGTATAAGTCTGAGAGGTAGAAACTGATAATGAGAAAGCAGGAACAGAAAACGGATTGACGGAATTCAGTAAAGCAGTGCCAGTTCAAAAGCCTGTTCTACGTCAAGAACCCTTGCAGTACAATCCGCGTTCCAATGCAGAGGAGACGTCTACAACACGATGACGTTGCTCTGGACAGTGGAGTGGAATACTTGGAATTCAAACTGGTGATGTGGAATTATGTAATTAGAATCTAGGAAGCGATTCAGGTGTTTCCAGAATGAGCTTTCCAGGATTTTGCCCATGTTGGGAAAAAGAAAGATAATCATTAAATTAAACATGTTAAATGCTTTAGGTTTAGATAACACCATTTTATTTCATTATCAAGTTTTCATTTTTATTGTATGCTTATTTCATTTCTACTGAACACTGCTACTGTTAGTGGAATGTTCGAATGTAAACATTAAGTTTGTTTTTTTTACTGAAGAGCATAAACATTTATTATTACTTTATTGTTTTAGTGATATCATTTCATATTTTATTTTCCCCTGCTTTTTACCTGTTTGGCAGGATACTTATAGTAGTTGCATACTAGAAAATTTTTTCTTTTGTGCATAGGGAATAGACATCTAAAATAGTTCAATACGATATTTTGCACTAACAGTAGCGATATACTGTTTCATATTGTAACAATAACATACCCTGATATCAACTAATCTCGTGATTTTTATTTTAATACTTTTTCTTTTGACTTATACACCATAATATTTTATTTCATAACCGTCATTTTTATTATTTTATTATCAATATGCATAATTTAATATTTTGCTTTATTTTTATTTGTTTTATCTTTTCATTTTAATCTGCTCCTATCGACGACTATTGAAAATCAGCAGATGGTCTGATTAAAGCAACAAACTCACATAGCAGGCCTGAGGAAGAATAGCACCCAGCAGTACCTCTTTCCTGCCTTGAATCAATTACTATGGTTTGTTAAGAAAGGAGGTTTTTTATCCAGCGGCTTTTTAGCCTCCTCCTCGTATTATTGGGCATGGCAGCTGAAATAATATCTCTGATTATTCCGTTAGTATGGTGTAAATTATTGTGAAATAGTTTTTATAGAGTTCTTATGTGTTGGTCAACTGTATGCAGGAGGAAAACGGTATGTAAGGTTTTGTTTGTCACGTACCAAGGTGCTTTAGTTATAAGTCGTAATATTTTTGATTGGAAAGTTTGAAATTTGTGTAAATATTTCGTTTTAGCTATACTGTATATGTTTAAGGAGTAAGTCCAGTTTTTTTTTTTTTTTTTTTTTTTTTTTTTTTTTTTTTTTTTTTTTTTTTTTTTTTTTTTTTTTTTTTTTTTTTTTTTTTTTTTTTTTTTTTTTTTTTTTGAGTGAGTAAAATAGTTTGAGTCGTCTATTGATGGTCTTCCGTTTCATTTTGACGTATGGACCCCATGTCGTCCTTCCGTCAAAGGTAAGACCAAGGTAATGTACGGTGTCCGTCTGAAAAACTTGGTTGCTTTCTATATAAGTTGGAGGACAGGTATCTCTTCGAAGTGTAAATTTAATGTGTTTCGATCTATCGCGGTTTTGTCGAATTTTCCATAATTTGTACCAGTCTTGTAATTTATCTAAATGATGTTGTAATGTCATTGAGGCTTGTGTGGGGTCAATATTTTACTATATTATTCATTACTATTTAGTTTTATTACTTACATATCGTGGTCTGATTTAACAAATGTTTTCACAAATTGTAATACAATGTTTTATTATTTCCAAAATTCATATATCAAAAGTAACACTATTTTCCTTATTGCATAAGAAAAGTAAATAAAATATCGTTCCTAATATTGGCCTAAATTATGAATTTTATATTCATCATTAGTAATTTATTAGAAAAAATAGAAAAGAATATGGGCTAAGTAGTACAACATATAGAAAATATTATGACACCATTTCTTTGCAACTAGTTGTCCAATTTCAAATACTTTTTTGTATTTCAGAAAATGTAAATACTTTTAAAACACCTGATTATATAAAATTAAATAAAAAAAAGTATATAATTTTGGAGTTAAACGGAAATGTAACTTTACCATCCCTCATAATTTAGTAGTAATAGTAACTAAAATTATCAAATATTAGTATCTATTTTTCTTTTTTTTTTTTTCTTTTTTTTTTATTTAATTTTTATTCACAAAAACGATATATTTGTTTTTTTTATCAGTCTTGTTCTTGGTCTTGTAACAATGAGAGGGTCTAACAGACTAAGACCGACCAAAGTCGGCACTATTGCGGACGGTGAACGGACAATTTTTTTTTTTTTTAAGTTTACGTATTCTAAAACGTAAAACCTCAAATTTTGAGTTTTTTTGGTCGATAAAAATTGTTCATTTTTGAAAATAATAAAACAAAAAGCGTTAGCTATATGTGTTCTGTAGCTCAAAGTTTGAAATGTTAAATATCTGTGAGATAAAATGTCTTATTGTTTATTTTAAATAATTAATCATACATCATTATTTAGGGATGCTAAATATAAATTTAGAAAGAATTTAATAATTGAATAATGGAGAAAAAAATAAAAATGCTAATCCAAGTCGGACATGAATCTCCAGAAATACAAGTCAGTAGGCAGACGTAAAATATATAACTGGAAAGCGGAGGATTAAAAGAAAAACAAAAAAAGCAATATATAATGTAGCAAATTGTGGAAGGGGAGTATCGAAAAAAATATAATATAACGATTTCTAAAACTAACATTATTTAAAGTAAATCAGGAGTTTTAAGAAAATTAAATGAAATTTTCTTACTGCTATGTTCCTGGCCTCGCGTTTCTACGGCGAGTAGGGGGTTCCAGGAATCGCATTTATTTGTATTAAAATATATTTAATACTTATTTTTGTATTGAAATGTTAGATACCACAGACCCCCTACTGTAGTATCCTAGATTGAACCATATAATTTTCATTGGATTTCCTTTCTAAAGGTATCATGTTTATAAATTTACTATTTGTTTCTATTACTAATTGGTGGCATGCAAGGTAGAATGTAAAAGTACTAAGATGGTTTACTAACTATTATATTTACAAGCTTAAATAAAACCAAAAACATCTATATACAAATTAATAACTAACCCTATATACATAATGAATAGTTGAGAATCATACTGGAGGAGAATGCTTAATGTTTCATTAAAGTTACATTTGTTATATTGATTATATTAATTAATGATTAATGGTTGCCAACACAAATTTACATTAGTATAACTAAATGCTTGTTACCACTTAGCTGGTCCTTCATAGTGTTTCTAGCCGTCACATCTGGATTCCCTGTCTCTGCTCTCCTTCAGCGTCTAGTCCGTCCATCTGCTCTCTCCGGCTGTCTTCGTCTTCCTCCCTCGACTCCCCCGCTTGAAGTCCCCAGAGCAAGTGTTCTCAGCTCCGAGTCCCAAGAAGCAGTGTCCTCCTCTCCGTTCCAAAAAGAAGTCCCCAGTCCAAATTCTCTATCTCCCACCTTCCTTCATCCCCCTCTCTTTTGGCAGTCTTTTTCCTGATTGGTTGAATATTCTCAGCCTAAGGGATGACCACGCCCTCTCCCCCAGGCCAAGGTAAAGCAGCAGGTACAGACTTAGGTATTTCTGGTGGAAGGTGTGAAAAGGTCTTTCGGGATCCTTTTTAAACACTTCGTTGTCGGTCTTTGTCGGTGGTCCTTAAAGGTATTTATTACCACTTACAAAAGGTTGGGCTAATGCGTCGTTACCTTCGGTCAGGTACTGCCAGATGTGAACACTTATGATGTTTATTTATACATTTAAAATAAGTATTCCACCGGCGGTCTTTACAATACATAGCATTACTAAATGTAAACTTTTAACATTTCTTGTTATTTTGTAAAAGTATGTAAAATCCACGGATTTTAATTTTGAACTTGTGTGAAAGAAGAAGTGAAATATAATAATATTCCATGGATATGCTTATAGCCTTAACCATATTTACCGTATTTTGTGAGGGTTCTCGAATAATTCTAGATCTGATATTATATTTAAATTATTAGGTATCTGTAGTCCATTTATTGCGAAAAATCATCATGTAGCCTTTTAGAAATTAAATTAGTAAATAATTTGATGAATTTTCCCTTTGTTATATTTCAACAGCATCCATTTCCAATAAGTGTGACAACTTTTGATTTGTTCATGATAGACAATTTAAATCTCTTAATTCCATTTTAGCAACCTTTGCGATGGAAAATAACTGTTTAATAACTAATAGTCGTACAATCCATAATCAACGGATCGGACAACCCATAATCAAATCTTGATATAATAAATAGGACTTTTGTTATTTTAATGGCATTTATGATTTGTTAGGTGCAAGATTTTAGCTTTAGCTCGGTTAAAAATGCAATTTAAAAATTTTATAATTGCCCAACATGTTCAAAAATAATTTCTATTCAAAGTTGAGCAGTAAGTGAAAGTTGTATGTTGCACTCTTAATTACACCTACAAACATCTCTATTGAATGTAACTAGATCCATTACTAATAAATATTTAGTTGTTTTGACGAAACTGTGAACTTTAGTCAATCGATCCACTTAAAGACAAGACTTCCACCATAATTATTTGCAAGTCGAGTGTAAGGGTGTAGGTAAGGAAGAGGAGGTTTGAAGTTACCGATTGCGCAGTTTATAGAAGCCTCAAGTTGCCCGAGATGAACTTTCTAACTCTATATATTCTAATGAGTTTGTCCTACATCGATCCCCTCCAGCCTGTATAGACACCTGAAGGAGGCAGCCAGCTTCCGACTCACCTGATCCCTAATTAGCGATAACTTCACAGACTTCTAAGATAGTTTTGTTATGCTAATGATTTGCTAGATTGGTGGTGATTTACGATTTGGTTTCGTTTGTTCCCATATATTAATTTATGAATTACATTCAAATTACATATGGAACCTTTATGGACTTACGGGATAGAGCTATGGGGCACTACGGAAAACTCCAAACATCCTCAGATTTCAAACATTTCAATAAAAGGTCTTGAGATGTTTATGTAACAAATGCCTTGCTACACAAAGACATGAACGTCCAATTTTTTTTCATTTATTACAACGCTTATTTCCACCGCTAATCCTCAAAGTCCACTCTGACGACTTTTAAGGAGTTGGCAAAGAGAGTTCCTTATTCCAAATCTTTGCAGATGTCAAATTCCAATCTTGCCATACTTATATATTTGTTTAAATAAATAAATTTGTTATTATTTTAATGCCGGTAATAGGTTTCTGCAATTATAAACCTTTTACCTAGGTCTGATTCTCAATTTATTAAAAACTGTCAGGTAGCTTTGCAAACTTTTAGGGTATCGGTCTATATAATCAAATGTGGAGTGATTAGAATTTAAAGGCTTATGTCAGGGGTTAAGACATCTCAATCATTTTGAATATGAAAATAAATCTTTAAATTTCAATGGGATGTCAAAATTTTGGGTCAATGGTTTTAAAACATAATGATATTAATAACATCAAATGAAATGAATAAAAAAACATTTCCTTATGCATAGTATTATTATTACTTTTGCTATAATATCTATGTATTTTAAGTTACTCCAATTTATTTATTTTTATTTTTGATTATTCTTAAAATTAAAATCAATGAAATGGTTATTTTAAAATCTAATATGAAAATATTACAAAATAAACCAAAATTAATTCTATTCTCCACCACTTATAGACCCTGAATAGAATTTATCTCTGCCGCTGGTAGTGTCTCTGACAGAGTTTTTCTAAAGAAAAGATACCTCCCCTATCTTATTATACCTTAAAGTTGTAAAGTAGTAAACAGCACTTATCGAACTTTTCCTGTTTTTAAGTCTTAGCTCGTATATCCTAATATTGGTAAAAGTTTTACCCTCCTTAAAGGAAAGTTGTTGAATATCAGAACCTCCGCCGAAGAAAAAGTTTATCAATTAAGAAGACAGGACTAGAGGTTCGTATATAAAACCTCTCTCGCCATGCAATTTATATATATACACATATATATGAGGAAGTAGTACCCAACAGCACATCTTCCCGGTCTTTATTTAGTTACTTTATTTAGGACAGGAGATCTCACATCCAGCTTCATTTTAGTTGCCTTCTTATAGGCATGGCATTTAAGGTCATGTAGACTGTAGATATGGCCGTGAAGTTTATTATGGAAGCAAGAATAAAGAGTAATTATTAGTCGCGCCATAATCGCTTGTTGTATGTATTGTAAAAATGTAGAGCTTTGTAATTTACGAACCAGATAATGTCTTAAAATTTTGGATTAAAAATATAATATTTTTTAAAACATCGGTTTTTTATGTCAACCATAAATCTTTGAAGTTTATCTTCATGTGGATGTGGGTTTAAATGTATTAGTATTTATTTTATGCCTGGTTTTAAGTGTTTTAAGTTTCAGGGGCAATGTAAGTACTGTAATTTTAGTGTTTTTTTTAAAGCCAATCTTTTCATTTTGCCATGTGTTCCTGGGGTCATTCTTCTTTCAGATTTAATTTCAAGGTAACTTCCTATTTGAGGAACTTAGTAGTCGCCGATAAAACACTGTGGATAAGTGCCTTGTCGAAGAGAGAACTGTACGTGCTGTGATTTGTCATAAATTAATTTAATTTAAGTGTGTGAAATCAATGAGGTCTGTCTAGGGTCTTGGATTATTACTACAGTTACTTCATCTTCTGCTGGTGAGTCTCTATAACAAGACCAGAAATGTGGTTAGTACTATTAACCACATCTAACAAGAATTTTGGACTATACTAGGTATATATATATATAGGTATAGGTATTAGCCATGGTTATTGTTTATGTCCGCTACGTTCAAAACTAGTCTCTAACGTGGTTCTAAGATAGAGAAGCATGCAACCCAAAAATATTCTCCATCCACTCGCAGATAAGCTCGTCTTACAAACTATCAACGACCGAGAGCTCAAACACAATATAAACGTTTTTGAAGAAAAGAAACCGCATAAAATATGAAAATCGACACCTGAAACATGAATTGTATGCTGATAGGAAAGAAAAATCTGAGAATAATGAGAGTTCTGAGAATAAATGTCGAGAGATTAGAGCAGGTTTTTTTTTTTTCCAATACTTGAGTGATCGTTTCCCAATGAAAGCAATTACATCGATGAGGAAGTAACCCGAAGAATCAGAACACCTGTTCACTTTGAGATGGTTTTCTAATAATATGAGATATCACCAAGAAAACAAAAATTTCTCTCCATAAATCGACATTCCTCCAAATCCTTTCCTGCTCATCCGAAACGTTAACTCTCACTTTTCAAACACAGAAGTCTAATCCAATCCATGAAAATTCAAGGAAAAGAAACATCTAACAATCCGGAACATCCCTATATGGACTAGATCCAAATTTAAACGGACCGAGACCGTTCTGGAGGAGCGCAAGCTAAGGTGATTTGGACATCTTCTTAGGATGGACCAAGAAAAAACCACCAGGATAACCGACAAGACTCGTTTGGAAAAAGGGAGATCTCGAGGAAGACCACAATCTGCTGAGAGAAGGCATTTAGGAGCGAGACACCTGGTCCAGACTGAATAAACAGCAACCTCACTCTGCATAGCGGTACCGAAAGGGGATTAAAGGTTATGATGATGAAGGGGCAGGGTGGCCGAGAGGGCTAACTTGTGTACACAGCACCGCCGTTGCCCGGCAATAATTACGAGTTCGCGTCTCGGTACCTGGGGGTCTTTTAACTCTGGCATTAATCCCTTGGCCTTACGCCTGGCCCGGTGAAACCTCCGTATCGCCTAAAAAGGCCAGAATGGGAAGACCCAAAAAAAAAAAGATTATGATGACGATGATGATTTGACATCTGCACAGGATGCGGCCAAAGTAATTTTACTACCTTGAGGTATATCTCAAACGCAGTTATCACTGCCCTCTTCTTCCAATTTATATTATATAAAATAAACAAAATAAAGTCTCCCAAAAAAAAAATTGATATAAGTTGTATCTCTATTTTTCTAAATGTTTTTCAGCTGGCTACACCCTTACAAGTAGGCCCTTTTTGCAAGCCAGAATATACATGAACCCTAGTCAGCTGCTTTCATAAGATGATCAAGATCATAAAAACCCTGCATTACAAATTCCTGATCGTTAAGGTTAGGGTGTATTAGAAAATTTACGATCAGAGGTTTTACGATGGCAGGCAGGACATTACATGATGTGCTCAAAATGTAAATTCAGAAGGTTGTACGTCTACGAAATTTTTAAGACGAATAAATTTTTATTACTTTTTTTTCAAATTTCGTTGTGATTCTGTAATATTGAGGTCATAGAGACAATTTCTAGCTACATTATATTGCTTCATAGATTTTCTTCTGTGTATAAATACAAGATTTTTGTTTTATTTCTTTAACTTCTATTAAAAGTGTATAGGACAGAAAACAATAGCAGTTTTAGTAAAGATTTAATAAATTATTTTATATGTAAATTAATGGTAACTTACCTAAAAGATAAGATTAGAAAAATAATATTACCATCTATTAATCTAATTTCTAATTAATGCTTTGATGAAAATGATTTTTATTAAAATTAACCTTCAGACCTTCAAGTTTTTCCTGCAACTCATTGAAAAAGATTCAAATTCAGGTTTGCTGACTCCTTAGTTATAATTAAATTATGATAAAAACAAAAAAATTAATATATACACTTATTGCGGAGGACGGAAAGTTGTTGGGTTCGGTTCTCGCCTGACTCAATTAATATTTATTTCTTCTGGCTCAATGTTGGGAAAATGACCAATCTAGCTGAATGGTATTCAGAAACCGTTGTATCTTACTAAAAATTTCATGCTGGTCAGAAATATATTTCAGATAAGGCGAGCGAATGAAGTTTTGAAGATTTTTTGCTTTTAAAACAAACAAAAAAGGATTCGTATTTATTTTTCTCTCACTCCTTAGAAAAAATATTATCATTTCTTGTTTGAATCTCCAGATTTTTAAATTTTATAATTATATTTTGCGGAGTGTAAAATGTATTCGTAAGTTAAACTGTCAACGAAAAAGTTAAATTGTTAATGGATTCAGGATGCTGTAGGATTTATCAAGTTAACATAGTTTCAATCAATTAGCTCTTTGTTATAACTTTGTAACCATATGTTAGTGAACAATAAATCAGTTGTGTTATGCCTTTGATAAGACAGCGTTGTGTACCCTATTTTTTTTTTTTTTTTTATTTGGAATCTTACAGAGGCCTTGAAACCGAAATGTGTAATTGAACCTCATAAATTTTGACATGTTCGGATTGCAACTTTATTTACTACTATTAGGAAGGATAAAAAAATTGTTTATCCCTTTAAGCTATGTTAATTTCACACATCCCCAATCCTTCATTAAACTACTAATTAATTTGGGTAATAATAAAAATTTAATCTGCCATTTAAGAAATCTCATTAGTTAAACCAAAATATAAACAGTACGTGGGAAAACGAAACTTGACTAATTCATATGATATATGATAGAGGTTAATAGCTGACAGTAGAATATATTTGGAGAAAAGTCGGTTGGGCTTTTTAGTCAACAAAAGAACAAAGTTAATATATAGAAATTATATTAATGGACATTTCCTTGAAAAGTCCAACCAACTTGATCCTCTCCAATCTGGTTTCTGTCCCAGCTACTCTATACAATCCGAGTTAATTAAAATTATCAGTGATGTTCAAACTGCAATAGATAATAAATAATTAACTGTCCTTATACTTCTTCACTTTTCCGAATTCGATTCCATTAACCATCCCATCCTTTTTAACAAACTCAAATCATTATCCTTCTCCAATAGTTCCATCTCTTGGTTCCAATCTTTCCTCTCGCAACGCACCCAAGCAGTCTCCATACCCAATCAACCACTACTTGCCTATCCTGCTTTATCCTCTGGTGTTGTCCAAGGATCTAGCGTGTCTCCTCTCCTTTTTAGTTCCTGTATTAACGTCCTACATGACTCAATTCTCCATTGTCCCCACCACCTTTATGCAGACGATTCTCAAATATATCTATCCTTTTCTCTCTCTGAGCTATTGGTAGCATTTACTAAGATCCAAGAAGGCCTCGATCGAATCAGTGCCTGGGCAAACTTAATCGGATTAAGGTTAAATGCTACTAAAACTCAGGCCATTGCAATTGCTTTCAAGCCCCTTCTTAGATCCTCTACTGACTTTCCCATACTAAACCTTGATGACCAGCCAATCTTCTTCTATTCCTCATTCATTTATCAAACCCTCTCCTGGAATCACCATATTTCTCACATCTTCCGACGGACAATTTCTATCCCCAAACTATTCCATCGCTTCCGCCATCTCCTACTCCAAAATAAATGTAGAATCCTAGTTTCCTCTCTCATCTTCCCTCACTACAGCTGTGTGATGTACGATTGCCCAAAAACAGTCTCCTTTGTCCTCAATCCAACTTGCTCGGAAATGTAAGAAATTTGGTAGGATAAATAAATATTAAAATAAAAGAATAATAAAAATAAAAACATAATTCAAAGCTATGTGTTTTTTTAAATAATAATTTTCAGAGAATAAGGTGGTAAAAAAATCATAAAAAATAACAATATTAGAATTTTGAAATAAGGATTAATCTTTAAGGAAGAATGCCGATTTTTTAAAAGTTAAGTGTCGTTGGACTTCAAAAAAAAAAAAAAAGAAGGAAAGGGATAGAGATGCAACACTCACGGCTTCTGAATAAACACTACTTTATTCGTTCAATAAGTCTCCTTATATACAGTTAGCATGTTTGTTTACATTGCCAGATGGTATTAAGGCTGATATCGCCAGTCTCCGGTATTTATCTCCTCCCCCCCCACCAGTTTACGAACAGGATTTTCGGAAACTTAAATATTCCTAGATCGGAGCCAACGGTGACCAGCCTTAACACTTTACAATTGTTCTTACAGTATACCCTTAAAAGATACTAAAACTCACTTCCACTCAGCTGGAAAAAAAAAAAAAAAAACACAGAATCTTAACACAACACTTGCTTCCAAGAACAGAACTCTTAATAACCTAAACAAAAAAGAAAAATAATACAATTTCCTCTACAGTATTGCTATAATTCTATTTACATAAACAAAATTACATTATATTAAAAAAAACATATTTCTTATATACAGCGGTGAGGGTACTACGAATCCGTTGGTCTATGTTCCGGTTCGATCATTGGGAGCTTCAATTGTTCAATGTGAACAGTTCTCCTCTTTCTGGGTTCATTAACGCTGTCGATAGATAGCAGATTATGCTCCCTAATAGCAACCACTCTGAACGGACCCTCGTACCGTAGCAATTGTTTCCCTCTGTTGGTTCCTAATCTACGGTACACTATTGTTCCGATCTTTAGTTCTCCCATTCGGTCGCGTACCTGCACATTCTGCCTCTATACCCGCTTCTTTTTTTCCCGCTTGATTCTCGTCGTTACCTTTCCCCATGTCTTCTCTACCTCTACCCTATTGCTCTGAATTTGCTCCACTAACGGTTCGGTAATCGTTGTTTCCCCATAATCCCGCCTCGGCCTGCGCGTCCCAAATAGAACTTCTACTGGTGAAAATCCCGTTACGGAGTGGATCGAGTGGTTATAGGCTGTTACCGCCTTCCTCATCGCAACATCCGGCTCCAACCCTTTTTCTCCCTGATATACACGGATGTGGTCACTCAGCGTGCTGTGCAACCGTTCGATGCCGCCTCTACTTTTAGGATGTCCCGGGGTGTTATAATGCCACGCAATCTCCAATCGCTTCACCTCTTCCCTAATCGCGGTATTATTGAACTCCCTACCACCGTTTGATGTAATCCTGTCGGGGACCCCATAGAACTGCACCCAGGTTTGTAGGGCTTCTGCCACTGCATTGGCTGATTTGTCCATGACCTGATGTTCCATCGCCACTTTGCTGGAAACGTCGATTATAGTGACCCACTTGAACCCTTTCCAAGTGAAAGTATCGATCGGGAGGTCTTGTAGCGGCATATTCCCTGTAGGTGTCTCCTCCTGAACTCCTCTGGAGCATATCTCACATTTCCCAATGATTCCCTGGATGGATTTCTTCATGCCCCACCAGAAATACTTTCGACGTAATGCCTGCAACGTCTCGTTGAAGCCTCGGTGGTTGGTTTTCCCCTGGTGATATGCCAATGTGACTGCTTGCTGTTGCTCTTCGTCTTGTATCGTCTCCACCGCATATTTGCACCGGATGAATGTCCTGTCCACGCCTATTCGCTCGGATCTCCACATTCGCTTTATCTTATCCCATACTGTATTGTTTCCAACGTATAGATAGTGCGTTTTACCCGCTTCCGAGGCGTCCTTCAGTGCCGTACAGATTTGTTCTTCGCTTACCCCGGGTTGCGACCAAATGACGCGAATCCTACTCCTCCCATATTTCCTGAAATCTATTTTCATGATCCCGGCTGTTCGTGTCTTCTATCCGTCACTCGGATCCATCCTGGTTCCTCCACGTCCATCCGCGTCTCTTCCTCTCTTGCACTTAGGTCGATCATCTCCTGGGCGCATTCGAGGAACGATCGCTCTCTGGGCAGTCCGTCCCTCTTCTCCGTTTCCTTAGCCAGCTGGACTTTCAGTATTGTTGACAGGAACTCCATCATGGCTTCGACCTCTCCCACGCTCATCGTTTCACGCATCTTCTCGGTTATGCGGTTGTACTTCGCCACGAGTGCCCCCGCGTACTGTCCCCTCTTCTGTCGTTGGGACCGCCGCTCCCTAAACATTTGGAAGATATCCTCTTCCGGCGTCCATCTACCTCCTCCAAAAGCCTTCTTCAACCGCTCCTTAATCACCGGCCACGTAGTCTCCTCGTCCGCTTGAATCTGGTTCAGGACGTTCCTCCTTACTCGGCACACAAGAGCTGCTTTGAGTGCTTCTGCGTCCCCTAGGTTCACCAGGTCCTCCGCCACCTTTACCTCGATTCTTGACATGAGGCGATCTCCGCCTTTCAAGAAATGTTTGAGCTCACCTACCTCGCCTCCGAAGCGTTCCAGGTCCGCAATGGCCCTCCGTAAGTCCTGCGTAGTTGTTGCTCTTATTTTCATCCATTCCAAGGCGTTGGCGTGCGCTTCTGCCAACGTGTCCCTCGGTAAGGGAGGGATCTCCTGGATCTGAGAGATCTGTGCTACCTGAGGGATTTGAGGTATCTGAGGTACCTGAGGCGTGATCTGGGGTACCTGGTTGATCTGAGGGATTTCCTGAGGTTGAGGAGTTTCCGGTGCTCTAAATACTCCCGGTCTAATTAAGCCCTCGGTCGGCATCTCTCCTTTTCCTTATGGCTAAAAAAAAAAAAAATATACTTAGCAAAAAAAAATTTACTTGTTGTGCTTCCCTGACGTTGTCCCGGGTTTCGGCATCAGTTAAGCGTCGTCGGACTTCAAAAATAAAAAAAAAAGAAGGAAAGGGATAGAGATGCAACACTCACGGCTTCTGAATAAACACTACTTTATTCGTTCAATAAGTCCCCTTATATACAGTTAGCATGTTTGTTTACATTGCCAGATGGTATTAAGGCTGATTTCGCCAGTCTCCGGTCTTTATCTTATATATATATATATATATATATATATATATATATATATATATATATATATATATGGTTATGGTTATATATATATATATATGGTTATATATATATATATATATATATATATATATATATATATATTTATTATGTATATATATATTATTAAACCTTTAGTTTCATTTTTGTAAATATTTTAAATCTATATATTTAAACATTTATTAAGCCGAATTTTGTTTAAATCTTTCAAATATTCGATATTTTCGCTCAATAATGTTAATTTAAATTACTAAATTTATTTTTATTCCAATTTTTTTGTTTTAAACATATAACAGTCATAATAAAGAAAACGCATAATACTATCGATTTAATTTTTGTTTCATTCGATTTAGAATACAAAAATACATATTTGATGACCCTTGTTTGAGCTTTATGGTCGTATATTTAAGGTGGGCGAATTTTTTCCCTCAAATTGGGTGTTCTGCACGTCGGCGCAAAAGACAAAAATAAATATTATTTATTTATTTCCCCATGATTGATCTTTTAAGCTCTATGACACTAGTACAATCACCATAAAAATAGTTTTGGGGTTTACTTTAACATAGTCAGTGTAATGTTTTGAGTTATTTAATTTTATTCGAGATGCCAGTGGATAATTACTGATGATAATTGCCCAGAAATGTTTAATAAAAAAATTACTAAAATAAATTTGGATCTATAATAAATTAATTGGTCCAGGATCAATTAATTGAATTTCTTTTTTCAAAGGCTGGTTTGTGTTTATCATGCTTTCTAATTACACACATTACCTGTGATCATCATGATATAAATAGGTGGCAGAATTAAAATAACTTTTATTAAAAAACTTAATTTATTTCTATGTCTAATAAATAATATATACAAATTATATTTACAGGAACAAAATTAATTCAATGAATTTATTAATTAACTGTGAAGGCATGATTTCAGATGGAATGTTTTGAGAGTTGTATTGCCATGAAATATTCTAACATTGATAAATTTATTGTTTGAAATAATACTTATCTATTGTATATGAAGTAGTGTAGTTGGTAGATGTCATCACTGCATCTGCTAAGTTGAGATCATCTCGTCAAGCCCCCAGGTCCAAAAACTGCCAGGATCCCATCTCCATGGTCTATGTAGAGCCAAGACTTCAGTCCTCAAGTCGGATGAAAACATAAGACCCATCCTCAAGGTCGGACATCAATCTACATGAGAAGATCACGAGACCATCTTCTTTTCAGACGCCTCGGAGGGTTATCAGGAATTGAAGACGAAGCAAGGTTAGAAATAAGAGGATTCGGATGGTTATGAAGTTTATTATGGAAGTATAGGTATCTGGATTTGGCCAAATCGGAAACATATGGAACATTTAGGTCTTTATGGATTATTTTATTAGTGACAAAGTAAGGAGGATTGAGGATTTTACGAAGGATTTTGGATTGTAAGGATTGGATGCAAGAGGAATTCGATGGTACAGTGGAGCCCCATAGCTCAACTCCGTAAGTCCAAATAGGTCTTATTATAGTCAAGTATATGAGTCTTTTGTAATTAAGGGAAAGTTTAGAGCGTTTGTCTAGTAAGAGTTGGAGTAGTCGGAAACGTCGAGCGGTTTCTTGTCGTTTCAGTCTGGTATGAGGATTCCAAGTTAGACGTTTGTCCAAATGAAGTCCAAGGTATCGGATTTGTTCAACAGGGATAAGTGGGGTATTATTAAAGGATACTGTGGGACATGAGGTCATAGGTTTACGTCGAAGGGTAAAGGTGATTTGATGAGATTTATTAGAATTTATTTTAATTCTCCAGTTTTGACACCATTCTTCAAGGCTTGTGATGTGTTATTGAAGAGTTTGGGATGCAATGGTTGGGTCATTATTAACGGATAGGACACATGTATCATCGGCATACGTGGTAATAACAGTGTTAGGACGGGTTGGGATGTCAGCTGTATAAACTGTGTAAATGATAGGACCAAGGATACTACCTTGAGGAACTCCGGCAGATTGAGAAAAGAGGGATGAATAGGTATTATTGTGATTTACTTTGAAGTGCCTATCAGTAAGATAGGAACTGATGATAAGAAAATATGTAGGGGGAAGGAATTTACGGAGTTTGTAAAGCAATTCCGGATGCCAAACTCGATCAAACGCCTGTTCAACGTCGAGAAAAACTCCAGTGCAATACATTCCGCGCTCCAATGCAGAGGAGACTACGTCTACCACACGATGACATTGCTGGATAGTGGAATGGGATGTGCGGAATCCAAATTGGTGATCAGGGATTATGTGGTTAGAATCTAGGATGGGATACAGGCGTTTCAAGATGAGCTTCTCCAGGATTTTGCCCATGATGGGTAAAAGAGAGATAGGACGGTAAGAGGATGGGTATTCTGGTGGCTTTTTGGGTTTATGTATCATTTTGACTACAGATAGTTTCCAAGGGTCAGGAAAATATGTGGAACGGAGTACGGCGTTATAAATGTAAGTAAGGAAAAGAATGGCTTTTCGAGGAAGTAGCTTAAGAATGTGGGAAGTGATTAGGACGTGGCCAGGAGCTTTGCGGGAGGTTAATCTGTGAATAATATTGGATATTTCTGAAGGATGAAATGCTTTAGGAGGAGGAGTCATTTGAAGTGGAATATCCAGTTCTGTTTCAATACATTCAAGCTGATTTGGATTAAGGATATCAGGATGTGGATTAAAAGTTTTGAAGAGGTGATGAGCAAAAATTTGGGATTTTTCTTCATCAGATTTGGACCAAGTTTGATCTTCAGTAAGAAGAGGATGATTAAAGTCTTTAAATTTCAGGAGCCGTTTAGTCGTCGTCCACAGTGATTTGTCGGTAGGTCTAAGTTTTTCAGTAAAATTTAGTAAATTTTGAATTTTTTATTTTCTAATTTCTGATTTTAGTTTGTTAGTCAGTTGGGTATAATGAGTTTTATCTGTTGGATATCTAGTTCTATGCCACTTCGATCTTGCTCCGCGTTTTTCCTTTAATAAGATACGAATATGCTGTGGCAAGTTATTCTTTTGTAAATTGTTAATCTTACTGTTAAAGGTGTTACTGTTTATACTGTCTGTTATTGATGTTGTAAGTTTTTCTATGGCACCATTAATGTCTTCTTTTGTCTTAAGCGGAATTTTCAAGTCTAGTTTGTTTTCCAAGTCATCACGAAAGTTGTCCCAGTGTACTCGTCCTGTAATCAATTTAGGAGATGATGGTTTAGGAGCATAGCTTGAATGTAGTGAAAGCAGCACTGGACTATGGTCTGAAGAAAGATCATCGAGTGATTTATTAAGGCTTGTGAGAAGGAAATCTGGGAGGTGATAAATATATCTAGGATATCGGGATGTTTTTTGAGTGATGTTGGCCAATAAGTAGGACTCATGGGCGAACCTTATTTGTTATGTTCAATACATAGCATCAGTGAAAAATCGTACACTGAATTTGAAAAGTCAAATACAATTTCATTATCCTTAGAGAGTAGCGCAAAAGAACTGGATAAAAAGTTTAAAAACACAACAGCAAAAAATTGGCAAAAGATTTAGAGTTGAATTACAATTCTTAGTATAACTATAATTTATACAATAGAGCCAATTCATATTTTTTTTGTACTTTGTTATGTGATTATCTTCAGACATGAAGATTGAAATATAATTACAGAATAGCAAACTTTAATTGTAATTAGATTTCACATTAGGAGATAAAAATTAAACACAATTAATTTAAGATTGTGTTATCTCAAAGAAATGCGATGCTTTTGCCAAAAAGAAACTAAAAATTCTAATGAAGAAAAACCTTCCTCTAATAAAGTAGATGTATCAGGCTAGCCAACATTTGATACAAAGAGTGATCTGCATACCAAATTAGGTAGACCCATCCTCGTCCCCTTCGACTTCTGAAAACACAAAAGGGGCACATTTTCGTTATTTTCATCACGTCTGGTCTGAAAACCTTGTATCTTTCACATTACCTTGACCTTTGGCGAAATAATTAACAGTTTTAAAACTATTTTTATTGACTCTGCAACTTCAAAGTGCTATTATCACTACATATCTGTATCCCTGAGATAAAAAACAACTAGTCCATTTTTGTAATTGTTCGAGGGAGCGAATGTTCCATAATTTTTAGCTATTAAACTTTGTTTCTATATTAATAAATCTGTACTCCTAAGGTTCAGAAAACCAAGTCATATTTTTGTATTTGTTTAGAGAGCCGAATTTCCACAACTTTGAGCTATTGAAATTTGTATTTAAGTTACTAAACCATTTAATAAAAAAAATGGGCAAGGTAACATTTAACTCCGGGTGGCACAGATATGGTAGAGAGAGAGAGAGAGTAAGAGAGAGAGAGAGAGATAAATGATAGAATTTTTTAAACCTGTTTCCATGTGATTATTATTTTGTTTTATGTTCCATGTAAATACGACAGTAGTTGTTGAAATGAAGTTATTATGTCGTACTATTGACAAAAAAAATTAATCACACGTTGGAAAGTCAAATCAAAATATTAAAATGAATCTAAGAAATGTGGAAATTGTTTGTGTATAATATATTAAATACTTCATTTTGGAAAGCAATTGCAAATACGTTCGTTTGGTTTGAATGTTGTTTATTTTGTTTAATGCTCCAGTGTACATCATCAAAGCTATACAATGCTGATTTACCTTAATCATTCATAGGATTAACAATTAGTATAATCGATAATAATATATCTTATTAAAAATGGCAAGTTTATAATTTTATCTCACGGAATGACCTAAAAATTTAAGTCAACTTTCAAAGTTTGTATCCGAAACAAAACCGGTTCTCGAGTAGTTCGGAACTAGGAGGAAGGAATGTTATAACGATTTGTTATTTATCAAATAAATAAAAATTATTAATGATTATTTGAACTCAATTTTTAAAGTTTTAAACTGGGCCTCTTTTTCTAGACATAATCAATTTTTTTATTTATCCTAGTATGTAAGACTTAACATCATAAAAGTTATTATTATTTTGCTTCAATTACATTTTATACTGTACTTTTCAATCCACAATTATTATTTTTAAATAATTAAAGAATACCTAATCAGTTAGGATATTAAGTTAATAATTTAAATTTTGTCAGTCCCTATAAAATCTGCTATAAATAAAATAACAGTAAATGTGGTTACTTATTATTTCCTTTCAATCATTAACTAAATTAAACAAAAATGTTTTAACAAAAATATTTCCATCTTGCCATCAATTGTATATCAATTAATATTATTTAAACTATAGATACCTATATATATATTAAATAATTTTTAAAGGATTAATTAAAGCTATATCTTTTATTAACTAAAGGCTCCTTCTTATAGTTGGAGTGTTCTCTTATTATTTATTGGTTATTGATGGGTATTTCCTTGAATCAATTCTGTTGATTAATATTTCTATAAATACTCCTCTTTGTTAGTAATAAGTCTTTTTCATCTTGAAACTTTGTTAATTATATAATGAAAATGTTCTTATAAATCAACCTAGGATGTTGTTTTCTAAAATTTTACGAATATCTGTTCTGTATTTCTGAAGATGGTCCATCAAGTTAGACCATATTGCATGCTACTAAAATAAATAAAACTAATTCTATATTTACTGGTCCAATATTTTTTTTTATTCCAATACACACTAAAAACAATGACCATTACGATTTTTCAATGTATTAGAATTAAAAATTCATTAAGTAATATTATATTTTTAATTATATTAGTTATTACAATAAGATTATCTAATAGAACTCATACAAAAAAAAAATGTGATAAGAAAAAAGGTGTATTTTTATATATATGTGTGTGTGTGTGTGTGTGTGTGTGTGTGTGTGTGTGTGTGTGTGTGTGTGTGTGTGTATGTATATAACATTAATTTACTTGAACAGAGAAATAACCTTTTAGCGAACATGAATATCCATTATTTTATTTTTTGGCACATCCTCAGCGTGGGTTTATTGTAACAGGTAAACCCTCTAGTGCTGAAATGGTAAATATTTGACGGGGGGAGGGGGAGAGTTGAGCTAGGCAGAAGCCGACCCCTTCTATTTAAGGACAAGCCTTCCATACCCTCCCCTCCCCCCCCCCCCGCCAACCTCCTGGATTCTTCACATACCTTATATTATTGGAACTTTTCTTCCTTCTGAGGTGGGAGTTTTATGTTTTTATTCCCCTATATAGTTTAAAAACCTGGTATAAGTTTGTATTTACTACTGTATTAGGTTATAGCAAAAGTGAAGCATGTTATTGGTGGTAGTTATTATTTAATTTATTTGAAAATAGCTGCAATATGAACTTTTGGATACTTGGTAACAATATCAAAAAAAAAAACTGTAAAGGTAAAAAACAAACCAAATAGCGTACCTCTTTCTTATATCTGTTTCATTGTATGATTAGACTTGTGTACAGTACAAACGGCGAACAAAGGCTTGAAACTCAATAAACAGTTTATTGAATTGTTCGAATGAATCTTCAGTTTCCAGAACGTGAGTTTACTTCATATTCAAAGTTCACAACACAGTGGAACCTCTGTTATATTCGATGACTTATTGAAAAATGGGTATCTCTGCAATGCCACCATTGACTTTTTTTTTTTTTCTATTTAACATTTCTTTATTGAATAATATGATATTTTTTTAAAATAGAAATAAAATAAGTGGAACGACAACAAAATAAAAATACTAAAAATAAATACATATAAACATAAAAAAACTAATCAAAATAACAACTATAATACCTGGCATCGAACGTATCTTAAATATATTGGGTTGGCAAATAAGGCCTTCCGGTTTTTCTGATTTTCTTTATGTCATTATGATACATTTCTTATTTGATGTATTAATCCGTAAGCTGAATTGTTTATCTTGTCTGTAATATGTCAACAACTATATCTGTTAACTCTTGTTCAAGCTAGCCTAGTATTGCGTTTGATATTTGCACTGTGAATATGGAAGAAAATATCATTCATTATCACCATATTTTCTTGTATTATTTAAAAAAAGGTGCACAAAATGACATCAACAGGACCTTCGTAAACAAACTACAAATGGAGATAAAAAATAAAAACCTATAAGGAGTTTTTATTTGTTCCTTATGTAGGCATTAAATCAAAAAACCATTCGTACGGCTTTGAAGAGCAATAATTTAACTTTTTAACGGATATAGTAACATCGAATTTGAAAAACATCCTGAACAGTAATGAATGATTGGAAGGGTGTTGTGTTCCACCAATATAACACTAGGCCCCACACCTCATCGGTCAATCGCAATAAATTATTGAATTATCGCCTTAGATGGGACAATTTGCCCCACCCACCCTATTCGCAAGACTTATCTCAAAGTGACTGCTACTTATTCCAGTCTCTGAAGAACTCCATGCACGGAAAGAAATTCCAAAAGGAAGAGGATCTCAAAAACCAATCGGATCAGGTTTTTAACAATAAACTCCCCATATGCTATGAACATGGCATTATGCGGTTAGTGAAAATATGGGAAAAAGTCATATTAAATAATGGTAAATATATTGTTGATTAAAATAAATTTTATAATGCATTGAGTTTTATTTGACCCTAAAAAACCGAAAGGACTTATTTGCTAACTCAATACAACCAGTGATAATTTTTTAGGTCGAAGAAATGAATGATTATCTACAAACGATAATTTATTTGTTAAATCTTTGATTAAACTCAAATTACGCTATTGAAAAAAATTGACTTTTTTTTTTCTTTCTCACCACCAAAGGAAGAGAAGCATTGTATTTGTGCTAGAGGTTAAACATTTTTTTTTTACTCAGAATCGCAAATTTTCAATGTTTCAGACAGCAAGAATCAAATTTGGTTCGGTGTCTCTCGTTTTTTTTTTTTTTTTTTTTTATCATCTTCTCTACCTCGATATACGGGATTTTCCCGGACCGGAGGGTAAGGGCGGGGAATTTAAAATCCCCTTCGGCGCCAGGACGTGAACTCATACAACCAGCACGTCTTGGTCTCAACTTCCTCCCTAAATTTCAAAGTTGTGGGAACTTCAAGCAAATTTTTATATTCCAGCCTAATTAGACTGGAGAAAATTATTAGTCTCGGTAACTCCGACAAACAAGAAGTTGAATTTTTGCTATGGATGTTTTGTTCCATCCACTTTACGAGTGAAAACATATTGATTCATTATATACTTTAATTCTATTTGTGCTAAAGTATATAGTAATATATTAGTAATAAAATATGAAATTATCCGAATAAGTTTTTGTGCTCTCCTGTAACACTCAATTTTTACATACGACCTTTTGCACTAAAAGTTGTGATTTGCATGTTCAGTATGCACTAGATTTTTTTTAAAATAACGAATCATCAAATATGCAATATGCAAATGTGGAACTCTTTCGCATTTTAATATCCGCTGACGAACAAATCTCGTGGATATCAAATCCGTTTATATTGAGGAATTACTGAATTTTCTAAAACGGCTTCTCCCAGAGATTTTTTCCTCATACTAACAATTTTAGACCTTGTGATATATGTATATATATTTTAGCCAACGAAAACGGTGAGGAAGCTAAACTGACCATGCTTAGCAAACTTCTTTATTTTCACTTTCGTATATATGTAATAAATAGTAAGGGTAAGTATTGCGATCGTGAAAATTTTTGAATCTGAGTTTGAACCAAGTCCCGAAAAATGGTCAGTGTGTCTGTATGTCTGTTTGAATGTTAGCAGTTCAGCTCAAAAACGAAAAGTAGTACGAAACTGATATTACGTATTTAAGATAGGTACATACTTCAGATGTGACAGCAACTTTGTCCTCAAAATTGGCTAATCGGAAGTGCCACAGCTGATGGAAAAAATTATCACAACGGTGAAAATCCGAATTACCAAACATCTGTAACGAGTTATCGCTTAAAACACGGGTAAAACACACTCATTTTTTAACTATGTTCGATCTACCGTTCAAGGTGTCATTCGTTTCAACTTCCCTAGCCTTGCAAAGATTTTATACATTTTTAGGATTAACCAAACGGATTAGCCGGAAATCGGGGAAAAAAAGTTCACCCCGCCCGCCACAATATTCAGATTAAGTTCTTATTTCACACGGATGTAGGTGAGTCACTGTCCAATGTTATTTTGGTTATTTTGCGAGCGATAAGCTCAGCAGAGTTTAAGGAAGTGTAGTGGCTACAACTCTTTTTGATTATTTCAATCGACTCCACAATCTCCTCGCTTCATCATAAATGAAAATTAAACACTTAAAAAATTTTAATAGATCTGTGATGGTCGATTTATTTGTTTGGACCTTAACAAATTATTATCGAATAACAAAGTTTTTATTATGACTATTGGGAAACCTTGACTTCCATAAGCCCCGCCATAAAAAATTACACAACAACTCCCTCCCACCCAATTTTAAGAAATTTAATTTGTACCCTCCTCCCCCCCTCATAATACAAAATCCATCTCAAAAAGAGGATCTCCAATTTTAACTAAACACCCGCCAACGAAGATTGGCCAATATATATCTAAACGAAAAACTCTCACCATTATGTTAATTTTCAACAGTTAACAGTTATAATATCGAAACAGTGGAGATTGGGTTATATTATTTTAATAAATCTGGATCGGTTAAAAAATCAATAGCAAATATAATTATATTTAGTTTAGTGAACATTCAATAATATTTTTGAATTCAATTATTATAAATATAAACTTTCTACTGCGATAAAAATAATATATTGTTAGAATAAAAAACATGACACAAGAGTTAATATTGAATTTAAAAACTTCAAAAAGATTAGAGCTATCGTGTTGGAAGAAATAAATAAATTAATTTTAATAATGCTGGATTTTCAAGCTTTCGTTCTCTCCTCTCTCGCTATAAACTTCAAACGATTTATAACACAACAGAAGAAGAAAGGATAAAAAAAAAGAAAAAAAAAAAGAACCATTCAATGAAACTGATAGTTTAATTTTCCATGAAACCCCTTGAAGCGTATAACTTTTCTGACAGAGATTGATTTTACCACATAGAGTGGAAAAGATTTCGAGAGTTTTTCCATCCCCTTTCAGGCTGAGTTACATCAGTGTCCTGAATGCTTCTTTGTAAAAAATGGGTCGTTGGGGGCTGATATCCAATTCAGCTTTCTTTAAATCGGACAATCTAGGGATCCCTTTGTCCCTGATCGGTGATAAAAAGGTAGATCCATCCCCTCCACCCCTCCCCCCCCCCGTCGGTCCTGAAATGAAAACTGCCCTTGATGAATTTCTACTCTTTTATCAGAGTGCTAAGTCGGAATTAATTTTCAAAATTTCGATTCAACCAGACCAATCTCTGTCTCCGTGAAAAAATATATATTCGATATTCAACATCCTTCCTTTATTTTCTACAATACTGTCGGTTCCATAGTTAATCCTTCGGCATTTTTAAGTCACTAATGTACTCAATCCTCAACACATGGAATAAAGTTCAAAATAAATTTTCAAATACAGTCTATGAGCCTCTCCTTTTCATATGTCCACTGTCTAACATGTCACATAGCCATAATATTTTTAACAACTAGATACATTAATTAATTTTTAAATGAAATTGTTACTACACCATTTCTACACTTTTCCCCTAATTTCTTCCTATTTTGAGCCAAAACGAGCGAGCTGTTTTATAAAAAAGCTTTATAAATAAAATTAGAACAACACATAGAACAAGCGAATGTAGTGAATAGACTTTGATAACAATGCTCCCTATTCGATCAATTTTTTCTCTCCACTCCCTAACTTTGCTCGTACTTTGAATCAAATAAAAAGACCCACTTGATACGAAATACGAGATACCGTAATGTTGTAGATATCTCACATTTTCTAATTTCGCTCTGCTACATTTGAGGACTTTCAGCATTTGAGAAACCGAAATGGAAGCCGTAAAAAGGGATATTTTTTATGAAGAAAAAAATTTGAATTAAAAAACAACTTCCTTATAAAAAGATTACTTTCTTCTATATCTACAGAAACATTTTGGTAGATTGATAAGGAAATTGACCTCTATAAATATTTAAACTTTGTGGAGTGGTCTGTTGCCAGGTAACATTACGGCTCCAGGCAAATATATTTCCTCCCGTATATCAGTGGATGTCAACATCCGAAAGAGTTTTGAGTCAGGCAAATTAGGATTTATTAGGCACCCGACTACTCCACTAAGTTTAAATATTCCCTCGAATTTAGTTAAAGTTCCCAATTTCTGTTGTTTTTTCTTAAGCGAAAACTTCTTTGGACTTTTTTTTTTTTTTGTAGAGAGTGAATCAGATTTCCGATGTTTAACGTTCGGGTAAAGTCGGGTGGAGTCGGCTGATTGAAGTGTTTTATATATGGATTAAAATATCTCAACCAATAAAAATCGGACCTGTATATTGTCAGTGAAAGAAATGTTCACCATTTTCATCTTCTTCGTAATGAGCTATTATTTATAATTTATATTTAATATTATTAATATCACCATGTTCATATTTTCACTGCCGCCATGTGGTCTGAAGTGCAAACATATGCTTTTTTTATTTTTTTAGTATTTTTAAAATATTAACAATTTATTTTCGTAAGATATGACCTCATAATATCGTTTTGAATCAACTTATAATCGAGATAGTTAAAATAATTTTTTTTTTTATTTTCACTTGCCTATGTATGGAAAATATATTAAGGGAAAGTATTGCGATAGTGAAAAATTTCGAATTAGAGTTTTCAACGAAAATGCATGTTCTGAAGTCCTCTGAGTAAATAACCAAGTCCCACAATATGGAGTGTGTGTGGGGCGGGGAGAGATGAATGTGAACAGTCTAGCTCAAAAATGAAAAGTTTTACGAAACTGATATTACGTATTTAAGATAAAGATATGCCTTAGATGTGACAGAAACTTTTTCCTTAAAATCGGCAAACCAGAAGTGCCACTTTATATCAAAAGTGAAACACATTTTTACAATCTTTTCTACAGTAACTACAAAAAATGGCTAAATATAACTTTTGAAAGAATTCGATATTAATTTTTCTTATCCTTTAATGTATCGTTGAAAAGTGAAGAATTTAAAAAAAAAATAATATCAAATAAATAAAGTAGAAGGTAACGGAGAGTGACAAAAAAGTATAACTGATAATTTCAGATAACTATCATTATCATTATCCATTTACAATTTATGTGACAACTTTTGCCCTATCCATGGCATCATTGAAAATCTTGTAATTTCATTTTTAATAAAGTTTACAATGAAAAATAAATGTTTAATAACTAATAGTCCTACAATCCATAATCATTTATAGGTTTAATATTTAGATATAAAATACTTTCAAATTTAATTTGTTTTTGTCCAAAAAAATGTTTAATTTGTTTTCTTTTTTGTAAAGTTTTGCGCATATATGCATTATCTTTAAATAAACATAAAATTTTGACATTTTTATTTAAATCAGCAACATAGGTGGTATGGAATTGGGGCGTTTTCATTTTTGTAGGCCACCTTTTTTTCTCGAATTTGTGATATAATTGTCTTGCTATCCACGTGGAAAGCAAATGGGTCCTTTCGAGCTTTTAGTAATTAATTAAATAGACAAAGTTTGCTAATCTCTAAATAGAAAATGCCTCTATTCCGAGAATTTTCGTAAATAAAATAGTTGTAGGTTACGATGAGATGAAGCTACTTACGAAGTTCCAGGTGGATGTTAATAATTTTATAAAAAAAAAAAAAGGATCTTTACCAGGGATTATAATATATTTCCCATGCTATCCCAAGGCAATTTAGTGGATCACCGAAATTAAGATAAGAGAATTTAATGGGATCCTTATTTTTATAACTTTATTAAAGGATATTATATTCATTTTTATTGCCCTGACTGGATTGCTAAGTGTGAAATTCAAAAAGTTGAGTAGCAACTCAACGTAAGAATTTTCTGAAGGCAATAATAAAGTTATAAGAGTTATCGATGATGAAGAATTCCTACCCATTTCAGTGAAAATAATTAACAACACACATACACATAATATCAAGACGTCTAATTGGTGTGAGATATTTCTTTCTTTAATCCTAGTATAGACGAAAGAAATTAACTATTGGGTAAAAAAAGAAAGAAAAATGTTGTTTACATAGGGAAGAGGATACAATTCCTTCAACTCTGGCCTTGGTCGATGGGTTTGTAAAAGGCATTTGGCTGAAACTGATTTCTCCTTTATCTCTAAAGTAAATCTAAGTACTATTTCTCAAGAATTCAAATAAACTCTGTGATACTTCTTCCTCCGGTCCTGAAATCTTTGTAGCGATATTTCTACCTCTTGGAGAGAAATATATCTGTTGCATCAGTACTCCAGTTTGTTTTTTTCAGAAGTTATCGGTTATCATTACAGGGTAGGTCGTTCTAAAATGAAGGAATGGAGAAAAGATAGAAAAGAAAAAAAAATGGGAAATACTCATTATCTATGCATAGAAGGCATCAATATCTGGAACTGATACAAAGGAGCTTTGGGGAAGCCATTCCTCTCACCCGATCCCTCAGGGATTTAAAGAATTGAATCCAGAACTAGCCTTTTTGTCTTATTAATGGCGAGTCTTTCTTCGGAATTATTATAGTTCATAGGCTATTCTTACTCAAACAGCATCTTTTTTTATTTCAAAGTCTATTTTTCATCAAATATACGGCTAATATAAAAATGTTAAAAAGAAATCTAGGAATAAATATTTAATATATATTATTTTTTATCACTGACAATGAAAGAATTCGCCATTTTAGCACTGAAAGACTTTTCAAATAGGATAATACCTATAAAAAAGTAAAGAATATTTTTTTAATTAACCTTGATGTAACGAGTTTATTCAACGTCGTGTGAGTCGATTTCGAGAAAGTGATTAAAATTGTAACTTAGATAATGTATGGGATTCCATGATTGGGATGATCGTAAAATAGGAGTTTCAGTGAGAGGATTTTTACGAAAAAGACGATGTAATACATCCATTCCGTGGAAAAGCGTGATTACAGGTTTGGTAATTTAGAATTATAGGACTTAAAATATGTCTTCTCATAGAAAACTCGGATTAGAAGAACTTCTCCTCACTATATATTTTAAATGTAGGTAAGTCAAAGTTAAAATATGTATATAATATACCATTATATAATTAAAACTATTTCTCTTCCTTCGAAAGTTTATTTCATATAACGAAGAAATTTGAATTCCTCGAAGTGACACTGAAATGTTAATCTTCAATCATCATTTGCTTGGGACGATTTTGTGCTTCTTCAATACCGAAGGTGGGAAAGTATTGCATTCATGCGAGAAATTACGAATCGCTCCGTTAAGAGTGGGTTGGATTTTCCCAACAAATATTTCAATAAAAAATATTTATTTGATTGCGAGGATAATTAACTACAGATAAATAGAAAAGTCAATACATATTCTACAAACTGGAAAAACAGAGGTCGTTTTAGCTGAATTGCTGAGGAGCAGGAGAAATTACGATCATAGAATCGAATCTTGAACCTTACCTCGCAGAAATTTAATCTCTAAAAGCTCCCTAAATTTGGAACACCCATTATAACTACGTGAAAAATAAAAATATACCGATAGACAAAATATGAAACTTGTTTTTAATGAAGTGTGATAGAACATGATATATTCTTCAATATAAAGAGACTTTTTTTATTCTCACTCACCATTTGTTTTTAACTGATAGTTAAACAAAGCTATAATGTATTAGCACATTTATTTTTCTTTGTTTGAAGAATAAAATTGTCAGTTAATTATTTACTTAAACGAGGTAGAGTATCTGTAATCTTTCAGATAGAGCTCATTTAAAACCAAATTAACTTTCATTTTTTTTCCTTCATTTTTAAAACTAGTTCTGCACTTGCGCTAATTTCTTACAAACAACCTGTTACCTTGCCTCCCACAAGTTATTAAATTACTAGTGATTTAGTGAACTATCGTGTTTAAAAACAGTGATATTGAACAATTAACAATTCGTTCATCAAATGAACACAGTGAGTAATCGCTTATTTATCTAGTTTATCGAACAGTGGTAACAATAGATTTAGCTAGAGAGGTTATCTATTATATAGTTATCTATAAGCAGTCTCCCCCATTCTTTTAGTTGCCGGGCGGTTGCCAGAGGACTTGGGTCACGTCACTCGGCGTTCCATCGGTCTACGTAATTATTTTCGCATCACCTATTTTACTTTTTCAGCCAGATTATTTTAAATACGTTATTATCTCATGATAATGTCTTTCAAAAGTAAAAGATTGTGAAGCCATGGTAATATCAGCTTTCAAAGCTCTTCTGTAAAACAACGGCAAAGGCGTTGAAACTGAAAAATACCACCATCAACACCCAATAGACCGACTCAAACCAATAATGATAAATAATCTCCGTTTTTCACCACCAACCCATACCATCTTCTATCATCAGAAGATACGATGGAAGCAGCGCCAATCCCTAGAGAGCCAAACCACCTACAATATTTGACAGAAATATTTTTAAAAATCCATTATTCTGCCAGCATCTTAATAAAATAATTGACAATAGTTAATATGTACTCTATAGTAGAAACAAAGACACCAAACTAATGCCGGATTCTCCGAAAACAGAATAACTATTAAATACTTGATGGAGTCAAAGGCTGAATTTCACTCGTAACATTTATATGAAGAGAGAGCACTGAGAGTAGAGATAAGAGGTCTCCATCCTTCAACTCCACCTGATGGAATCAAAGAAGAATTGACTGCTGTAGATATCAATGTCCTCCAAATCGTTAATATTTATAAAGAAAATAAAGAGTAACCGGGCCCAAATAACAAAATAGCACTCCAGGGATAGAAAATATTTATAATCTTAATCGTATTTACTTTGCCAGTATAGTGGTTGAAAAAGTATACACCAAAAGGGAAATAGTAAAATTCCATGATTTTTAATCTTATCTTCTAGAATCTACTGCGAACGCTTACCTCGATTAATGAAATGCGGACACGGGTCTGAGGAATGCACAAAGTCAAGGCAAACTCCTGTAGTGTGCTCAATATGCCATCCAAACCACCCAGCAAACTTCAAGAGATACCAAACTTATAAAATCTTGAAATCAAGGACACAGGCAGCACTCAGACAGAAAGAGATATCCGGGACTCACAGACCACCAAGGCAACCGTCAAGACGTTTGAAAAATGAAGCATCCTATGCTGAAATGAAATAGAACAGTCAACAACAACAACAGTCTTGGTCCACCACCCAAACATAAGAATACCCAAATATCCAGTCCTCACGAAATCACCTACATTCCCCCCTCTAACAATTCTAATGATCTTACCATCCTTCTTAAATCATTCTTCTCCGAGATGAAACACCCATCAATTTTTATAGCTAATCTTATCCCAAAGCTAAGAATTCCTTAAATGCCCTCAATAAAACCCTTTACCATTCTCCTCCAAAGTCCGAAAAGTGTTGAAACCACATCAACGAACTAACTTTTTTTTTTCTACAGGACAATAACATTACCATTTACCTAATAAATGAGACCCGACTAACTAACAAACGACAGTTTAAAATACATAATTACAAGATTTATCGAACTGACACCCTGAAGGAACAGTACAGAACAGTACTGCTTTCATCATCCATCAATCCCTCTCCCTCTACTTTTATCCTTTACCAGTTCATAATTTCCTACAAACCTTAGCAATAACTGCAATAACCAAACCTTTCTTTTCCCTGTTACAGATGTCCGGGCCTACTTTCTACCTAAAATAACAGTACCGAAACCTAACTTCATTTCCTTTCTTAATTTCCTTAGGACATCTCTTCCTTATAGGTGCAGACCTAAATGCCAAAGACTAGCAAAAGGGAGCCAGAATCACGAATTTCCTCAGGCTAACATTGCTGTCAGCACTTAATTCCCACAATAGCAACATCCTTTCTCCTTATACTCCAACATACTGGCCAATCAATCCTAATCGTAATCCTGACCTCCTTGACTTCTTCATTCACTAAGGTCTATGGTCGCTAAATTGCTCAGTTTCACGGCCCGACGATTTTTCCTCAGACCGCAGTCCGCTAAACTTGACCCTTTCCGCAATTATCTCCTCCCTCATTCATCAGAAACCCAGCCAATTGGAACCTTTTCCGCCAAACAATAACAGATGCAATAGACCTCAGAGTGCCCCTAAAAATCCCTCAAGACCTAGATAAGTGAGTTCCTTCATCACCTTAATCGCCAATCTAAGCGCCAATCTATGACCCTCTGGCAAAGGACCAGACATCATGATGGTTGGAAATTATATAATTATTAGTCATAACAGGTCAAGAAAGAGCTGGTTTTCTTTAGATCCCACTTTTACAATTCCTACCTTTCTTCTCTCTCTAACGATGACAATTCCCTTTGGAAAGTAACCATAAAAATCCTTAAATACCACTCCATTTTCCACCGCCTCCGATGCGATGATGGAACCGTCAGAAAGATTTCGTCAGATGAGACTAGAGCTGAAGAATTTGCCAAACACCTAAGCAACACATTCACTCCTCACCCTGAACTCCATCCCATCCATACTGCCGAAGTTAAAGAACTCCTCGCTTATACAATTCCTCTCTCATAGCCTTCTAAAGCAGTCAACCCCTCTGAGATAAAATTCCTTATAAACAACCTAAAATCTCGAAAATCTCTGGACACGATCTTCTTACTCCCCAGATCCTTAGAAAACTTCCCAACATGTCAATGGAGTCCTGACAATGGCCAGCTTCTCCAATCAAGTCATTAACGTATGTGGCTTTAGTTCCCTCTCTCTGTCCCCACTGGATACCCATCACAGTAATGCAATTATGAGAGGAACCCTGGAATCTCAGAAAGCGTTTTTCTCAATAAAAAAAAAAATTAAAACATCCTCTCGGCGGTTTTAAATGACTTTTTTTTTTGTTTAAGTGACATTCTTCAAAACATGTGAAAAGGATATGCGGTCAAACACAATACACATAATGGAGCTCAAAGGAGCAGTAGATAGAGATAGGTTTGATATAATTTTGCTAAATTAATTGGACACGGGCTTAGTTTTTAACGCACCGTACCTGTCAGTAGCGTCGTTTAATTTCTCAGTCGGAAAATTGTTGTTTCCAATACAGTTAATGCGATCCCTGGCTAGAAAAAAAATTGGCACTTCCATAGTATGAGCAATTAATTATTGCCGGAAACAGGACTGTTTGATTTTGTAAATTGTTTCCTCATTACGGAAAACATCGGCGGATTTCGCATCAATGTTAAGAGTAACATAAGTAATGTAACATATCATTTTAGATTTGTTCATTATATGTTTTCGGTTCGTTTACTCATCATATGTTATTGTCGTTTAGTCTGTATTCGTTAGTCGGAAGTTGTGTTTCAATTTGTTCCACTGTTGAGTTTTATTTGCAATCAAGAAAAGACAAACTTAGGAGTCCTGAACGTTGACATGTTTATCTAATAAACAACAGTTTGGAAATAACATGAACACAACAAAAGGAGAATCTCAGAGACCTATTGGAGTCTCGTTTTTTATTTGAGGGTGGGAGTTTTCTATATTGATTGTAAATAAGCATAACTTATAATTTTTTTTTATAAGTTAAGATAAGTTAAGTTAAGAAGCTAAAAAACCTCGCATTTTAGCTTATACGGGGCTTTGAAGGAGGATTAATTTCAGTGTTCAAACTACCACCGACACCGGGACGCGAACTCGTAATGATTTTTCTAAATTATTTATCATCAGATTACCAGTCATGTGCCATGTATCATGATTGCATATGCAAAATTAATATTCCAGCTGTCAAATTGATCATCGTCAACATCTCACTCTAGTGAACCGAGAAATTCCCGGTTTACAAGTCATACAAAACGTAAGTCAAGATTGATTATAAGAGAGAGAGAAACACTTTATTTTCATAAAATATAAAATATAAAGGATTGCTGCCCAATTATATTGGGTTGCTATATACACAGCATACTCTTCTATCCTTAAGACAATATATGAACTTATATATAAATATACAGAAGTATTAGTTAATATTAGTAAAACAGAAATATATATATATATATATATATATATATATATATATATACATTTTTATTATTTTATTTATCTTTATAATTTTTTTTTTTTTTTTTTTCCTTTTTCCTTCTTCTCATTGTTCATGCTTTTTTTTTTTTTTTTTATTTAACATTAAGTTTCCCTTTCTCTCACTTCTCTCTCTTTATCGCTATTGTTTTCAATTATTCACTAAATAAACAAATACATAAATTAAAACTCTCGGGCTAGCCATGCACGTGGTGGTGAATGATTCCCAGGGAGTCGAGGACTATATTTTCAGCCAACCTCGCTACGTCCTTAATGTCGACACCTAGTTCCTCGAGGAAGCTCCTTGTTCTTTTTGGGATAGTTCCGCGAGACCCAAACCAGAGGCCTCTCACGGTGAACTCTCTCTCTCCGAAGGTCTCACGGAATTTCTCTTTTAGGAAAGGGATACATTTATCGTACGTGTTCTTCTTTTCCCTTTCCACTTCACCCGCCTGATCGAGGTCATTGCTCTCAAAGCGAAAAAAAAAAACCATTTGCATCAAAATAGTTGGATATCTACTGTAGGTGTTATTATTTTCTAAATAAATTATTTCAATTTTATTCAAATTTAGTATTTGACAACAACAGAATTCTGTAACAACAGAATACAATATAGCGATATTGCTAATGATCCTACAGGGTAGAGGCAACAAAATAAACACATATAAATAAATTATATAATTATCTCTAAGAAAATAATGCTTCATTCTCTCCAGGTTTTCCGTATAATACGTAATACTAAACAATCGTATCTCGAGACTTCAATATTTAATAAGGAATTTAAAATTAAATTAGGTTTCCATTTCTGAAGGAGTTTCTTTCCTCGAACCCTCCCCCTTCTCTTTCGACTGTAAGGAATAGAGTCTGAAAAGAGTATGGCCGACTCGTCCTACTTCATTAACGAATGCTTGTTCAACGAAGGAAAATATTGACATTTACCAAAGATACAGTCGACAGAGGAAGTATTTTGAGATGATGCTCCCTTGTATATTTTTCGCTAAGTTAAACCAGACTAGGGAGTTCCTTCTGAGCTGGCTGATTACACGAGCGAGATCTGTTTGAAAGTTAAAGCAATCCGAAGAATGAGCTGTTTCAACTCTTACTAGTTCGTTCCGGGCGTAAGGTTGATAAATCCTTCGAATTTAACTAATTCTATGACATTTTTCTCAAACCACGTGAAAAGTTAGCTAAATTAAATCTTGAATAAACTAATACAGGAACTAAAAAAAATATATAGATTATAAATACAAAAATAAATTAATGAAAATAACGAAAGGTACAGTGACCTCATTATATAAGATAGATATCCCTAAAGTGGATTCACTACCAATATAAAAGAAAATAAACGTTCGTCTCACACCTAAACTGGGGAACCACAAATAGATTATTTGTTATATTGGTTCATTAAATTACTCAATTTATACTAAAAACAAATATACAAAATACTTGAGCAAATGAGTACACAAGATATTTGAGAAATTTATTTATTCATACAATTCAACATTAAAAATTCCAATTGTTGGAACTGGCTTAACTCATATGTTGTTATGTTATTTCCTACAAATTTACCGCACTGTAGATATCAGTTAAATAAATTTAATATATTATTATACCTCATATTGTAAAAGTTTCGCTTATCGCTTATCGCTTCCATTCTCCAAATTTCTTTAGAGTGTTATGCAATTTCTTATTGGAACTTTTTTTTTTTAACCTCTCAGTTCTATCAACTTAATTCAGGAAAAAGTTATTAAATGTTTATAAACATAATACTGCAGTTTAATATATATATATATATATATATATATATATATATATATAATATATATATATATATATATATATATATATATATATATATATTAAATTAACTTTATATATATTAATATATATATATATATATTAACTTTATTCTGGGACTAAGTCCCTTCAGAATGACAATAATGTACAAAATAATAGAATATTACTAGCCTATACGTTTGAAACATTAAATAAAATTGATAAAATAAAATAAAAAGTAAAGAAAACCTTAGGTGCACAAGCTATATACAATACAGATAAAACTATGTACAGAGCAATTAAAATTATGAACAAAACAATTAAAACTATGAACGAATCACTTGAACTATGAACAAAATTATATATAAGGGTTGAACAACATAAACATACACTTTGAGAAATGAAGAACGAAAAAGAGATACAGTGAGTTCATTTCATAAAATAAAATAAAAAAAACTTTACTTGAATATATATATATATATATATATATATATATATATATATATATATATATATATATATAAACAGTTAATTATAATTGAATAAAAAAAAAAATGTATGTATTGAAATTTCTACGTCGATAGTAGGAAATGCATGTACTATCTCTAGTATCAAGTATTATGATTATATGATATTGAGGTCTTTATGAATAATTTTATTGGTGAGATAATAAGGAGCATTAAGGATTTTGGATTGAACAGGGGAGGAATTTTATGGTTTCGTGGAGACCCAAATTGGCCTGATGATGGAAATTTCGTGAAACAATGAAATTTATTTCTAGCTGCTTTAAAACGAAAATAAGAGATTAATAAATTAAAAAAATGTAACAAAAAGTATCGATAATTTTAGTTGAGGAACCTCTATGAAACAATATTAAAATTGCTTCACCTACTGAGTTTTTGTAAATATTTTCAACTGTTTAAATTATCTAGTGCTGATGTACACGAAATCAAATATTCTTGACTATAAGTTGGTTCCGTGAAACGTAATAGATTCCGTCATAACTTCTTTGTTCAAACGATGAAAATGAAATAATCTTTTTGGGAAAAGCTCACTAATGACAAAAGGAATATTGCTAGTATCTAAATGCAGAGTTCGAATTTTCTTAAAGCTGGTGCTATCCAATCTAGTGTAAGGGACTTCCATTATCGGTCTGCTCGTGTAAGCAGAATTGTTAACTGGAAGGCAAAGGTCCTTTCAGTGATCAGCTAGCTGTAAATTTACACAAATTCCTAGAGCGCTTTTCACGAAACCTGTCTTGTTTCTATAGATATTAATACAGTTCAGTCCTAGTCTTACAATATTGATACTTTCTGGTACAAGTGATTGGGTTTATATCATTTTAGTTTTAAAATATATTTCAATTGAAAAGCTTTAGGAATGGAAAAAAAGAAGAAATTATGCGCAATATGTTGTAGAAAGAATTAATAATATTTTATTATGGATGGTTTTATGTATAGAGGGGAGTAGAGAGGGCAAGAGGTTCATGCCAACTCTCATAATATTTATATACTATACCACAGTGCCGTATACACACCGCCAGAAACTGTATAATATTCTAATCGAGCAGGGGATTTAAAAAAATAAATAGTAAATCTAGTCATATTGTGATTGACGGAAATAGTCTTTAAAACAAGATGATTCCCTTTCGTCTGTCCCGTTCAATTTGGCATTAGAACATGATATTAGGGAAGTAATGTTTACCGAAAAAGAGTTGGATCTGGGTGGGACAACATCCCTTTTTGGCTATGCGGATAATCTGGTCCTGACACGGAAACTATAAAACTAAATACTAAAACGTTAATAAAAGCCGGTAAAGCACTAGGGTTCGAAATAAACACGGATAAAACAAAATATATAGTTAGCTGCAAAAATGGCGATATTGCCAGTGATATCGATATCGAAGGTAATATGTTTGAGCACGTAGAAAAGTTTAGATATCTAGGGTCTACGATACCTAGACAAATAAAATTGAAGAGGGGACTAAGATCAGGCTGAAGGCTAGAAATGCTTGTTGTTTTTCTGTGACGAAACTACTTAGCTAGCTCCTCTTGTCCCGAAATTTATAACTAGAATCTATAAAACCATTACCTTACTTACAGTTCTTTATGTGCGTGAAACGGGGCCGCTTACATTAAGAGATGAAAAGCTGAAGGTTTTTGAAAATAAAGTATTGCGGACCGAAGAAGGATGAGTTAACCGAGGAGTTTAGACGGTTACACAACGCCGAATTGCGTGGACATTATCCGATTAATATAATTGAGGTGATTATATGGCGGTGAATCAAATGGGATTGTAAAGTTGTTGGGCTTAGTAACGAAAGAATTTCTAAAAGATTAATATTTGTCGTACCGAATGGTAAACGTACGAGGGATAGATTTAAGCGAAGATGGCAAGATTGCGTTAAAGCCGATTTGACGGGACTGGAGAACGGCGAACAGTGGAGGGAGCTGTGTAATAATCGATTGGTGGGGTCGGTATTGAATCTTCGGGTTACCTAAGTATGTTATTATTATTATTATTACAGCATATCATTGTTATTCTTTCTTATTCTTATAACACAATGAGAATTCTAACATTTATGTTTGTTCGTAAAGGCAATAAAAAATTATAAAAAAGTCTAATATTTTTTTTTTCTCTTTAATTATTTATCCGCACCTGTCATGGTGTTTATTTTATTTATCATAGTTGTAATGAGAGTTTACAATTTGAAATTGTGATTCATCGCTTCTCCACGAAATTCTTTTCGATTGGTACCAGATTCAACCAAGTCAATCGCTCTTGAGAGCCATATATATATATATTATATATATATATATATATATATATTATATATATATATATTATATATAGATATAGATTTTCAACTTCATTAATAAAATATTATCCTAATAGTGAATCATGTTTAAATTATGATGAAATGTAGTCTTTAATGTATTTTCTGCTCAGTAAAATGTATATTTTTATTCTTTTATAATGTAACCTTCGATTCAGTTTAGATTGTAGGTGTGTTGACTTCAAAATTGTTCCTATTTATTTGCCGTATACTCTATCTCCATAACTATATCCACCCAGGAGCCTAGGGGCTCGGATCTCCTCCGGTAAGGATACAGCTCGACGTCAAAAAGGATCCAGGGGATAGCGGAAGACTGAATAAAAGATGGCGAGGCTGTTGGGCACATTAAAGCAGATGCCTCTGCTAATGTATCGCTAACACGGGCATATTCTCGAAATCACTTATCCAACAAGCCTCGGCCACCAATGGAGCAGAAAAATGACTTTTATATCCCGTTTCACCTTTTATCTTTGATTCCATCTTTTCTTTTATTAATTTTTGATCATTTCATATTCGAATTGTAACTTTACTGTCACAAAAATATTATTTACCTGTTAGACCATTAATCCTTAGTTATAATTTTTAAAAAAGTTGTTTATATCTATTGATGTAATTCAGCTTTACTTCTAAGCTTTCCTCAGTTTGATCTTAATTAACTAATTTCCCGGTTTTGTTTTTCCACCCAGGAGGTGCCCAAGAGAGCCAAACTTCCTGGGAGCACAACCAGATCTACAGCCAGCCCTACTTCGACAACACGACTAAGAGAGAAGTTACTACCACCGTGGGCCAGAGCGCCTACCTCCACTGCCGCGTAAGAAACCTAGGCGACAGAGCGGTGAGTTTTTTTTTTAGTTTAAATAATTAAAACAATAATTTCATTTAAAGTTTACAAATATATATATAATTATTTTATTCAATTAGCATACATTAAAAAAAAAAAACTTTCTGATAAAACATCTTTTTGACAAAATCATTAGATAATATATGTGTATGTATATATATATGTATATCAAACTTTTTGGTTAGGACTTCAGAATTAGTAATAATAAAAACTATTATTTTATCCCAATGGTCCCACTTTATTTATTTCTTTTACGCCAACGTTTCAGCCCTAAGGCCAATTCCACGGGGCCAATCCCTTTAAATAATGATCATCATAGTCTAATTAAGTTTGCTCATTAATCATTTATACTCTCTACCCTCGTCATAATAATAACAATAGTCCATTATTAAAACCTCCACTTATAAGGTTATAATAAGTGGTCTTGAATATCATTGAGGACTCATTCTCATTTATGTCACATTACAGAGCTTAAATGTTCAACTTGTCTTCCTCTAAAGTACCTTTAATTTGTTCTATTTTAAATAATTAACTATCTCTCATTATTAAGATTTACGAAAAAATGCTAAATATAACTTTGGTAATTGAATAAAGGATAAAAAAAGAGAAAAATGTTCATATAGGTCTAAAATGAATTTCTGAAAATATTGTCAAAAGGTAAACGTTGGAAAGCGGAAAATTTTAGGAAAAAAAACAAAACATTATCTAACATAGAAAATAATGGAAACTGGCGAAAAATTATAAATAATAATTTGTGAAAAAAAATATTAATTAACGAAAATCACACATTTTCAAGGAAATTAAATGAAATATACTAATTAAATGTAAAATTTTTTAAGTTTGAAAAAAAAATTGATTTAAAATCTACCTAGTCAAGGCAATGGAATTGTTTAAAAAACTATTTGATAGGAATTATGCGAAAGAAGAAGTTAAATATGAAAATATTTCATAGATGTATAAAATATATTTTTATAACGTCAAATATATTTACTATAGTTCAATATTTCTAGATATCATATTATTTTTAAATAATTAGTTATAAACGTCCGTTTATTCAGAAAAATCTTTATGTGAGCTTTTAGAAAATTAAATTAGCCAGTAATTTGATGAATTTTCCATTTGTGAAATCCAAACTTTAACCACTTTGAATTAGTGTGACAACTTTTGACATTCTATTGCAGAAAATAAAAATCTCGTAGTTTCATTTTAGTAAACAGATACAATTAGTACAAATGGAGAACCAAGGTTTTCATTGTCTGCCATTGATGTAATTAATAGAGTTTTTGTTATTTTAGCTGTCTTAATAATTTGTTAAGTTTTAAGCTATAGCTCCATTTAAAGTGCACTTCAAAAACTTTATAATTGCTCAACATTGCCAGAAAGTAATTTCTATTCAAATTAGAGAGGTAAGTGGAAGAGGTGTGTTCTGCTCACCATATTTATATATTTATAATTTAACATATCTTTTTTTTAATTTACTCTAACTGGTATTTAACTAATTATCTCTATATATCAATATATTCAAAAATTAATTTTACTCAATTCCAACCTTGAATTAAAGAAATATACAGAGATGATGAGTTTTATATTCAATGTATGGTTAGTTCTATTTATTAACTTAAGACGTTCAATGGACTATTATTATAAAAAGAACAACTCAGACCAAGCGAATTTTATTTTGATATACGTAAAAATAAAATAGAAAATTTAAATGATTAATGAGCAAATGTAATTAGGTTGTGATGATTGTTTTCCTTTGTTAAATATTTCTTAACTTTAACTTTAAGTTAAATTTCTTAAACCGCCTAAGGGCTGAAACGTTGGTGTAAAATAAATAAATAAAGTAGAACTATTGAGTTCTACTAAGTATTGTTACATTAAGAATTATTATTTTAAAATTTTCACCCTATTTTCAAAAATCTTCCAAAAACAAAAACAGCAGTCATAAAAGCATCTTTTCAAGATTATTTTTCTTGTCATATTTTTTTCGTTTCGTTGACATTTTGTATGTTGTTGTTTTTTTTTTTAATTATTGGGCCAAAGGGCACCAATAATAAACTTATTCACTTTGAGTATTTACGATTCAACGTTTCCTCTCGAACCATTTTCAAGATTCATGCACCGTTTCATAAATTTTTTTTATAATACATCATTATAATATAATTGGACAGTTGATCATTCCCTCATATCATCGAATTCTATTTATTTCTCCTTAGTAGAAGAGATTAAGCCTGATATTCATCTATAATAAGGTCTAATTTACAAAATCGAATGGGAAAGTGGATAACCTAAAATTAATCTAAAAAAGAAAAGTCCTCGGTTCATAAATTTTCAAATAAATCCTGCGTATAAACATCTTCTCAATAACAGCATGAGAAGATGAGTATTAAAGTCATCAAAAAGAGTAAGAGATTTTAACGCTCCGACGTTTGTAAGTCAAGGGTGGATTTTAAATCATTTGACATGTACATCAAAACCCGATAGGTTACGAATTTTAAAGTTTCAAAAAAATGTATCAAAGGCAAAGAGTTTTAGCACAGGTATACTTGTTTTAAACATTCTCAATTGCATGTCGGTTTCATATTATATTCATGTGTGTTTGTGTGCATGCGTTTGTTTTACGGATATCAATTGCCAGTACTTTCAATGACCATTTTTTTTAAATGCTCATAGAAATAACGTCAGCTATTCATTCAAATGGGGATTATATTTCCATATATATTTTTTTATTCTGCTCACTCTTGCCTTTAAGGCTATACGGAGCCGGTCTAGGTGGTAAGAGCGGGGATTAATGACAGAGTTAAAAGACCCTTCGGCACCGGGATGTGAACTCATAACTATTTTTTCATTTATAACTTCTGTTATCAGGTTGCTGGGAAACACGCGTGTGCTGTGCACCTCAGACCCACTCACCCATCCCGCCCATGTTCCATATGTTATTTAAATAATTAGTAGATTGTTACTAAACCTGATTTCTACGAATACAGAAACTTGGTTTCGTGAGCTAGCCATCACCAATTTTGTTTCCTTGCTCGTGCTTTCTGATACGTGCATCTGTCCGTATATTTTAATGTTCAGAAAGCTTCAAGGAGCTATGCGTTTAAACATACAGAAAGTATAATGATATATTTTCAAAAGAGTCTTGATTTCCGTTCGGATATTGAAGGCAGCCGAATACTACACCACCTTTCTTCATTCTTATATTATATGTCACCTATATTGAATAAAATTTACAAATTTTGTTAAGAAAGTATCCACGTAGATCTTATTTATGGTAAATGAGGTGGTGGAGTAAAGTTATTTCTGTTTTTAATATAGATTATATTGCATAAAATTCAATTTATTTCTGCAGGGCAAAAAAACGTTGTGTAATGTGTTTCGTATTCTTTTCTTTCTTGGCCTAGAAGAGAAAAGGCTTTGGTTTAGAATTCACCTCAGGCTTCAACTGAGCAATATCTTTCTTTAGAATCAATACGGTTTCTGATTTTCTGTTATGTGATGATCGTTATCTATTCAATTTTATTATTGTATTATGTGAAATATTGTTTTATAAGGAATTTATACGATTTTTATGAGCTTCATCACATATTTAGTATATAAATTTGTATTAAATGAAATAAAACAGTGCCTATATATTCAAGTGAATATTCAACAAATGATAATTAACTAATACTACATTACCAAAAAGAAAATTAATAAATTCTAATACGAGCTCCAAAAGTAAGTAAAATAGTAAATTTATTACCACCGTTAGTTCTATACTAGAGCGACACAACGGTTTTGTGTTTTAAGCTTAATCATTAGCTATGATTCAATAAATATACTTTACTTTTATTAGTTAAAACAATTGCTCAAAATAATACAGTATATTGAAGACATGTTGCTTTTATACATTATAATGCATATTAGTGTACCACGTTAGTTTAAAACCCAGGATAAATAACAATGGCGAGAAGGGTAAATGGAGTTTGCAGAGCCTGTTTGCTTGACAGTTGTTCTATGTACTAACTGCCTGGGAAAGGTCATTTCTCGTTTGACCCAGATCTAACCAAACGGAAAATGCTAGCAAACGGGGTTTTACACTGAAGAGGAAATACTGATTCGATGATCAAACCTTTATGGACCTATTTGGTAATGGGGCGATAATATACCATAATTATTTAAAAAGTTATAAAATATATATAAGTGAAGATAATTTAAATTATATAACAATAATCGTGTCTGGTCGAATTGCATCGATGGATTCTTGACAAGCAGGTTCACACCGGATTCTGGCTATGGCGAATATATTATTTTAATTTAATTGGCTGTATAAAATCATATAAATTAGATTTTATACAGCCAAGGATTTAGCCGTGGTAAGTGAGGCTTTCAAATTTCATTTAAAGTTTACAAATATATATATAATTATTTTATTCAATTAGCATACATTAAAAAAAAAAAACTTTCTGATAAAACATCTTTTTGACAAAATCATTAGATAATATATGTGTATGTATATATATATGTATATCAAACTTTTTGGTTAGGACTTCAGAATTAGTAATAATAAAAACTATTATTTTATCCCAATGGTCCCACTTTATTTATTTCTTTTACGCCAACGTTTCAGCCCTAAGGCCAATTCCACGGGGCCAATCCCTTTAAATAATGATCATCATAGTCTAATTAAGTTTGCTCATTAATCATTTATACTCTCTACCCTCGTCATAATAATAACAATAGTCCATTATTAAAACCTCCACTTATAAGGTTATAATAAGTGGTCTTGAATATCATTGAGGACTCATTCTCATTTATGTCACATTACAGAGCTTAAATGTTCAACTTGTCTTCCTCTAAAGTACCTTTAATTTGTTCTATTTTAAATAATTAACTATCTCTCATTATTAAGATTTACGAAAAAATGCTAAATATAACTTTGGTAATTGAATAAAGGATAAAAAAAGAGAAAAATGTTCATATAGGTCTAAAATGAATTTCTGAAAATATTGTCAAAAGGTAAACGTTGGAAAGCGGAAAATTTTAGGAAAAAAAACAAAACATTATCTAACATAGAAAATAATGGAAACTGGCGAAAAATTATAAATAATAATTTGTGAAAAAAAATATTAATTAACGAAAATCACACATTTTCAAGGAAATTAAATGAAATATACTAATTAAATGTAAAATTTTTTAAGTTTGAAAAAAAAATTGATTTAAAATCTACCTAGTCAAGGCAATGGAATTGTTTAAAAAACTATTTGATAGGAATTATGCGAAAGAAGAAGTTAAATATGAAAATATTTCATAGATGTATAAAATATATTTTTATAACGTCAAATATATTTACTATAGTTCAATATTTCTAGATATCATATTATTTTTAAATAATTAGTTATAAACGTCCGTTTATTCAGAAAAATCTTTATGTGAGCTTTTAGAAAATTAAATTAGCCAGTAATTTGATGAATTTTCCATTTGTGAAATCCAAACTTTAACCACTTTGAATTAGTGTGACAACTTTTGACATTCTATTGCAGAAAATAAAAATCTCGTAGTTTCATTTTAGTAAACAGATACAATTAGTACAAATGGAGAACCAAGGTTTTCATTGTCTGCCATTGATGTAATTAATAGAGTTTTTGTTATTTTAGCTGTCTTAATAATTTGTTAAGTTTTAAGCTATAGCTCCATTTAAAGTGCACTTCAAAAACTTTATAATTGCTCAACATTGCCAGAAAGTAATTTCTATTCAAATTAGAGAGGTAAGTGGAAGAGGTGTGTTCTGCTCACCATATTTATATATTTATAATTTAACATATCTTTTTTTTAATTTACTCTAACTGGTATTTAACTAATTATCTCTATATATCAATATATTCAAAAATTAATTTTACTCAATTCCAACCTTGAATTAAAGAAATATACAGAGATGATGAGTTTTATATTCAATGTATGGTTAGTTCTATTTATTAACTTAAGACGTTCAATGGACTATTATTATAAAAAGAACAACTCAGACCAAGCGAATTTTATTTTGATATACGTAAAAATAAAATAGAAAATTTAAATGATTAATGAGCAAATGTAATTAGGTTGTGATGATTGTTTTCCTTTGTTAAATATTTCTTAACTTTAACTTTAAGTTAAATTTCTTAAACCGCCTAAGGGCTGAAACGTTGGTGTAAAATAAATAAATAAAGTAGAACTATTGAGTTCTACTAAGTATTGTTACATTAAGAATTATTATTTTAAAATTTTCACCCTATTTTCAAAAATCTTCCAAAAACAAAAACAGCAGTCATAAAAGCATCTTTTCAAGATTATTTTTCTTGTCATATTTTTTTCGTTTCGTTGACATTTTGTATGTTGTTGTTTTTTTTTTTAATTATTGGGCCAAAGGGCACCAATAATAAACTTATTCACTTTGAGTATTTACGATTCAACGTTTCCTCTCGAACCATTTTCAAGATTCATGCACCGTTTCATAAATTTTTTTTATAATACATCATTATAATATAATTGGACAGTTGATCATTCCCTCATATCATCGAATTCTATTTATTTCTCCTTAGTAGAAGAGATTAAGCCTGATATTCATCTATAATAAGGTCTAATTTACAAAATCGAATGGGAAAGTGGATAACCTAAAATTAATCTAAAAAAGAAAAGTCCTCGGTTCATAAATTTTCAAATAAATCCTGCGTATAAACATCTTCTCAATAACAGCATGAGAAGATGAGTATTAAAGTCATCAAAAAGAGTAAGAGATTTTAACGCTCCGACGTTTGTAAGTCAAGGGTGGATTTTAAATCATTTGACATGTACATCAAAACCCGATAGGTTACGAATTTTAAAGTTTCAAAAAAATGTATCAAAGGCAAAGAGTTTTAGCACAGGTATACTTGTTTTAAACATTCTCAATTGCATGTCGGTTTCATATTATATTCATGTGTGTTTGTGTGCATGCGTTTGTTTTACGGATATCAATTGCCAGTACTTTCAATGACCATTTTTTTTAAATGCTCATAGAAATAACGTCAGCTATTCATTCAAATGGGGATTATATTTCCATATATATTTTTTTATTCTGCTCACTCTTGCCTTTAAGGCTATACGGAGCCGGTCTAGGTGGTAAGAGCGGGGATTAATGACAGAGTTAAAAGACCCTTCGGCACCGGGATGTGAACTCATAACTATTTTTTCATTTATAACTTCTGTTATCAGGTTGCTGGGAAACACGCGTGTGCTGTGCACCTCAGACCCACTCACCCATCCCGCCCATGTTCCATATGTTATTTAAATAATTAGTAGATTGTTACTAAACCTGATTTCTACGAATACAGAAACTTGGTTTCGTGAGCTAGCCATCACCAATTTTGTTTCCTTGCTCGTGCTTTCTGATACGTGCATCTGTCCGTATATTTTAATGTTCAGAAAGCTTCAAGGAGCTATGCGTTTAAACATACAGAAAGTATAATGATATATTTTCAAAAGAGTCTTGATTTCCGTTCGGATATTGAAGGCAGCCGAATACTACACCACCTTTCTTCATTCTTATATTATATGTCACCTATATTGAATAAAATTTACAAATTTTGTTAAGAAAGTATCCACGTAGATCTTATTTATGGTAAATGAGGTGGTGGAGTAAAGTTATTTCTGTTTTTAATATAGATTATATTGCATAAAATTCAATTTATTTCTGCAGGGCAAAAAAACGTTGTGTAATGTGTTTCGTATTCTTTTCTTTCTTGGCCTAGAAGAGAAAAGGCTTTGGTTTAGAATTCACCTCAGGCTTCAACTGAGCAATATCTTTCTTTAGAATCAATACGGTTTCTGATTTTCTGTTATGTGATGATCGTTATCTATTCAATTTTATTATTGTATTATGTGAAATATTGTTTTATAAGGAATTTATACGATTTTTATGAGCTTCATCACATATTTAGTATATAAATTTGTATTAAATGAAATAAAACAGTGCCTATATATTCAAGTGAATATTCAACAAATGATAATTAACTAATACTACATTACCAAAAAGAAAATTAATAAATTCTAATACGAGCTCCAAAAGTAAGTAAAATAGTAAATTTATTACCACCGTTAGTTCTATACTAGAGCGACACAACGGTTTTGTGTTTTAAGCTTAATCATTAGCTATGATTCAATAAATATACTTTACTTTTATTAGTTAAAACAATTGCTCAAAATAATACAGTATATTGAAGACATGTTGCTTTTATACATTATAATGCATATTAGTGTACCACGTTAGTTTAAAACCCAGGATAAATAACAATGGCGAGAAGGGTAAATGGAGTTTGCAGAGCCTGTTTGCTTGACAGTTGTTCTATGTACTAACTGCCTGGGAAAGGTCATTTCTCGTTTGACCCAGATCTAACCAAACGGAAAATGCTAGCAAACGGGGTTTTACACTGAAGAGGAAATACTGATTCGATGATCAAACCTTTATGGACCTATTTGGTAATGGGGCGATAATATACCATAATTATTTAAAAAGTTATAAAATATATATAAGTGAAGATAATTTAAATTATATAACAATAATCGTGTCTGGTCGAATTGCATCGATGGATTCTTGACAAGCAGGTTCACACCGGATTCTGGCTATGGCGAATATATTATTTTAATTTAATTGGCTGTATAAAATCATATAAATTAGATTTTATACAGCCAAGGATTTAGCCGTGGTAAGTGAGGCCCAGACATTGTAAATACGCCATAAACCTAATAATTATGGTAGAAACCTGGTAATTGAGTGATGGTTTTTTTCAACACAATCTTAGCTCAAAAAACAGTATCGTAAGATGGAGTAACTTTGAGACAGCGGGGAAAATTTAGTTTGTGGTGATTCCGTGGTGGATATAATGTATCGGCTCAGCCTGCAAAAACATGTATATGTAGGCATGTAATGTACCTGCTGCCTTGGGGCAGTTTGAGAACTCTAGTTCACTACACTCGTTGTGCAGCTAGGTTTTATTTCTTTCCATTGCATTTTCAAAATTCTTGTTTTCACGAAACTTTTGCTTGTCCCTTAAGAACTGTCAACATGAGGTTACCTTCAGGTATGTAGATTCATTAAATAATACAGTCTTAATTGTTTAATATTGAAGTTAGCATTTCATCGTAAGCATTTGTTTAATAACCTGTAAATTGTAAATTTGTACGTGTTGCCAGGGTAACTTTGGAACAATCCCTATGGTTTCATATTATATTTTGTTTTATTTCTATTGGTTCATTTATTGAGGATTTTATTAGACAATGCCTAGAAATTCTAAAAGAGCTCTTGGCATAAGACCATACAAAAATTACAGTCAAGAATATTTACAGGAAATCCTTACTAGCAATAAGAAATAAGACACTATCGATCCGAAATGCCACCTCCAAATATGGAATACGAAAAAATACACTGCATTTGATATCCCAAAGAAAAGTTCGATGGTCGGGCTACAGTGTTTTCAACGGAAGAAGAAAAGATGACAGCGCATGTTGTTGCCGTGTCAAACTACAGATTTCTAGCCAACACCTTTGATTTACGTTGTGTTGTAAAATCGTATCTAGATAGAATTGGAAGAAAAGAAACTCGCTTCAAAAATAACTTCCATAAAATGATTGGGCAGATTCGTTTATGAAGCATCACAAGGCTTTTTGTCCCATTAATACGAATTTACTGTTCTTATGTTATCTCAAAAGCAGATTGTTGAGTAAAATATGTTAGCATTGTTGAGTAAAATTGGTACCCACTCATTTTCCTCTATTTTTTTTCTGCTTCCCTTATACAGTAATCCTGTAAGTATATATCACTACTATTAGTGCAAAAGGTTGTATGTAAACATTTTCAACTTTTATTCTATCTGTGCTAAAGGTGACATTTTGTAGTCTGCAACTGATATAAGTAGTCTGCTACGATGGGAAACAGTTGATAGTCCATAGCTCCCCTCTTCTTAAAAGTAGTGCAAATGAAAGTAGAATAAGAACAATTGTAGGTCGTATTACGTATATTTTTCTTTGTTTTCTGGTTTGAAACGTTTCATTCAGAAAAGTCATAGCACCATGTCTCCATCAATTATTCGAAATTCCGTCAAAAATAGCCCTCTCAGAAATTTTCATGGCGTATCTTGCTTCATGAAATCTCCTTCTGGACACTCATGATGATTAGAATTGTAATATATTGAAGTTCACTTGTCTTTTCTTTAGAAAATATTGGACGCAGTATTTTTTATCTTAGTTCGTAATGTTTATTTGTGAATAAAATGTGTATTATTATATTCATTCTTTAAGTGTCAAGTTCATTTATAAACTCTCAGAATAAGCCATCTAACGTCAAAATAAAATCAACAGATTCAACTTTCAATCTCTCAGTCTCAACTTTCATTTTAATTTTGGGTATAGCTGTGAAACGATGTGAGCATGAAGGATTAAGCGAAGAAGTCAGCATGTTTGTTGCATTAGTTTATTGTTATTAGTTATTGTTTGCATATGCCTCTGGGAAATGAAAGAGTCGCCAGAGACATCGTCCTCGCATGGGCACCCTCACATTGTGGCATATCTGGGAACGAAGCTGCAGACAGAGCTGCGAACCTGGCAAGAAGAAAAACAAATGGAACCTCAATGATCAATTTAACGACCACTGCTGACTGGAGATTGGAATGCAAAAAAATGCTAAATGGACAATGGAAATTTAAATGGAACCAATCTACAAATAAATTGCAAGAAATTTAAAAAGATACCAAATCATGGACGACCTCTTTCAGAAAGAACAGAAAAGAAGAAATAATCTTAACTCGGCTTAGAATTGGACATGCAGCCTTCACCCATGGCTACCTAATGAGAGGCCTGGAACCACCATTTTGTAAAACATGCAACACATCACTTACACTGAAACACATTGTAGCAACTTGCAGACTATACTCTGACACCAGAACAAAACATAATATACCTTCCAACATATCTGACGCACTTTCAGATGACGAAGAAAAGATACAAAAAGTATTTGAATTCATAAAAGACATTAAATTTGTCCTCCTAATTTGATTCCATCTAAAGCCGCTAATGATCCGCTCGGGTAGATGCGGAATGTAACAATAAATGAAATAATAAGGTTATTGAAATAGTAACAGTCTTTGCAAAATTAAATAACAAATAAAGGCAACTCTTAGGTCTTTATCTTTTTCAAAGATTTCACTAGAACGAGCAAGTTTCTGAACTCAAAACTGAGTTCATCGATGACACCAGTTCGTCCAATTTAAAGATAAATCTGATACTGTCGGTATGATGGGAGAGTAACTTTTAAAAAATTTTATATCCCTCCTTACGGAATAGGCCACGATATGACAATAACAAGTTGTTAGGCAAGAAGTTATTGCCATGACGAGGTGAGCTTCGTGGATTAAGTGAGTTTGAACTGTTGGGTTATTAGTGACAGGGAGGGATGACGGATATAGTGCCAGCTGTAATCCTCTCTCCGTGAGGGGAATCCTGCACAGCCACGTTTATTAATCCACGCCCTTCGCCCTTCACTTGTTCCATCTTTCCTCAGTACGGATTTAAACTGAGGATGAAAGATATTTAATAAAAATCTTCCACTACTTTATTAATATTACTTATAACACAAATGAAACAACGTAATTACATCAAATCTTGTGATAGTTATAATTAATAATTAGTACCTACCAATTACCATTTATAACACAATCTTACAAATTTAGAGTACTTGCTTGAATGAAGATTGGATTATAACAATAAAAAGGCAAAAATTCCATAATTTTTCTGATGCTTATTTCCAAAGATGATTTATTAGTCAAACAAACACTAAACTAAACATTTGATTATCAAAATATCTACATGTAATTAATTATAATGGAGGTATCAAAGAACAAACAACAATACCGGGATCATATTTTCTTATAGTATAAAAAGATGATATTGTTATTAAAGTCACCTACCCGTAAAATCTGCAATTAATTAGTTGCTGACCTATATCCTAAACACATTTGTTTTTCTTTTTTTTGCTAAGCTGAAAAAGAAAAAGAAAAAAATTTTGATTGGTGTGAATGCAGGCAGCAGTGAGTTGTAACGCGTGCGCTGCTACTCACTGTTGCATAACACTCATATTGCCTTACCGGCAGGGTAGGGTTTAAATAAATAAATATATCCTATATATTATTTCTAAAAGGACTTTTTTTGTCGGTATGCCATAACTTCGTCAATTCTTCATCAATTCCAATGATTGACAACTCATTTTTATGATATTCTTCTCCTTCACATGCGAAAAATAGTCCTCGAAATTTCTAGAATATAAGTTATGAAGGAATAGAAACTTTATTCGCGAATAATACAAAAAGTATGCATTTATTCTTGATTGTTTCCATGATAATTAGAAAGATTAATAAATTACCTGCAAAACAAAAAAAATCGTAAAAATCTGACAATTATAAACAAAGATACAGTCCATTAGTTTTGGTGTATTTCATAATGTCTTCCTCTTTAAAAATATTGCATTTAGGAGTAGGAGTTGCATTTTATTATTTCTTAAAGGCATTTGTTTGTTCATACATTTTATTTTATTTAATAATTTATGAAATCCCATGATTGGGGCATTATTTTGTCTCTATTACTTTTATTATCTTTCCAGTCAGCGTTTGGAAATAGGTCCTAGCAAAGCAATTTGTACAAATATTTTGGTCTATTATGTTAGAATCTACTTATTTACATATTGTTTTGCTATTTCTTCACTAAACAAAATTTTCAGTGAATTATTCGCACGGGCCAATTAGTATATATATATATATATATATACGGAAAATTTTGAGGAACGACATTCGAATAAATTGAAAATATATGTATGTATTGGTAGTATATAAATCCTCCATTTTTTTTATATTCTTTTTAGGTTATATTGGTTAAATAAATTAGATTAACATAAATCAAATACCAAGTGTATATATCATAGGTGGGAAACCTTTTTATCATTTCAAATCGAAATAAGGTTAGATTATTGCTAATGGAGGCCGCGATAGATTTTTATATTTCACTGTTTTTATTTTATTTTTTTTTTACATACAAAGTAGACACTGAAATACAAATTAAACACATGCATACATTCAAACTAATTCCATTACTTTTCAAATATCTTGAATATTAATTAATTCAAGCACTAGTTTAATTAAGATCATTCAAAAACTATAGAGAGCCGCATTAAGCTTAAGGAGGCCACATGCGGCGTCGTGTCCGTGGGTTTCCCACCTCTGGTACATATGGTCTTATATAAATTTAATCAAATTACATCAGCTAATATTAGCTACACTTGAAAATGTATTTTTCTTGTAGGCTCAACTCATAAATTTTATTCTCAAACCACAAATAATTATTTATAAACAATTATAATTGACTTTGTAGTTATAGTTATTAATCCAATAGAAATGGTGAGGAAACTACGCTAATATGAAGAACCAGTGCTTATTTGTTGCTTAGTTTATTTTATTTGACCATATGATTTCATTTATTGCAAAAAAATGGGTTATCAGCCATCTGAATTATTTTCAACTTATACTACAAATTCAAATAATTTCAAATTTTAAATTCTACACAATTCTAGAAACGATTCTTTCTTATAACCTTTGTTTGTTATAACCGTATTTTTTTTAACTGCCTTCATTTGGATAGTCATCTATGAAATTATCAAATTCCAGATGACCTGGATAAGTCAGTGAAGATGACGTCATTCAGCCAGGTCATCAGCCCCTTCTTCCCTTACGGTTAATCCACTTACTTGTTCGCAGAGCGCTTTAGGCCAAATGACGTATTTCGACTACTCAGATTTCCTCCTACATTCTACCATTGATGTTTCATATTTCCAGTCCTTTTCTTCTTTCCTAATCTTTCAACAGTAAATTTGGAACAGGAAAATAGAAACAAAAAGGAAATGAGAGAGAGAGTGAGTGGGCGAATGAGTAGGGTTCTTATAATTAACTTATGAGATCTTCCATATACACCTATCAAACCTTCCGTTAATGATCTAATTTTTAAAAAATGTGACCTATAATAATATTCTTTTTTTTTTATATTAGTTTTCTTCTTCACAAATTCGGTGCGTTGCTATAATATACTGATTACTACTTCAATTATCAGGTTTGCAACGAATATTTAAATACGCTATAAATATTTATATATTTTTCTTTGATTTATCTCTATGTTTCTTCGGGACAAACATTGTATTATGGTTGCTTATTTTTATTGGACTCCTCAGTTAGTTATTTATTTTAAAATTTATAATAATTTACGCCCCTCTCAGCGGGTATTACCGTCTTGGGTCTATCGTCCATTGTCGAAGTGCAATGGTCTTGAAAATTTAATAGTAACTAGAACACAATAAACGGTAAGTGTGTATACCTTCATAATACCGCTGTAATATTTGATAATCATATGCATCTTTACGATATGAGGGGGAAAAAATGGCAAAGGAATAAAATTAATATAATAATTTTACAAAATTTCCAAAAATATATACTGTTGTATTTCAGTCTTGTTAGTCATCATCAAACATTCGGAAGTTCAAAAAATACCATTCACCCGCTAAAGATTAAAAATTAATTGAGTTAAAAAAGTCTAGTTGTTTTAAATGTTCGTAAATTGTTGAAAAGGCCGGAACGTTACAAAATAAATATTTTTCTTGTTAATAATTAATTGTATCAATTAATAGGTTGTTATGATCTTTTACAACCTTAATCTATTATCAATTAATATTTATTTATTTTTTGCCTCTATAGTATGTCACCGAATACAAAAGGTATAAATTTTGGAGTGCTTTTTCGTCGTTTTCTTTGAGTGTTGATGGGATATCTATATTTCCCTAGTATTTTTACTTTCCCTATATATGAGATATAAGGTAAGAGAAAGTGATACGATCGTGAAAAATACGCGTTTTGAGTCCAAATAACTAAGTCTAGCAAAACGGTCTGTGTGTATGTTACAGCCGAGCTCAAAAACGAAAAGTCGTACAAAACTGATATTACGTATTTAAGATAGGTGTTTAACATTAATTAGATCTTATCCCCATTGATGTAACTTTATTATTATGTCCCAAATTCATATACGTATTCTTCTAAAGTACCTTTAATACGATTTGTTTTAAATAATTAACGATAAAATAAGAGTTACGAAAATATGCTAAATATAACTTTTCAAGGAATTGATAATTTAATAAATGAGAAAAAAATAAAAATGCTTATCCAGGTCGAAAATGAATCTCTGAAAATACTACTTAGTATAATATATTGTTGGATAGCGGAGAATAAAAAAAAAAAAAACAATATCAAATATAGGAAGTTGTTGAAGGTAACGGAGAGAGGTGAACAAAATGTAAATACTAATTTCTAAAAACTAAAAACTTGTTTTCAAGGAAATGAAATCATGTAACCTTTTAGAAAATTAAATTAGTAATAATTTTATGAATCCTTCCTTTGTGATACTCCAACAGTATACAGTTACCATTAGTGTGATAACTTTTGACCTGTCTATGATAGAGAATGCAAATCTTTTAATTCCATT